>HG992172.1:12480089-13080089 GCA_905220505.1 Laothoe populi
CTCTTCATAATCATGCTTACATACTTGAAATGTAACTTGGGCACAAAATCAAACACGCAACCCCTTAGCAAATACGACCTCACGTTAAACCCTAGGAACCCTTGTTTGTAAATCAGATTAACTTGAAATTTTCTACACTGAAATATTTTTTAGACTCTAATAAAAGCGGTTTGAATTTGGAATTATGATATTTTTAATGATCAATATCAACAAATATATTATCACCCCTTTATCCCATAAGGGTAGACAGAGACTTGATTTCCACTTAGCACGATCCTTACACACGGCTTTAGCTTCTTCTTTTTCTCTTTATATCACATAATTATTTAGGACAATATGTGTGTTAATTTATTCTGCATAAATAGTTTAATATCGTCAGATAAAAATGACAGAAATACATTTTTTTTTTTTATGGAAAAATGGGGCAAACGGGCAGGAGGCTCACCTGATGGAAAGTGATCACCGCCGCCCATGAACATCTGCAACACCAAAGGGCTTGCAAATGCGTTGCCGGCCTTTCAGGAAAGAATATGCTCTCTTCTTGAAGGTTCCCAGGTCGTAACGGTTCGGAAAGACCGCCGGCGACAGCTGGTTCCACAGAGTGGTTGTGCGTGGCAGAAAATGCCGTAAAAATCGCGCTGTTGTGGAACGCTGGACATCGAGATGGTGCGGATGGAATTTTATGTTTTGGCGCGATGTCCGATGGTGAAATTCAGCGGCCGGGATCAATCCAAACAATTCCTCGGAACATTCCCCATGATAAATGCGGTAGAAGATGCAGAGTGATCCAACATCTCTACGCAGAGCCAATGGATCAAGCCGATCGGAAAGAGCTTGATCGTCGATAACCCGAGCTGCCCTACGTTGAATGCGGTCAAATGGAAGTAGCTGGTAGGTACTGGGGGGCTCCCGCCCAGAGATGAGAACAGTACTCCATGTGGGGCCGAATTTGCGCCTTATAGAGATTTAGGCGTTGACCCGACGTAAAGTACCGTCTCGCCTTACTGAGCACACCAAGCTTCTTTGAGGCCAATTTGGCCTTTCCTTCCAATTGACCGCGGAACTGGACGGTGCTCGAAATGTCGACGCCAAGTATTCCGATATTGGGTTTGGCAGACAGGGGAGTGTTCTCTAAATGACTCATTATCTCGTAGTTGTAGAAATAACAGTTACATACATATACACTCACGCCTATAATCCCCGAAGGGGTAGGCAGAGATGTAACCAGTACTCCCACTTTTCGCCGAATTTCGGTCCTAGAATGAGAAAGGGGGCGAGCCTATCGCCATCCCGGGCACAGGTTCCAGACTCCGGCCTAATACTGGGAATTTCTAGTTAGAAAAACCCAATATAATTTTACCCGACCCGGGGGTCGAACCCGAGACCTCAGCACAGCGGTCGTAACGCATGCGCAATTACAACTGCGCCACCAAGACAGTCTATATATAGTCTCAGAAATAACAGTTCATATTAAAAAAATACTTAGTGTATTTCATAGCAATTCATCTTACTACTATTATAAATGCCAATGTTTGGATGGATGGATCAAAGAAAATGAACCATTCCTATGGAATATCATAATATAGAAAGATATAGCTTAAGATGTCTTCATGAATTTCATACCTTTTCTTACAAAAATAACTACCACGCGGACGAAGCCGCGAGCAAAAGCCATTGTATAATAAACTAGCTAAGACCGGCCACATTTCGATGTGGAAAAAACAAAATTACACGAATGATTCAGTATCAGCCCGGAGCCGATACGCCTTATCACATTATAGGACACAGATAAGCTCGGTAAAAAAAGCAGCGATAGCCTAGTTGGTTGCGGTACGGACTGCCAAGACGAAAGTCGTAGGTTCGAAACCCAAGTGGCATACACCTCTGACTTTTCTAAAGTTATGTGTGTATTAAAATGTTAATTATCGCTTGCTTTAACGGTGAAGGAAAACATCGTGAGGAAACCTGCATATCTGAGAATTTTTCGAAGGTATGAGAATTCTGCCAACCCGCATTAGGCCAGCGTGGTGGACTAAGGCCTAACCCCTCTCATTAGTAGAGGAGGCCCGTGCCCAGCAGTGGGACAATGTTTAATGCAGGGCTAGTATTATTATATTATTTTAAGCTCGGCGAAATGTGGGTGTATGTTACACAACTGCATACCCCTTCGGCGATTACAGGAGTGAGAGCGATACACCCTAAAAGACACTTAGTTAAATAATTTAAAAAATTTCTTCCTCATGTAAAGCTACTTTCGCATTTATTTATTTGCTGGTGGTAGGATATTCATATCCGCCCGGATAGCGACCACCGTACACAGGGTGAAAAACCCGCCATAGTGGCACACGCAAGTGTGTCGCGTTCCGGGATCAGCCAGTGTACATCCGGTTTTTTGGGGGTCTAGAGTTGGGGTACAATGTTGGCCATTTTGCGGCCTTCTAAGTACTCTGACAATAGACCCTCGACCGCTTCTTCACCTTCTTGCCCACAGCGTAGTGTGAAGGAGCAGGCCGGCATGATTGTGTTGAGTAGCGGGGGATAGATCGTCTCTTGCTACTCGATACTCTTATTGGACCGTACTGCGCTTACCATCAGGTAAAGTGCGGTCACTTTGCCGTGCTAGGTTAAAAAAAAAAATATAACTCGTAAGGCGACGATATTCACTGCTGATTGGTTATATAGCTGAAAATAACTACCAATATAAATTCTTAAACGTTTGAGCAAACAAATCTATCTAGAACTAATCAATAGTAACTCGTAGCAGAAATAATCACATCTATAAAACTAATAATAAAATTGTTTTCCTTAGTTAGGGGTTGTAAAAGTGTTTTAGCATCCGTACGGTCGTTACACAATATCTCGTCGAATCTGATAGGGTTAGCATATTAAAACTTGGTGTCTTCACAATTTTTATAGGTTCAAAGCTTTTTATTTCCCCAAATGACGAGCAAATCCATCGTAAATTAAATAAATAACACCTAACAGTCACACACATAGCCTCGACCGCACACTAAGATACGAGTCTTGTGTTGTGGGTATCAGGGACCTAGAGAGACGCACGGTCTCAACACCCTGGACACAAATATCTGTCTATCACACAAACATTTATCCCGGTGTGGGAATCGAATCCACTGCCTCTCGTTTCACAGCCGGCTACTCGCCAACTGCGCCACGGAGGCTGTCAATTAAACAATCGTTTGCCGGCTCTAGAAAAGAAAGCTTTTTGGGCAGTTGGGTAAAATAATAGATAATTGATTTTGCTCATCAGTCGATCATTGCGACTATACACCAAAATATTTGGCTATTTTCAGTTTTCACATTGTAATTGCGCATGCGTTACGACTGCTATACTGAGGTCTCGGATTAGATCCCCGGGTTGGGTAAAATGATATTGGGTTTCTATTTTCTATTTAGAGATACTCAGTATCAGCTCAAAGTCTGGAATTGTGCCCGGAATGGCGTAAGCTCGCCGCCTATCAAATTATGGGACCATAATATAGGAATAGTGGATGTATTAGCTACACCTCTGCCCCCTTCAGGGACTACAGGCGTCAGTGGTAAGAGGATGTTCATATCCACCCGGATAGCGACCACCGAACACAGGGTGTAAAATCCGCCATAGTGGCACACGCAAGTGTGTCGCGTTCCGGGATCAGCCAGTTGGTCTAGAGTTAGTGTACGATGTTTGGCCGTTTCGCGGCCGTCTGAGTACTCTGACAATGGACCCTCGACGTCTTCTTCATTCTCTTGCCCATGGCGTAGTGTGAAGAAGCAGGCCGGCATGATTGTGTCGAGTAGCAGGGGATAGATCGTCTCGCACTACTCGATACCCTAATTGGACCGCACTGCGCTTACCATCGGGTGCGGGATGGTCGCTTTGCCATGCCAGGATATACGTATGTATGTTTTTTAATAGACTGAAATCGTGAGGATTTTCCATCTATCTTGAAAATAGACCATGCTTATTAAACGCGACCTCGGAGGTCTATTATCACTGGTTGTTACGCATTTAATACTTAATTTATTCTATAAAATATTGCAACGAAAATATCGGCTGCTTATATAATAATAATATAATATATATATATATATATATATATATATATATATATATATAATATTTGCATCAAGGTCAAAAACAGTTTTCAAATGAATTCGCGTATGTATAATTAAACTATTGGTATCAATCAAAAATGTTGTCTGCATTAATTCAAATATAATAATCGAGCAAAATTTAAATAATTTCATATTATATTATGCATAAAATAACATATTTTGAATCCAAAATATCACTATTGTCGGTCTATTAAGAATAATAAATGGGGGAATTTATAACCTGTTTCTAATTGTGCAGTCAGACAGTGTGGAGGTGCCAGCGGTGCATGCCATTCACGCTGGACGCTATATGAGATTCAAAACAGATTAACACAAAAATAACAGTTAACATCCTACTAATATTATAAATGCGAATGTTTGGATGGATGGATGTATGACTGTTACTCAATCACGCTAGAACGGCAGGACGGATCCGGTTGAAATTTGGCACAGAGATATATTACAGTCTGGAATAATACTTAGGCTAATTTTTATCCCGGAAAAATGTACAGTTCCCGTGGGATAGTTTATTTTTCCACAGAGCAAGGGATCGACATGATTTTTTGCAGTGGCAGTTTCGGGATCAGAATATGACATAGGTCACTTTTTACCCCGGAAAAATTCACGCTTCCTATGGGATAGCAAAATATAGAAAGGTGTTATCGCTTAAGATGCCCCCATGGATTGTATACATTTTCTCCCAAAAATAACCGGGTGGAGCCGCAGGCAACATCTAGTTTTATATATATATCACACATTTCTGCTTCCCAGCGTATAAGTCTCTACAATATAATGGATCACAAACTAAGGATGCAGTTTTCCATAGAATAAGCGTCAATATACGGTATTCAGAAAGGATCGATGTGGTCCTCATAATTTTAGTTTTTCTTACGTCGTTCATTTGATTTGACGCAATTGCGAATCATAATTGCTTGAAAAATAAGGCCACAATATATATTTTAAATATTAGTATGAGTAAAAATGGGTGCGTAGTGGGAACATCTCACTATCTCCCTCGCACAACGGCACAATAATGGCCATTCTGAGAGGTGACGTCACAGCTCATAACATGCGTCCTTTTACTGTCTTTTGACAATTACCCCTTCCAGCAGATTTGAATATCGCGTAATTTACTTATTTTTCGGATTGATAAAATTCTTTTGATAATAGGTTTTAGGTTATGTTTAGGTAACTTATTGATTAAAATAATAAAAAAAATCGTGTCAATTACCCTAATACCGGTGTTCTCGCATTATCAGCCGCCTTATAGCTTGGCTCGATTTAACGCGCTGTGTGACTGTGCCATGGCTACTAATTAGTTAGCATTACTATTTTTTTTTTGCCTGTATAGACAGACGAGCAGACGGGCCACCTGATGGTAAGTAGTCACCGCCACCCATAGACTTCTGCAATGCCAGGGCACAGCAGAGCCGCTGCCTACCGTTATATTAGACACAGTTTATTCAAAACCTCTTTATTATTATTAAAGGGCGATTGATCTTTTGTAAGTTTTAGCATTCGTTTGTATATAAGATATCTTATCTTATCTTTCTAATATTATTAATGCGAATGTTTGAATGGATCGATGGATGTTTGTTACTCAATCATGCGAGAATGGCTTAACGGATCTTGTTGAAATTTAACTCCGAGATAGATTATCATCTCAGAAAATTCACGGTTCCTATGAGATAGCATAACATTGATTTTATACCTATTCTTTCAAAAATAACTACCACGCGGGCGAAGCCTTAAACAAAAGCTAGTATTATAAAAAACATTGACATATCTTATCTTTTTGATGTCAGCAGAAACGTCATGTTATAACTTCCATTCGTAATGGACAAAACGCAAATGAATAAATAAAATTAATTTCAAATCGATATGAATTGACGGAACATTCATTAGTTGCGTTCGAGATTATTAATATATTATAAATATGTCAGAATATTATACTTTATTACTATATCTTATCTTGCATACCATTATAACTTGCAGAAAGAGTTTTATTACAGAAGCCCAATGATTTCGGTCGGCTACTTATTCAAATCACTCTGGATTGAATTGACACGTTTTATTATTTCAATCAATAAATTATGTTTCTTTAAACCATTTTTTGAAATTGTTTAAAAAAAATAAGTATACAAATTGGTTGGAATGGGAAGTTGTCAAATTACAGGAAAAGGATGCACGACACGAGTCATGACGTCATCTCTCATGATGGTCGTCTGAGGGAGATAGTGAGATATTCCTACTGAACAAAGGGGGGTATTGTTCAAACCAATATTAATAATTGGTACGACGTTTTTGAATCAACTCATTCTGTTTTTGCATATTTTTATTCGCTCACCGTGTTCTACCGTCGCGTCTGTAACATGGCGAATGCTCCGAAAAATTGTATAATCTTATCCCATTCTCTCTATTTCACACCAGAACCACGCGTAGGCTTGTGGCTTGCAGGGCCACAGCTTCGAGGTGTCTACCTCCCCAAACCGAACCCAAGAGCAGAGCAAATTCGTATATTTGCCACAGCATCAAACTGTGGAACAGTTTGCCAGCTATCGTACTCCCTCCTTCCTATGATCGTTGTTCCTTTAGGCGTAGTGTGAAAAAGCTAAACAGCAGGCCGGCATGATTGTGTCGAATAGCGGGGAATAGGTTTGTCTCTCGCTACTTGATACTCTACTAGCAGCGATAGCCTAGTTGGTTGCGGTACGGACTGCGAAGACGAAATTCGTAGGTTCGAAACCCAAGTGGCACACACCTCTGACTGTTCTAAAGTTATGTGTGTATTAAAATGTTAATTGTCGCTTGCTTTAACGGTGAAGGAAAACATCGTGAGGAAACCTGCATATCTGAGAATTTTTCGAAGGTATGAGAAGTCTGCCGACCCGCATTAGGCCAGCGTGATGGACTACGGCCTAACCCCTCTCATTAGTAGAGGAGGCCCGTGCCCAGCAGTGTGACAATGTTTAATACAGGGTTAGTAATATTATTATACTTGATACTCTACCTGAACGATACTGCGCTTACCATCAGGTCCAGTGTAGTCACTTTGCCGTGCCAGGAAAATCTGAGAAATTAAACATATTAAACTAACCCATTGGAACATATACTTTCTACAGGATGGTTCAATCAAGTCCTGGGCTACTGTGGCTTAAAGGACATTGAAAGCATCTAAATTACTGGTCACTGAGATTTACATAGTACTTATGCAGTAATTGTTCATTCAAAGGCCGGAGTAAGAGATGGTAATTTATGAGAAAACGTGACGCTGACGATCATTCACTAGGGTGTTTTTTTATAAAGCACAGGTTGATAAACTTATGGCAATAGGTTCGCCCCCTATCACATCATGACATAATAAATTCGTCTAAAGTGGGTGTACTGGTTACGCCTCTGCCTACCCCTTCGGGGATTACAGGCGTGAGTGTATAATTATGTGTACATATTATAATTTATTTTTACTTTTGTCCGCAACTTCGCAAGCGAGTTTCTTTACCGGAGGTACCGGGGTAACGTATGGGACTGAAAGTCCACAGAAACTTTCAGTTTGTCCCTAATTTATAGGAAAATAAATCCTTATTTTCCCGATAAATTTAGAGAGCTATTGCAAACTTAAAAGATAGCCAAATCCGTTCAGCCAAGTGAACCGCGTACCAACGTGCATAATTTAATATTCATATACACTCAAATATCGCTATATAAACTAAAAATGTAACTTAACAAATGAAAATTAAAAACAAAAAAGCACATTTAACACTCGGCTACAGAATTTTTTATTCACTTCCTGAAAACGTGGAATTACTCTTGAAACACAGGCGCTCTCCCATCCCCTCGCCTGCACCTAACTTCTCCACCGTCTACCTATTTCAGTCTAGGTTGAAACATCGCCGCCAGTCTAGGAGCTAAAAATATTATCATACTTGTTTTGAGAAGGAGGAGCCAAGGAAAAAACACGAATATTAACAAAATGGCAGCATAGCAGCGATAGCGGTACGGGCTGTCAAGACGAAAGTCGTATGTTCGAAACCCACATGGCATACACCTTTGACTTTTTTAAAGTTACGTGTGTATTTATTGTTAGTTATCGCTTGGTTGAACGATGAATGAAAACATCGTGAGGAAACCTGCATTCCTCAGAATTCTCGTACGAATTTCGAAGTGAATTCCGCCAACTTGTCATTGGTAATACATGCTTTAAAGGAAAACATCACGACAGTATATATGAGAATTCTCTAAGAAGTTGAAAGGTGTAGTCAATCTGCATTAGGCGGTGGACTAAGGCCTAACTTAACTTCACCTTTTAACTTCTTAGAGAATTCTCAGCTATACTGTCGTGATGTTTTCTTTAGGTAGGACGATCGGTACAGGTGCGACAGTGCCGGAGACAACTCCTTGGGTTGTATACTTTTCTCCCAAAAATAACTTATAATAATACTAGCCCTGTATTAAACACTGTCCCACTGCTGGGCACGGGCCCCCTCTACAAATGAGAGGGGTTAGGCCATAGTTCACCACGCTGGCCTAATGCGGGTTGGTAGACTTCACATACCTTCGAAGTTCGTATAAGAATTTTCAGATATGCAGGTTTCCTCACGATATTTTCCTTCACCGTTAAAGCAAGCGATAATTTACATTTAATACACACATAACTTTAGAAAAGTCAGAGGTGTATGCCACTTGGGTTTCGAACATACGACTTTCGTCTTGGTAGTCCGTACCGCAACCAACTAGGCTATTAACCAAAACAGCTTTTTATAAAATAAAGCTTGATTAAGCAGACATCACGACTCGCCGAGATGCTTGTAGCTTATAAGGGATAAGTACAATACCTCTAACCACCATTATGAGATTCATCCATTCCACTTGTGAGTTGATTAATTTGCAGTAGTTGTATAATTCAAAGTTTATATGCAATATATGTTCATAATTGAGGTGGAATTATGTTTAAAATATTGACTTCAAAAAATACATTAATATCTGATTTCGCGTACATGCATTGTATTATACTTTTAATAATTATATATGCAAAATGGTTAATTGATTTTATTGTAAAACCCCGATTTTCGATTCATATTTTAAATAAAGAAACCGCCATAACGCTGTTTATGTCTTTAAATTGTGATGTGCCAGTATGCGTCATTAAGCAATACTAGCTGTCAACACATTACCTTTGTTCTATATTTAAATATGAAAAAAGAAAAAGTGTCTATGACGTTATTTAGCTCTTAAAGCGCGGGTTTCAGTAGGCGTTGCTGTAGAGCGGCACTGGGCGTCGCTGTACAGTAGGCGGGGCTCGCTCGCCGTACTCCAGCTCCACCACTTTAATTAATATTTTTATATAAACTATTGAATGGACACCTTTCTTTTGTTTAAAATTTCATTGTTATTTACTCTTTTTACGAGGTTATGGTGGTGGTTTCAAATTGTTACTGGCCATACTTTTCTGAATTTGAATTTGGAATTGTCTGTGCGTAGTTTTGTTTTTATTGTATATCGTCAAAAATATAAAAAAGTAATACTGGAATCAATTATTTTTATTGATTCCAAATAAAAATTATATTTAAATAATAACAGCTATTGATTATGCAGCTGAAATTATTTACGGCGATAAAAATATTTAATATCCGTATCTACGTATAAATCAAGCCATAAATCAGAATCAAAGATTTTTTAAATTGCCCTGTCTGCAATCTGGTTATAAAAACATTTTACCTATTAATATTCATATCTTTATTGGAGTTGTTAAAATTATATAAATATAATAAACTAATACTTCCTCTCGCCACGAGTAAGGATTTATTTATTGAAAATAGATTTAAAAACTCAATTTTTTATTCGTATGATTAGGTATTTTAAATTGATATCATTAACACTATGTTTGAAATATCGAAATGTTAAATACTTAATCTTATTTTTAGTGCCAGATAGCAGTATGATCGCTACGTTCTTCACACATATATTTCTGTCTATCCATTCAGGTAAAAACATAAGTTTTATAAAATCCATATAATTTATTTCAACCAGACCACATTTCGTTCTACTATCCCCGTATAACCTTTTTTGTCCAATATTTTTAGCACAAACACCGTTCCAATAAAAAGTGTTTATGACAAAACTAATAAATTTACATTTTTCTTACGAGTTGAGTGGCGAAAAAGCAAATCAATAGGTTCTATATTATCACCCAATATAGTGTCAATGTCCTGCCGTTAGTAGTGTTGGCCGCAATCACACGGTAGCGTAAGGGCGTAGCGTTTATTATTTCATTTTGTGATAGAGTCTATGTAACAAAACGTTATAAATTTTACTGCCTCAATTTTATCTGCTTTGAAGTATAAAACAGGGGTGTAGGCAGTAGTGACCGACCGAAAATTCGGTTTCGGTTTCGGCAAGGTTCGGCCAAAAAATCTAGTTTCGGTAATAGTTTCAGTTTCGGCAGAAAACCTACCGAACCTTCGGCCACACCGAAACTGTGTTCGTGAATTATCGTGTGTCGTTCGGTTACCTTAGGGAGAGTCTTTAATAAAGGAATATCAATACTTATACATATATCAATGGAGAGATTTCGTGTATCGCGTGTCACCCACCATCGTCAGCTGTCAGATCACTGGCTCGTCTGGCGTGATGGTATTGACAAAGCAATAATTGACCTAATAACTGTGGACATACCGTATACTTTAGTACAAGGCGAAGTGTTCCGTCGATTTTTTTTCACTGATCTCTACGCGGTTCCTAAATATCGCATGAATGTAAAACATTTTAGAGTATCAATGATGCCACAAACATATGAGAAAGAGAAGTCTAAAGTAAAAAGTAGTGGCAATGTCAAACAAATATATAATTATTGATTTTTTCACATACTTCAATTATTGTTTTTCATTGAATTTAACACGTTTCCACTGTCTGTTTAATGTGTGAGTATAAGAAATAAGCCAAATTTCACTAAACAATAGATTTTTAGCTTGTCTGAAAAAGTTTCGGTTTTGGATTCGGTTTCGGCTGAAACCAAAACAGATACCGAAGATTCGTTTTCGTTTTCGGTAGAAATTCCTGTTTCGGTCGGACACTAGTAGGCAGTTTTGTCTGGCACGGCAAAGTGACCACACTGCACCTGATGGTAAGCGCAGTGTCGTCCAAGATGAATATCAAGTAGCGGGAGAAAATCATCTCTTGCTATTCTACATATTCATGCCGAATAGCTTCATCACACTATATCTCAACCTAGCATCATAGGTACACGGTAGCTGGCAAACTGTTCCACAGCTTGATGGTGCGGCAAGACTACAAATTAGCGGATTAGATCGGGCCGGGGTAGATACAACCAAGCTGTGCTGTGCTGAGCGTGGCTCTGCAAGCCAGTACGTGGTTTTGGTTTTGGCATGTAGCATGTTGTCTGATCGTTAGTGATGTCTTACAGAAAACTGATGTGAAGTAACTTCGCTGTTGTTTTACGACGAGTGAGACTTTCGAAGACCCAAATAAAAACACTGTATTGTCCCTATACAACCGCTACTACTGTGAACACATGTGCTCATCGTAGGATTGGCAGGCGAGTCCAAAAAACTCATTAGGAGTTCAGATTCTCCATACAGTAATATATCGAGGTAGCCACTATCCTAAGCGACGAGAGGGTTCAAATGAAGATCTTTTAGATGGCGTCTTTGAGCTTAGCCGCTGCCAAATGTTTTCTTGCTAGAGCGCTCTAAACAATTTTAGGTGAAGCTTAAAAGCAACTAAAAGTACACATAACTAAAACTAATAGGTACTAGGCCTGTATTATAAATTGTCCCACTGCTGGGCACGGGCCTCCTCTACTAATGAGAGGGGTCAGTCCTTAGCCCACCACGCTGGCCTAATGCGGATTGGTAGACTTCACATACCTTCAAAATTCGTATAAGAATTCTCAGATATGCAGGTTTCCTCACGATGTTTTCCTTCACCGTTAAAGCCAGCGATAATTAACATTTAATACACACATAACTTTAGAAAAGTCAGAGGTGTATGCCACTTGGGTTTCGAACATACGACTTTCGTTTTGACAGTCCGTACTGCAACCAACGAGGCTAATGATGACGATGAATTACATTATTCATTTGAAGTTTGGTTCCCATAAGAAAGATCAAAACAATCTGTATCGTGAATATTTATGTCTAATCAGTTCATACACGTGTATAAAAAGTATTTTGTTAACCTGCAATTAACCTTGAGAACGAGCCGAGCAATATCAAAATTGAATAGCGCGAAACCAACACATCCGCCATTTTGGAATACGGGAGACATAATTAAATTATTAATCTACACGTGTTATGAGATGTCAAATTGATTATTTGAATGACATTGAAAATTGGAGTTCATCGTCACTACAAACAGAAGTTGTTTTTTTTCAAAACAAGACCGCTAAGCGTCGGTTGCTAGCTTCATTCGTCGCCCGATAGTAATCTGTTCCGCCTTGGTATTAGTTGTGGGCTTCTTTCTCCGCACTTAGTCCGTTGAACATCGGGCTATTGTGCGTGTATATGCCAGCAAGTCTAACCAGCCCAGCTCCGACCAGAAGCGCAGGATCCTCCTGGTGTCTCCACAGACTAATCAGAGCGATATCTACCTCCAATAAACCACTACAATATTGGTAGCATTGAACCGTTGCCGGCTTTAAAAGTAAGAATTGGGGTTTGGGGTTTTGAACCTTTAGAAAACTCCCTCACTGTATCACAAGCTGTTATTTAACGTCCGTGTAATAACAGTGGTAATAACCCTGTTGGTCGCATTCGTACTGTAAATAATTGACCACTACTGGTCCTATCACTGTTAAAATGATTTCTAACTATTCTGTAAATGTTAAATAAGCTTTTATATTTGATCGACTTAAAAGTAAGGTATTTTCTGAATATTCTTTAGCACTACTTGAACCAGGAATGAGTTTAGAGATATTCAGCCTGTATATAGTAGAAATATTAAAATTTTCTGGGTTAAAAACAATTTATAACCTTTCTCAGGTTTCATGTTATCATGCTGTGTTTCGGAAACATGTATATTATGTTACACGTCATTGATAATTATCGATACATGTATGTAAAAAGGAAACTAGCTATCAAATATCTCAGAAATGATGAACAAGATATCAAATATATTTTGAAAAATACCTAAATATTCCTTTTGATTGATATATTTTAATATTGATTTATTTTAAAACCGACTTTCTATCGCTGCTTAACTAGTTACTGCTGCTTCTCCTTAGAATACCCCGGGATCGCTCCGTAATCGCCGAAGAAGGCCACCGCGGGGTAGCTGGTAGTGTCGGGTGGGGGGGATGCTGGGTCGTAAGACCGGCTAGTCCAGCATAACCGTTTTATTCTCATTCCGCTTCCCACCGGAGCGGGCGGTAGTAATAAAACGCTATCCCCGCGATAACAAAAAAAGGTTTTTCTCGGGGGTCTAGAGTTGGAGTACAATGTTTGGCCATTTTGCGGCCTTCTGAGTACTCTGAACCGCTTCTTCACCTTCTTGCCCATGGCGTAGTGTGAAGAAGCAGGCCGGCATGATTGTATGATTGAGTAGCAGATAGATCGGGATAGATCGGCTCGCACTACTCGATACTCTAATTGGACTGCACTGCGCTTACCATCAGGTGCAGTGCGGTCACTTTGCCGTGCCAGGATAAAAAAAAAGGTACTGCTGCTTCAGAAGAAAAAGGGATAGATAATTTATTTATATATGTACACGTGTATTATCCGCGACACCTTGAAGACTAGCCATAACGTTTATCAAGGTTGATAAGGCATAACAAAAATTTTGTCTGTGAATTTAACGTGTTTTAAATTTACATAATTAATGTTTTGCAAGTGACGCTGTTTTATCAGGATATATTTTTATGCAACGATATGCAATCTATCATCTTGTTTACAATTAACAGACGCTTTGGCAATAGCAGCAGAGTTTTGGGGGTCTAGAGTTGGAGGATGTTTGGCCGTGTTTTGGCCTTCTGAAGACTCTGACGCTAGACCCTCGACCGCATATTCACCTCCTTGCCCCGTAGTGTAGTGTGAAGTAGCTACAGCAGGCCGGCATGATTGTTGTGTTGGGTAGCGAGGAATAGATTGTATCTCGCTTCTTGATACTCGAACTAGACGATACTACGCTTACCATCAGGTGCAGTGTGGTCACTTTGCCGTGCAAGGATAAAAAAAGTATACAAACCAGTCTAGTGGTTCACATACTTGTCCATTGTCCTTCTCCTACTATCCATCTATGTGGCATGTGAATAACTTCAACCTGGTTGGGATTGCTTGCTGGAAGCTAAGACACCTTTATAGTAGACTAGATGTTGCCCGCGGCTCCGCCCGCGTGGAGGTTATGTTTGGAAGCAAAGGTATACAATCCATGGAGGCATAACGGCATAACTGTAGGCAGCGGCTTTGCTGTGCCCTGGCATTGCAGAAGTCTATGGGCGGCGGTGACTACTTACCATCAGGTGGCACGTCTGCTCGTCTGTCTGTCGAGGCACTAAAAACAAAAAAGGCATCTTAAGCTATTACACTTTTCTATATTTTGCCATCCCATAGGAAGCGTGCATTTATTCGGGATAAAAAGTGTCCTATGTCATTATCTGATCCCTAAACTTTGAAAATCATGTCGATCCCTTGCTCTGTGAACACTAAACTATCCCACGGGAACTGTAATTTTTATCCGGGATAAAAAGTAGCCTATGTGCTATTCCAGACTATAATGTATTGCTGTGCCAAATTTCAACCAGATTCGTTCAGCCGTTGTAGCGTGATTGAGTGACAAACATCCATCCAAACATTGGCATTTATAATATTAGTAGGATTAAATTGTTTTCGTAGAACGGAACGCATTTCATTCGGCGCCCACGCGGCAGTCCGCATCCCTCGCTACAGTATTTAAATATGGTAAACTGATCAACTTGATAATGAAAAATTTATGTATAATTTGTATTCGATTCTATTTAAGATTTGTGTTTGGAATAAAACTTTTTCTCACGCTACTCGGGTAGGAGTTATTGTTTTTATAAAGAAGCTTAAATTTGTGCATTAATCGTATACGAGGATAAATATAATTATTAGCAAAACCAACTATAAACTGGTTTTTGCCCGCAGCTTTGCATGCATTGTCGTTTATACGGTCGGAGATCTCATAATATCACTTTCAGGTTTTCCAGAATTTTCTTTTATTAAAAACCTTCAGTATAAGAGCATTTAAAATGGACTAAGTTGGTAAGGGACGCAGTAAACTACTAATTGATGTCAATTTTCTATGATACAGTAATATGACTAATCGAAGCTATTCCTGTTGTAGACAAAAACAAAACCATCCCGTGGGAACTTTACATTTTTCCGGGATTAAAATACCCCATGTAGAAAAAGGAATGCTGGTGGAGGATATTCATATCCGCCCGGATAGCGACCACCGTACACAGGGTGAAAAACCTGCCACCTGCCACACGCAAGTGTGTCGCGTTCCGGGATCAGCCAGTGTACATCCGGTTTTTTGGGGGTCTAGAGTTGGGGTACAATGTTGGCCATTTTGCGGCCTTCTGAGTACTCTGACAATAGACCCTCGACCGCTTCTTCACCTTCTTGCCCATTGCGTAGTGTGAAGGAGCAGGCCGGCATGATTGTGTTGAGTAGCGGGGGATAGATCGTCTCTCGCTACTCGATACTCTAATTGGACCGTACTGCGCTTACCATCAGGTGAAGTGCGGTCACTTTGCCGTGCTAGGACAAAAAAAAAGGAAGCATAATGGCTAGCCTAATGCTGAACTAGAACCAGTCAGCATTTTTATAAGACACACTCCCTTTTGTATAGTTTTAATGCATTTTTTGTAGCCTCATTTTTTTTGTTATCAATATTTCTTTTGGAATGAGTCTCTTTTTGTGCTGAATAAATGTTTTTCTTTATTTCTTTCCTATGTGCTATTCCAGACTATAGTCTATCTCTGTGCTAAGTTTCAACCAGATCCATTCCAGCCGTTATGGCGTGATTGAGTAACAAACATCCATCCATCGAGACATTCGCATTTATAATGTTAGTAAGATTACCTATATACAACGTGTAACGGGAATAACGCACTTCCTCAGACACCCCAATTTAATAATATTATTACAATCATAATTCATGTATTGAAATTAGACTGCGATGAATATAAATATTGTTTTTTATGAAATTAGTTGTACTAATTTTCGACATAAAGTTCGTAATTTTAATTATTTGATTTTTTAAAGTGATCTTTTATTATTGCAATTATAAAAGACTTTATCGCATCGAGTTATGTTTCAGTTTCGTTTGTCTTGAACGTTAAATTAAAGGGTGACTATTATTTACCTGAGTATTAATTATTTTTGAATAAAAAATTGTTGATATCGATTCAGTCGCTTATTCTGAACAAACTACTTTCAGAGTGTGCGTTAATCATGTTCCATGTTGTATATCCATACACACACCATTATTTAAATTGTACAAGACACGTATTAATCTTTAAAATCTTCAAACTAAACATAATCATTAACAAAATAGTTTTGACATTAATTGCCAAATAAACCAGAATCTTACTACTATTATAAATGCGAATGTCTGGATGTTTGTATGGATGTTTGCTACTACATCACACCAGAACGGCTGGACCGATCTGGTTGAAATTTGGCACAGAGATAGATTATATTCTGGAATAGCACATAGGCTACTTTTTATCCTGGAATAGTTCAGTTCCCGTGGGATAGTTTAGTTTTTCACAGAGCAAGGGATCGACATGATTTTTTGCATAGTGGCAGTTTAGGGATCAAAAATGACATAGGCTACTTTTTATCCCGGAAATGCAAGCTTCCTATGGGATACCAAAATATAGAAAGGTATAATAACTTAAGATGTTTCTATGGATTGTATAAATAACTTCCAAAAATAACCTAGCCGCTGGCAACAGCTTTTATTACATATAGGAAATCAGAGAAGACTTCTTATTTAAACATATGGCGTTAGGCATAATAAATATATAGATATGAATAAAATAACATAAACTATTACAGACGTATTATATAATTTGATCATTTTTATTACAAACATCTTGTATATCCTTATAATTATTAATATTAATGGTCTTAAGTGACCACTGATGATGGCCGCCTAGTACCAATCGATTATTGAATAAAAACTTCTTTAACGTGATTTCGGGTAACTGAATGAGGTGACGTAAATGTACCGGAAGCGGATATTCAAATATTAAAATAATGGCCAGCACTTTTAATTATATTTGCATTATGGAAGACATAATATAATTATATTTTTTAAAGCACAGCTCTTTATGACGCCAATAAATGGCCAAATTGCTATTTAAAAATGGAGTTAAATCAAGCATTATTTTTTTATGCTGGAACAAAAGTTTTTTTACCGCATAATGACAAAGATAAATAAAATATAATTTATGAAAATAAGTTTTATCCGCGAATAGTTCTGCGTAGTTTCAAATAGATTTAAGTGTACAAGTTAACGTTTTGGACTTATGACGTAAACTCGCGATTAAACACGTGGAAATGAAGACCTTGTGGAACCAGTTCCGACCGGTTCTGTTTAACATAAAATGCAAGTTATCCCATTATACATTGAATTAATACAAACAAACAATTTTATTTTATATGTAAACTAGAGAATTAATTTTATTTGTTTATTCTAGTTGTTTCTACCCAATTCGAAATTCCATTTGATTCATTAAATAATAAATAGGGCTGCCGCTTCTCATGTATGATTAATTTATCTGTATGGTAAGGAAATATCATTACATGGAAAAAAAAAACCTCCAGTTAGTCCAAGTTGTTCGAATTTATTCCTCCTTAAAAACTTTTTCGAACTAATAATAACTTTGAAAAGACCATAGTTTTTTTTTTCATAGTTAAACATAACCATATCGGTTATTCTTAGTTACATAATAAACTATTGTAACTAAACAACGAAAAACGACAAATCTTTAGCAATAGTTAAATTTAACTACAGTTAAAACAATACGCCCTAAAAGAGACATTACTTTATAATAATAAAAAGTAAAATATGTAAGAATGAAGTCTTCTATCTGGACCGAGCTGTCATCTGACTTATGTCATACTTGACATTGGCAAAAACACTGAATTTAAACGGTGGGTCCATAAAAAAATAAAAAGTTTTTTAATTCATAAAAAGTACACCGACTTCAATAAAATACAAATTATGCGTCCCTATAAAATTTGAGGTTTGCCCTTGACTTTTCTGAGATCCCATCATCAGATCCTGACTTGGTGCCAATAGGACCACCACCAGACCACCTAGGAAATATACCCTTTTAAACAAAAAAATAATTTCTCGGATCGGTATAGGCGTCTTCGAGTAATTGGGGAACATACATAAAAAAAAAAGATTCCGACGAATTGTTAACCTCCTCCTTTTTTTGAAGTCGGTTAAAAAAAAGAAGAAGAATGAAGTCTGCGACAAGTGACACTAATAAGCTGTATAGATGTGAAGTTAAATACATGTGTAGTGATATTTTCCAGTCCTGTCATTTGTAGAAGTCTTTACAGTAGCACCGGTTTACAGTCAGTGTTTACAGCTTATGGGCGACGGTGACTACTTACCTTCAGGTGGCCTGTCTACTCGTCTGCAAATCCTGGCTTTATTAAAAGTTTACGAAGTAGATAAAGATACTACTATATTATTTGGTCAATAAATATCTGTGCTGTTTCAAAAAGCATTTCATTGTATAGGGGTCAAATGTTATTAACATTTCAATGATTTGCTATAAATTAGTTAGGCCTGTAGAACGGTTTGGTAATTTTATTTTTTGAGTTCGGATTCGCTTCAGAGTGAATTCAGCCGCACGCATGCGCGTAACCCTCATATCAGATTACAAATTGAAATAAATCCAACTGAAACTCCCGACAGACTTTCAGAAAACTGATTACTTTCTTATCTTGTTCTTTACTTGTATTACATTAAGTATCTTCCAAAATTTTTATTATCAAAAGAATTATGAATAATTTTAGTAGATTGATTATAAATTATGCATATATGTGTACATGCATGGCAAATAAAATCACACAGCCAAAGCATTCCGTTCCACGCAGAACGAGCGTGTTGGAATAAACATTTTGCATCGTCAATAACATTTTTGCTTTCGCCTGCGCCGCGCATGCGTACAACGCTTCCGCACTGGCGCGGTGCTGTCAAAAATATGCAAATTAATCTATAAAAAAACGATTTAGGCTCCCAACTATCACCAGAAACGTAGTTTTGACATAGTATATTAAGATGCCACTGTTAAAACATTTGAAAATGTCGTCGTTTGATGCGTATACCGTGCGAGCCTTGGTAGCTTCGTCCCTGTCGGCGGTTAGAGCGCATGCTCAGTTGTAATGTTTATATTATTTGTATTTGAGCTGTGTATCACGTAAACTATAACTACCACAGGCGTAGCGCCAATACTGAGGGCCAGTACCCGCCCCACCCCTCGACGGTAGTTAAATATTTCTTGCTTATTTCGCCCTAGCATTGTTGATGCCGCGGCGTGGAAGGCTGTTGTGTATTGTTTAGACGCGAGTTTTCCGAACAAATATATTTAAATACAAACATTTGAGCGTTTTATATTGTTTTTGGGTTTATGGAAAGTGCTCAGTCTCGCGTCGTACTGAACAAGGGTGGGATGCATTTTGTTGCAACCGTGTAAATAATTTGCATAGACTATTGCAGTTGCGCCGGTGCTTATGAGTGGTACATTTCGTCGCTGTACAGTGATTTATTGTTTTTTGTTGTTCTATTGTTTCTATTTTGTTTTATATTCGGGTTTTTTGTGGAATTTGTGAGTGATTATAGCGTTTTGTTGCGGATTTTCGGGACGGTTTCCGTAAGTCTTAGGAGTAACTTCGTAAAATTTAGCTTCATATTTCGTGCATTTTATATTTTTTTATCTGTAATTTAATTAAAAAAATTAAATTAATAGCAATCAATACAAAATAAAAATAAATAACATCAGTAAATATATTTTTATGACATTTTGAATCTGTTTACTTTATGATTATAATTAAATGCCTGAAAAAATAAATAATATATCCAAAAAATATGGTACTGGCTTCTGTCCACAAAATAAAAACGAAACAATAAAATTCAAAATACGAACGTTGTATTTCGCGCGTGAAAAGTTTTCATTCAGCGAGTGGAACTTATAAGCACGTGGTCTGTCGCTCATGTGCTCCGCGCGGCGACCAATCGTTGCGTCGCTCATGAGCGGCTCGGCCAATGGGAGGTGACCGCTTTAGAGCGCCAGTTTTAACAGCTGATAAGAGACACTGAAAGGAAAATATTCAAATATGGAACAGTTTATTATAGAATACTGCGATATAACTTTTGATCACATTTTAGTATAATAATAATTTTCTGATTAATAATTTGTTTTTATAAATTGTACTGATATTTAATATTATCTATTCTATTAAAAAAAACGTTACAATCTAAAATTACTTTTTGTATATAAAATAACACGCTCTTCTGTAATTAATATAATTATGTAAAAAAATAATTAATTATTGTATATCAATATGGGTCATCGTATATCAAAAGTAAAAAAAAAATGTAGTATGTTGCTAGTAAAATTGTTCAGTATTTTTTTCTATTTAAACTTCAATATAACGAGTTGTTCTCATTGTGACCTGGAATTGCATATTCGTCTAAAAATCAATAACCCAGTTCTAATGCACGCCTACTTCATGCGCTGTGAGGACTGGCGTTTAATACGATTTAGTAGGTACTGAACATTACTTATAAATTTATTAAGTTTTAGTAACACCATTTACATGTCTATATATAATGAATATTGCCTTGTTTTTCAACAATACAGCCCAAAATACAGGTTAAATAAGAATAGATGGCACCTAGTGGACAAAGACTGTACGTGCTAGGACGAAATTCTACTTTAATTAATTATAAATTTCATCCTTTTTCTTAGAATATAAATTTACATACAGCCTAATGTAGGCTTTAGTGGTGTTAAATGTTTGAATAACGAAGATTTCTATTTTGTCTATGCTTCGGATATAAATTAATATTATGCAAACCTTATTTCTCTAAAATAGTTTTGGCCACTAAAAGTGTAGTTATCTGTATACTTATCTGTATACATTTTTTATCTATGGCGTTCTTATTTTGATTTTAAAAGATATTATTAAATTAGGCTTTTCACGCGAACAACTTAGTAGTATCAAATTTTAAAAAATAATAAACATCTAATTAAATAATAAAAATTGGAATATATTATTTTTTTAAATAGGCTTTAGCATGTAATAGGTTGTAAGTCTCTTGTATACATAATTTTCTAGTTACACCAGCATTACGCCCATTTGTCGTCAAGCATTGTATTGTTTGAAGGATCTGGTAAATTTATTGGGCATTATAGCTCTTCACATCTTATATACGAGCGGAGTGGAGTACCATGTGTTTGGAGTCAAAAACATACTAGATAAATCACATAGACAATATGCAATAACGAATTTATTAACATTTAGGTGGTATGGTGGTTGTATTGAGGTCAATCACCGCCAGTTCGCTAAGCTGGTGTCATTTGGCGTTTAAGATTAGACCTACCAAGTAGTCAATAAACAAAATACATTTTTTTTGATAATTAAGTAGGGGGAAAAAATAGAAATCTTTTCCTTTATGCTCTGTCGACTTTCGTGTCCCTTAATTCACTATGAAACATAAACTGACTCTAGTTTTGAGTGACAGAACAGCAGAATATTTAAAATACCATACTGTCCTACTGCTGAGCATGATTTGTCAAATGTCCGTTTGTTTAACTATGAAACATGAACTTTATCTTTATCCCATCCTCTCCCCTCCACACTAGAACCACGCGTAATGGCTTGCAAAGCCACAGCTTCGTGGTGTCTGCTACCCCAGCCCGAACCAAGATTATTAAGCTCCATTAAGCTGTGGAACAGTGTGCCAGCTACCGTGATCCCTCCTTCCTATGATCCTGGGTCCTTTAGGCGTAGTGTGAAGAAGCTACACAGCAGGGCGGCATGATTGTGTTGAGTAGTGAGTGATAGATTGTCTCTAGCTTGCTGATACTCTAACTGGACGGCACTGCTCTTACCATCAGGTGCAGTGTGGTCACTTTGCCGAGCCAGGATAAAAAGAACTTACCCTAGTTTTTAGTGACCGAATATAATAAAATAAAGCCACCCCTATAGTAAACACTGGCTCACTGCGGAGCACAGGCTTCCTCTACTAATAAGAGGGGGTTAGGCCTTAATCGAAATCTAATCGATTACGACTAAATCCTTGGATGGGTGGATGGATGTTTGTTACTCAATCACGCTACAACGGCTGGACGGATCTGGTTGAAATTTGGCACAGAGGTAGATCATAGTCTGGAATAGGACATAGGCTACTTTTTACCCCGGAAAAATGTACAGTTCCCGTGGGATAGTTTAGTTTTCCACAGAGCAAGGGATCGACCTGATTTTTTGCATAGTGGCAGTTTATGGATCAGAAAATGACATAGGATACTTTTGAAAAATGCACGCATCTTATGGGATCGCCAAATATAGAAAGGTGTAATAGCTTAAGATGCCTCCATGGATTGTATACCTTTTCTTCCAAAACCGGAACCGCGGGCAACATCTAGTTCATAAAGGTCGAACGATTTCTTATGTGATGCGTTGACTAGACTGTTTGAGAGGAATAATTTTCCGTGATAAATTATAAGTCTATTTTTGTATTTAAATAAAAACATCAATTTAATAAAAATATGTGACGTTAAATATCATCATTTTGTAAACAACGTCATCTTTCATTGTTAATGGGATATAAAAACGTGTTGCTGGGTCGACATAAATTTTTATAAATAACAATTCGTAGATCACATATAAAATGTGGTCCGAAATTTATGACATTTCATCTTTTTATATATGCAGAAATAGATGTTTGACAGGTTTGTTTTCATCTGGCGCGGCAAAGTGAGCACACTGCACCTGATGGTGAGCGCAGTGCCGTTCAATTAGAGTATCAAGTAGCGAGAGACAACTATCCAACCAACACAATCATGCCGGCCTTCTGTGTAGCTTCTTCACACTAGGACCCAGGATAATTAGAAGGAGTCCCAGGTTCTGTCAATTTTGACATTTAGTTGTCAAATTGTAAATTGCATGACTATTCTACTCTCAAACTGTAACACTAAGACCGACAGTGACGTGCAATTTGTTGACATTTAGCAGTGACAGTTGGCGAGTCTTTGGGTCACTAAGTTGTCTTCTCCAATAATTTCTTTGAGGCTGGAAAATGACAGTCAACGTTGATTCTGTGAGTGTCCATTACCGGACCTTCGAAGTAAATTAAAGAAAATTTGAAAGTATTGTTGAACTTCTAGTACCAATAGTATTTACGAATTAATCAACTTAAAAAAATTTAGAGGTTCTGAATTTGACGCGCATTTTTGTGTTACGCGAGATGGTCAAATGTATACCGATTCTGCTTTAATTATTCTTATAAGAATTGCCTCACCGCCTAACAATACATGCATACATATACACTCACGCCTATAATCCCCGAAGGGGTAGGTAGAGGTGTAACCAGTACACCCACTTTTCGCCGAATTTCGGTCCCATAATGTGATAGGGGGCGAGCCTATCGCCATACCGGGTAGAGGTTCCAGACTCCGGGCTAATACTGAGAATTTCTAGATAGAAAAACCCAATATCACTTTACCCGACCCGGGGATCGAACCCGAGACCTCAGCACAGCGGTTGTAACGCATGCGCAATTACAACTGCGCCACCAAGGCAGTCACCAAATAACAATATGGCATGTTAAACTTGATAATGGACATCTTACAACTACCAGAACTCTGACGTCGATTCTTCGAAGATGAACTTTTTTATAGTCAGCTGTAGATGTGGTAGATCTACAGCTGACTATAGAAAAGTTCATCTTTAAATTAAACGTTTTTTATATAGCTAATTATTATTCAATGGATATTATATTAAAGAAATATATATAATGAATGTAAATATTTACGCACTCCACCTCCATTACATTTTTGTAATCCTAGCACGGGAGTGACCACACTACACCTGATGGTAAGCGCAGTGCTGTTCAGTTTGAGTTTCAAGTAGCCAGAGAAAATCATCATTTTGTCGGGGTCCTTTTTTTTGTTGTCGCGGGGAAAGCGTTTTATTACTGCCGCCCGCTCCGGAGGGAAGCGGATTAAGAATAAAACGGGTATGCTGGACTAGCCGGTCTTACGACCCAGCATCCCCCTCGCACGGATGATGGCTATCCACGCTGCCACTGGGCCGAGTCCCAAATCCTATGTACACCCCACCCGACACTACCAGCTAAAAACCCGCGGTGGCCTTCTTCGGCGCTTGCGGAGCGATCCCGGGGTATTCTAAGGAGTGCTAGAATTGCAGCCGGGGGTCCGGGAGTTGGGGTGATGTTTGGCCGTTTTGCGACTTTCTGAGTACTCTGTCATTAGACCGCTTTTCCACCTTCTTGCCCATGGCGTAGTGTGAAGAAGCAGGCCGGCATGTTAAGCCTATGTCAGTGATAGCCTAGTCAGGTGGTATGGACTGCCGAGAAAAAGGTCTTAGGTTCTGAAGCTGCTTGGATGTCATACACCTCTGGCTTTTAAGTTACGTGTGTTCATTATAAATTACCGCTTTCTTTAACTGTGAAGCAAAGTATAGTTAAGAACCCTGCATACCTGAGATTTCTGCATAAAAATTCCAGAGATTATGAGAAATCTACCAACCAGCATTAGTCCACCATGGCGCACTGAGGGACAGTGATAAAAAAGGGCCTGTAGGGTTACTCTTGACACTTGATTCCAATTTAAAATTGGGATTGGGTTCGAAAACTGTACAATTGGCACTCTTGAACGCAACACCAGCGCACGATATAACTAAATACGGCGGTTTTTTTTTTGTAATTAAATTCAATAGAGTATTTACGATCGCTAGTTCGTAAATATTCTATTACATTTAGTTGAATGAGTTACGAGTTCCAATATCTTCTAGATTGGAATAGTGTCGAGTTCGAGATAGGAATTGATTTCATTTGAAGAATAGGCCCTCTCTACTCTTAACAATTTAATAGATGTAAGAATTATTTTCCCTTATAGATAAAACCAAACTGTCTGGTAAAAAATAAACAGAAAATTTATAATAAAATAATATTATAAACGTTATAAAATTTATAATAAAATAAAATTTATAAACGTGGCTTAAAACAAAATTCAAGATAAAAAATTAACTCGCGTCGCGTAATGTGGTTTTCTATCGATTATTTCTTTATGATAAAACTGTGAAAAAGTAAAGTGATAAAGTAATCCTAAAGCGAAGAAACGTAAGAAATCCAGCGTCACTTTAATTAGATAAACGCTTCATACTACAGCATATACATATACATATTATTTATATACATTACCTTATATACGCACTGTAAATAAACTACCATGAAATAACGCGCTGTCGGCAGATCAAAGCGAGTCTCTTTATAGCGGGTGGGCGTGGCGCTTTTCAGCGATGCGTCGCCATTGGCCGAGCGCTCCTTTGATGTCGCCGCTGACGCTGAAAATGGGGGCGGCGCGACGCTTTTCAGAGGCAAACTTACAGATTACATTTTCAGTCGTTTTTTTGTTATTTATCGAGTGGAATAATACAGTGATTTATCGCTTATGTAATGAAATAACTGGAATGAGTAGGAGTTTTTCGCTATCGTTATACTGTTTTAATAAATATAGTTTATTTATAATATAATACGGCATAATATAATACTTTGTAAAATATATCTAAACGGACAATTTGAAATATGAATATTTTTTTTTTCCTTTACCATTTTCACACACCTACAAAAATGTCCCATTTTTAGTACAATTCTACTAATTTTATAAATTCGAATGTTTGGATGGATGTTTGTTACTACAGTAGGTCACGCCGGCTTCCCAAGAGTGTAGGCAGAGTAGCAACTATTATACACGTTCTCCACCAAACTTATTACCATCATATGATAGTGTGTGTAGTCTAGTATTTTTTTTATTTTAGCTGACAACTAACTTATTGTGGTTTTTGGCATAGAAAAATCAAAAGCAAATTAAGATTGCCAGACTAAAAATTTATCTTACTATCTTACTAATATTATATATGTGAATGTTTGGATGGATGTTTGTTACTCAATCACGCTACAACGGCTGGACGAATCTGATTAAAATTTGACACAGAGATAGGCGATATAGCGGAGCTACTTTTAACAATAATAATCAACAACAATAATTCAATAATAATCTGGAATAGCACAAAATTGAGCGACAGTTGACCTAAACGGTAGGCAGCGGCTTTGCTGATCTCAAATCTATGGGCGGCGGTGTCTACTTACTATCAAGTGGCCCGTCTGCTCGTATATATAACATACATAATAATAACAATCAGAATATAGAACTAATTGCAACTCAGACAACCACAACATGCGTAATACAATTTCACAATATTATTAATTAATTAAACATTATAAGGAACAATACAAAGAGAGTATAGATTTACCAGAATGTTAGGACCCCAGTCAATCAATCTCACCTAAAAGAGTTTTCCTAAATGTGGACAGCGAATCATAAAATTTGTCAAGCTTAGTGATTTTGTTCGATAGCTGATTATACAAAAGTAATAATAATAAAAAAAAATACGAGCCCTGTATTAAACATTGTCCCACTGCTGGGCACGGGCCTCTTCTACTAATGAGAGGGGTTAGGCCTTAGTCCACCACGCTGGCCTAATGCCGGTTGGCAGACTTCTCATACCTTCGAAAAACTCTCAGATATGCAGGTTTCCTCACGATGTTTTCCTTCTCCGTTAAAGCAAGCGATAATTAACATTTAATACACACATCACTTTAGAAAAGTCAGAGGTGTATGCCACTTGTGTTTCGAACCTACGACTTTCGTCTTGACAGTCCGTACCGCAACCAACTAGGCTATCGCTGCTAGTTATACAAAAGTAAAAGAAATAAAAAATAATATGCTACTTTTATCCAAGAAAAATGTACGGTTCCCGCGGGATAGTTTTTTGTTTTTAACAGACCAAGGGATCGACATATTTTTTGCATAGTGGCAGTTTAGAGATCAAAGAAATCACATAAGCTATTTTTTATCCAGGGAAAATGCACAGTTCCTATGGGATAGGAAAATATAGAAAGATGAAATAGCTTAAGATGATTCCATGGATTTTATACCTTTTGTTTCAAAAATAACTATCACGCGAGCGGAGCAGCGGGCAAAAGCTGTATTTCTATAATTCATCAACAACCAATTATATAATACCAAATCTCACTTATTGATTGACTATTTTAAATGGTATACTATTATTTTAATTTTACTTTAATCATGTTTTCACATTAATTGTATATGAACTTATTTTTTACCAATTTAGTTGTAATTTAACGAATTATAAATATAAGTATAAAGATAACCTTTTAAAATCGTGTTTTAATATAGTAGTATAATATCATTTAACATTGTCCCACTGCTGGGCACGGGCCTCCTCTACTAATGCGAGGGGTTAGGCTTTAGTCCACCAAGCTGGCCTAATGCGGGTTGGTAGACTTCAAGTTCCTTTGAGATTCGTATCAAGTATCAAGTATGCAGGTTTCTTCAGGATGTTGCCATTTATCGTGAAAGCAAGCGAAAATTATTAATGAATACACACATTACTTTAGACAAGTCAGAGGTGTATACCATTTGGACTGGTTTCAAACATACAACTTTCGTCTTGACACTTGTACCGCAACCAACTAGGCTATCGAAAGAAAAGAAAATACATTTTATTTGGTCACACCACAACACTTTAGATAACATACAGATAAAAAAAACACAAGAAGTAATACAACAAAAAAAAAACAATTATAGACCCTAAATACACCCGCTACTCCTCAATTCGGAACACCTGTGTTCAAAGTATGACCAAAAAGGCCATGCTAGGTTAGACTATGGCTGCTATATTTTTAATTTAAACTTATTTTATTGGTTGGTTTGAGAAGAGCTACAGATATTTCTGAAGACCTGAGACCAGCGTTTCTCAAAATATGGGTCGGGATCGACTTGTGGGTTGCGAGCGGATATTGGCCCTGAAAATAGGATTCGACCGACCGGGATTTAACTACACCCAGCAGTCACATATAGTCCTGACCACATAGTCAAACCTGTGTCGTGGGTATCAAGACGATGGATTACGGTCCCACAACACCCAGATCCTGTACAAATATCTATCTCTCACAGAAACATTTGTCTCGGTGCTAGAATAGAACCCACTACCTCCCGTTTCACAGCCGGCTACTTGCCATCTCGTATTGGAACCTAAAATGGTCGCGCAAAGCATGGCTTCAGAGGAAATTCCTCCCGCGAACGGTCCGATTGTGGAATGCTGCCGAGGTTTTCCAAGGGGATTACAGTATGGGGTTCTTCAAGAAGGGAGTAAATAGGTTTTTCAACGCGCATGTGATGCTCCTGCCTGCTTACCACAACCTCTTAAAGTAGTCTTGTTGTAATATTAAAATGAGATTTTATACCATGAATTCGAACTCTAGAAAGAAAGAAATATTAACACAGCTGCTCTAAGAGGTAGTGATAGACCTCCTGGTTTTGCAAGCGTCCATAGTCTCCGGTAACCGCTTATCAGGCGTAAGTTTGTGTTCCACCATCGTTGTATAAAAAACCTATCTCGCCATAATACCTGTCGTAGACTAAATAATGCTTATCAATCGATACTTGGCAGGGCAAAGGTATAGGCTGGTAAAAAAGTACGTCTCATTGCCCTACAGAGTTCGACGCGTTCTGTTCATTGTGTGAAAATCGATATTGCGCTTTTGACCAACTTCAACTCTCGTCTCGTTATTTGAAAGAGAACTGTGTTTTATATATCTTTATTTAATGATATTAAATACTGTTTTAGTGCACATACATATGCACTCACGCAGATAATCCCCGAAGGGATAGGCAGACGTGTAACTAGTACACCCACTTTTCGCCGAATTTATTACGTCCCATAATGTGATAGAGGGGGCGAGCCTATGCCGGACACATTTCCAGACTCCGGGCTGATACCGAGTATTTCTTAATAGAAAAACCCAATATCTTTACCCGACCCGGGGAACGAACCCCGAAACTTCAGCCACAACGATCGTTCAATTACACGCGCCACCGAGGCAGTCAAACTTGAGTATCTTAGGTCCAAACCCAAAAAAATAACGAATTAACTTATGTCATTTACTGGTACCGACAGCGTACTTAGAAACCAGATAAGCCCTAGGTTTAATTTCCGAATCGGGAAATAGTTTTCAATCCTATAGAAACTTTTCACAGTATGTCGATACGTATCCGTGGGTCAGAAAGAAGCTCAGCGCATAGGGTCCAATAGGTCTACCTCGTTCTACCACACAGGCGTGAAGATTATGTCGTTTAGTAGTATTCACCACCTTTAGTATTCACCACTCCTATTTTTATCACATCTTAAAACTATTTTAACTGCTCTCATTTCCTGTTTACGGTATAAAAAAAATAATACTAGCCCTGTATTAGACATTTCGAACTGCTGGGCACGGGCCTCCTCTACGAATTAGAGGGTTTAGGCCTCAGTCCACCACGCTGGCCTAATGCGGGTTGGTAGACTTCACATACCTTCGAAATTCTTAGGTATGCAGGTTTCCTCACGATGTTTTCCTTCACCTTTAAAGCAAGCAATAATTAACAATGAACATACACGTAACTTTAGAAAAGACAGAGGTGTATGCGATTTAGTCTGGACTTGAACAACAACTTTTGTGTTGACAGTCTGTACCGCAACCAACTAGGCTGTATAGTGCCGTCCAATTAGAGTAGAGACAACGAGAGACAATCTACCGGCTATCCCCCGCTACTCATCACAATCATGCCGGCCTTTTTTTTTTGTTGTTGTCGCGGGGAAAGCGTTTTATTACTACCGCCCGCTCCGGGGGGAAGCGGAATAAGAATAAAACGGTTATGCTGGACTAGCCGGTCTTACGACCCAGCACCCCCCTCGCCCGGATGATGGCTATCCGGGCAGCCGCTGGGCCGAGTCCCTACCCCCTATGTACACCCCACCCGACACTACCAGCTAAAACCCCGCGGTGGCCTTCTTCGGCGCTTACGGAGCGATCCCGGGGTATTCTAAGGAGTGCTAGAATTGCTGCCGGAACCGCCCCTGCGTGGTGCTGCGTTGCAGCCCATCTCCATGGGAGGGGCTTAGGAGCCCCCGCGCACCGAACAACGACAGCGAACGAGGCCTTACCACACGCGCTGCCGTCCATCTCGGGGTCGCACGATGCTCCGAAACTCGGAGTGCATCGATTCGGGCTGACAGCACAATCATGCCGGCCTGCTCCTTTACACTACGCCATACGCAAGAAGGTGAAGAAGCGGTCGAGGGTCTAGTTTTAGAGTACTCAGAAGGCCGCAAAACGGCCAAACATCGTACCCCAATTCTAGACCTCGACAAAAAACCGGATATACTCTGGCTGATCCCGGAACGCGACACACTTGCGTGTACCATTATGGCGGGTTTTACACCCTGTGTACGGTGGTCGCTATCCGGGCGGATATGAATATCCTACTACCAGCGAGTGCAGAGCAGTGACTGAAGCCGCTGGTATATTGTCCTGGAACAAGAACACTACATTGGATGCAGAAACAGACCCAACGGTGGAAGTTACCTAGACAGACTTTTATCTAGAACAGATTAATCTACCGGTGTTGAATACTTGATTCTTCACATCCGCCATTCGCAGTATTCAAAATATATTTATCTGATTTCTATAAACGACTAGCAAATTCAAGCGAGTTTTAATTACACAAGATTTATTTTGAAAAAAACACACTAGTTTCATGGTTAAACTAGTTGCCACAATTTTTAATAAATAAATTTGAATATTTTAACTAGAAGTTCAAAGCTAGTCTTATGTTGATAATTTGTTTTTGAATTTATTTCACATCGGTTAAGGTGAATGGTGGGTGTACGGCGGACTTAATCAATAATATCTATTATATTTAATCAAAGTGATGTGTTTAAATGAAATAATATATCGGTTCTGGGTGTTGTGGGACCGTAGTCCCTCGTATTTCTGGATACGTGGAGTCAGAATATGTGTGTGACTGTTGTGTGTATTTATTTGTAATCAATTCACACTAATCTACGTCAATGTTTTTGCATTTAGTTTTATAATAAAAGTTTAAATAAATGTTACTAAATATAAAACATCTTTTAAGCGGTAGAAGAAATCAGAAATTAAAACCAGATTAGGTTTTTCTAAATTGTGATAAATAATTGGACATAATTTAAAGGTATGATGTCAGTACTTTTTTATTATAGTAGCCTGGTCTAACCCACTGCATGGCGAAGGCCTCCCTCCTCGCTTTTCGTATCTCTGTCCTTACTCAGAGATGTCCAGTCCTTTCAAAAATCAAGGTTTGCCCGCCATTTGCTTCTGGCCACGACATTTTTGGCCCGAAATTAAATATGTGTATGCGCTTTCAGTTGACGTAATAGAAAAAAGGTTGAAATTGAACGCCTTACTGCCGAATTCAACTACCGGACGACCGTAAATAAAAAAGATACCGTTTTTAAACGCAGAAAGATATCATTTCATTTTATAATATAATCACTCAACAAAATTATTTTGTTTATTTAACACGTACAGCGATGAAAAACAATTAAAACTTGCAGGATTAATTATGGAATATATTTTATAACATGAACCAAAAACTAGTTTTAAATTTAAACGCACGTGGAAATATGACTGATAGTTAATAACCGGAAGTGTCGTGTTGTTCAAATAAACGTTTGAATCGTTGGTGGATACAGGAGATAAGAAGATTTTTGCGATGCTGTATGCCGTGAGACAGGTGAGTGGTAGATTTAAGGCTGTACATCAAATGACCTTGACGACTTAAATGCTGACAGTCCCATAATTTTTTTTGTGCCTCGATAGACGTTCAGACGTGTCACCTGATGGTATGTAGTCATCGCCGCCCATAGACTTCTGCAATGCCAGGGCACAGCAAAGCCGCTGCCTACCGTATTTTTTTTTATTCTCGGCAAAGTGACCACACTGCACCTGTAAGCGCAGTGCAGTCCAATTGGAGTATCAAGTAGCGAGAGACAATCCCTCGCTAAGCGTGAAGAAGCAATTGGCCAGGCCGACATAATTGTGCTGAATGGGGAGACATAGTCTCTAGTTATTCGATGCTCTAATTGGACAGCACTGCGCTTACCATCGGGTGCAGTGTAGTTACTTTGCCGAGCCAAAATAAAAAAAATGGGTGCGTGTACTTATGTACGCGCGTGAGAAGTTATACTTCTTTGGCATCATTAAAAAATATTAAATTTTTTATTGCATGCAAATATTTATAATATTTCAATTTATATCAATAAATAATACATACGGATAGTTCATAGTACGTGCGCATCTTAAAATTTCACTCTCATCATTTTTTCATAACGCGCCTAAAGAAGTATAACTTCAAAAAACACCTCATGCAAAAGCGGCGGTAGCGGCGGTTACAGACGCCCGAGATTTGGTGGTTTAATTCAATATTTTATTGAACGGATCTAATATTTAATATATTAGATGTCACAAAATTTATTTCAGTATAAAACTCATGATTAGAATTAGTTTAAAAGATAATTTGAATTAAGTCCGGGATGGTGTAGATTTTTTCTTCAGTATTCCAACAGAATTATAAATAATTTATGACGACAGAAGCTTCCGTAATGAAACCATATTTTTATATAGCGAATGTGTGAGATGACTTGTAAGGGTCCTCTTTAAAATCTATGTTATTATATAGAAGCTTAATTATAATAAATAGGGTAGACAGCGTTGCAACTACACCCACGGTCCTACGATCTGATTCTCGTATGATGTACAGGGACCAGCATTTACAACCCAACATACTTTGAGCTGCTTTAATCTATGGTAATCCAATTTAAATTGTATGTAGTCCAAATTCTGTAACCAGTTCTAGGAAAGAGCAATGCTAGAGTTTACCCATTCTTATCAATCAAGCAATATTGCACATCCTGTACTCGCGGTAAAGATTGACTAAATTTAAATAATATATACTTTTCATGGATTCTTGTGTGCTCTTTTAACGTTACAGAAATTATTCTTTTTTAGGATTATTTATATAGCTATGTCTAAAATTCTCACGTATTCACTGATTGCCCGTACCATTGGGTTCTAAACGAATGTCGACCCTGCAGTAACTTATGCTCGCTGATTTATTTATTTAAACCCTACGTGTCCATGAGCTTAGAAAACACTGGCAGTTTCATTACAGTATATGTAAAATATTTTCGAAGACAACTAGTACCCCACTCAGACGTAGTCCTTCCCCCGAGATTGCCTTCTATAGAGCGAATTTTGGTAGAAAAAAAATTTCAACAACAGCGCTCCCTATCCGGTTATAAACATGGAATTCGAATTCTGGAACCAACCATATATTTCACAATATATTGAAATTAGTTGGGCGGTTCCTTAGATTAGCGAGTACGAACATTGTGACATCTTAAAGTAATAAAGTTTGGCTACAAATCCAATTTCTGTGATGTCAATTAAATTTTCGTCTACGTTAATTACTAGTCACTTCTGTTACTACCTTAAATAAATGCGAGGTGTCTTATGGACACCCGGTTGGGACGGAGTTTCTTTTGCTATATATTTTGTGATTGTATTAAGTACTGATTAAATTATTAATATTTTTGGATATTCTCAAAATAGACCCCAAGCTGACTCGATTAGAAAAGTTTTAGCTTCCTAAGTGATCGGGAAGTGCCTCAAAAATCACTGCAAAAGGATGTCGGATTTTGATGTTGTTTTCCACTGTTACACTTTTGTTATATTCATTGTTACACTTTTTCGGTCTAGCCCCTCAGCCCACAAACCAATGATAACGTGCGATAAGGAACATTCACATTACACAGGGTGTAAAACCCGCCATAGTGGCACATGCAAGTGTGTCGCGTTCCGGTATCAGCCAGTGTACATCGGGCTTTTGTCGGGGGTCTAGAGTTGGGGTACAATGTTTGGCCGTTTCTTCTTGCCCATGGCGTAGTGTGAAGAAGCAGGCTGGCATGATTGTGTTGAGTAGCGGGACATAGATTGTCTCTCGATACTCTAATTGGACCGCACTGCGTTTACTATCAGGTGCAGTGTGGTCACTTTGCCGTGCCAGGTTAAAAAAACTCAGTTAAAAAAAATCTATCAAATGAAATGAACCAGACATTCCAGTGTTGCGTACATGCACGCTGCACCATTAAACACGGTTTATCAACGTCGCCCAAGTTATAACATATTGTTTTCAGTACAGTGCGTGTGTGCACGTTGTTTTTCCTAAAAAACAAAACAATGTAACTTGATAAGTAAACATTGGACGCTGACTCACCGTAGTATTAAATAAACATGCATGGGTTATAGATTTTTACAGCAAGCTATCCCAACCACCTCCTGCATCTTTAGTTCAAGTGGTGCTCTTTAGTGGAAGTGGACAATTAATTGAAATAAAACGAATATAAGCAGCAGCGATAGCCTAGTTGGTTGCGGTACGGACTGTCAAGACGAAAGTCGTATGTTCGAAACCCAAGTGGCATAGATCTCTGACTTTTCTAAAGTTATGTGTGTATTCTTTGTTAATTATCGCTTGATTTAACGGTGAAGGAAAACATCGTGAGGAAACCTGCATACCTGAGAATTCTCTGAGGAATTTCGAAGGTATGTGAAGTCTACCAACCCGCTATAGGCCAGCGTGGTGGACTAAGGCCAACCCCTGTCATTAGTAGAGGACGCCCGTGCCCAGCAGTGGCACGATATTTAATACAGGGCTAGTATTATTATTATAAAACGAATTTTACGGATTCTATCGCAGTTTATCGCTTTCGAAGGCTTTACAGCCGTCTTTAGTTGCCGTCGCAACTGCAGACTGCTGAAGTATGCAGTTGCTGAACGTTCAGAGGAAGGCTCCAAGCATTATCTTCGATTTGACAAACCACAAATCCTTGCCAAAGAATACCGAATCCTGCCTAGGATGATTCGCGAGGCTAAAGAAGATAACCACCTTCTACAACTTCCAACCGGGAGCTAGCACCAGCCTGGGATCCAATTATACATTTAATTAAATCGGAATCTATAAGACCAACTGCCAAACCTCAAGATATTGTGAGCTCCTTCTGCGTAGATCGGACTACAACAAATATAAATTAAATATCAACTATATGGAGGGTAGAAACATTGCACTCTACTTTCGTGACGACATACAACTCAATCTCCCCCGTGACCATGAAGGCTGTAAAGCCTTCGAAACGTCGGGTTAAAAAAGTAAAATAAACCGCGATATAATCCGTATAATTCGTTTTATGTCAATGTATAACATTCGCGTAAACATAAAAAGGTAAACAACATACACATTATGGACAATTTATATTTCCAACTCCTCCCTATATTTCTATTTGAATCATTTCTTCGCGAGATAAAAGACAGTTAAGCATTCCCAGAGACTCGCCGAGTTTCATTACTCGGTGTCGGAAAAATGCGTGCCATTCGATCCTGGCTAAACAGGAGTTACAGTGGCGGGTGTCTCTAACCTAATTAGAATATGTTCTCAAGGTTTTTATAGCAAAGGAACAAGTGGATTATGGCAAGTAATGGCCTATGAGGATCACCACGATTTGTTATCCTGGCACGACAAAATTACCACACTGCACCTGATGGCACGCACAGTGGCGTCCAGTTAGAGTATCAAGTACCGAGAGAACTATACCTCCCTACTTGACACAACCATGCCTCCAAACAACACTGTATTAAGACTGTCTCCACACATATGACCTTGTAGGTTAAGCGCTGATCGCCCCTTACAAACAGCGGCTAAAGCAGGGGTTTCGGGTGCACTACAGTCTTTTACGATTTTTATATGTAATTATACTGTTTGTTAGCTAACTTGTAAATTTAACTAGACCTGTTTTTTCAGGATATCATGACACTTATTTTTGGTGTGTGAATAGATTTACTTGTTGTCGGACAGTTTGCATTAAAAAATTCACCATCAAATTTTTAATATTTAAACATTGTTTTAGAATACTTATAGAAATTCTGTCAGGACAAATAGTTTAGTAATGGGCTTAGATATTTAACCTTCGTTAAACAATAACGATTATCAATAGTAATTAGGCCACTTCTATACTTGTTGTCGCCCCATTCCGATGATCATTTAAATACTTTATGGCTTTAAAAAATTTGGGAACTGTCAACGTCAAGAGCGAAAAAGAACAGTTTTTTTTATAGTATAGTCCGAAAAACGAGCCAGAGGGTCACCTGATGTTAAGTGATCTCCACCGCCCATGAACATCCACAATACTGAAGGTATCATGTATGCGCTGTCGGCCTTAAAGGACAGGAATAGGGATTAGGGAAGGGAAGGGGGAATCTGGGCCTTCGGTTATCTCACTTACCATACGAAACGCGACAGTAAACTGTCACTTTACGTTGGTTTTCTGTGAGACTGTGGTACTACCCCGGTCGAGCCGGCCCATTCATGCTGTAGACAAATATGTCTACAGCATGAATGGGCAATGTCTACAGTAAGGAAGGTGGTCTACTCAACGGTGTGGTGTGAGCTCTCTGTGACGAAGATCAGCAAGGAACAAACTTGTGTCTGAAGTCGAGTCCTTGTTAACCAAAGTCTCGGACTGGGGTCGACTAAACTTAGTCCAATTCAACCCCAAAAAGACACAAGTCTGCGCGTTAACCGCTAAAAAGTCACCATTTGTCGTAACTCCTCATTTAGAGAACACTCCCCTGTCTGCCAAACCCAATATCGGAATACTTGGCGTCGACATTTCGAGCAACGTCCAGTTCCGCGGTCAATTGGAAGGAAAGGCCAAATTGGCCTCAAAGAAGCTTGGTGTGCTCAGTAAGGCGAGACGGTACTTCACGTCGGGTCAACGCCTAAATCTCTATAAGGCGCAAATTCGGCCCCACATGGAGTACTGTTCTCATCTCTGGGCGGGAGCCCCCCAGTACCAGCTACTTCCATTTGACCGCATTCAACGTAGGGCAGCTCGGGTTATCGACGATCAAGCTCTTTCCGATCGGCTTGATCCATTGGCTCTGCGTAGAGATGTTGGATCACTCTGCATCTTCTACCGCATTTATCATGGGGAATGTTCCGAGGAATTGTTTGGATTGATCCCGGCCGCTGAATTTCACCATCGGACATAGCGCCAAAACATAAAATTCCATCCGCACCATCTCGATGTCCAGCGTTCCACAACAGCGCGATTTTTACGGCATTTTCTGCCACGCACAACCACTCTGTGGAACCAGCTGTCGCCGGCGGTCTTTCCGAACCGTTACGACCTGGGAACCTTCAAGAAGAGAGCATATTCTTTCCTGAAAGGCCGGCAACGCATTTGCAAGCCCTTTGGTGTTGCAGATGTTCATGGGCGGCGGTGATCACTTTCCATCAGGTGAGCCTCTTGCCCGTTTGCCCCCTTTTTCCATAAAAAAAAAAAAAAAATTAAAGTTTTACATACTAAACAGTTGTTTAACAATATCCACATACTTCCGCATACGAAAGCAATTTCTTTTCTCATTACCAAGTATTACATAAGACAATTTGGGTTCCGAGAAGTAATGTCGAATGTCACGTACAAGATAAAATGTACGTTTCGTGAACTCAGCTACATGATCAATGTATTATTATTGTTGGTTCACGTTTTGCGAAATCATCATTACCATATAACATTTAAAATCAATTTGTTTATTACGAATGGAATATAATCCTGAAGTACCCAACGACTATGAAGATTTAAACTCAGATAAAAATATTGGAGCTAAGTTTTTCTTTTTTTTATTTGATTTTTTTTAATGCCTGGATAGGCAGACGAGCAGACGGGCCACCTGATGGTAAGTAGACACCGCCGTCCATAGACTTCTGCAATGCCAGGGCACAGCAAAGCCGCTGCCTACCGTTGCCTACTGTCCTTTTTTATGTGATTTTTATCCATTATGGACATGTCAACCCCATCGTACCTTGTTACAATATAAATAATAATAATAAGATACTCTTAAACAAAAAATAAATGCCCTTGCAAGCCGGCTCCGCCGATATAAAACCACAACATTAAGAAAAACACAAAACAAACAATTTATCAAAATATAGAAAGCTGTAATAGCTTAGGATGCCTCCATGGATTGTATACCTTTTCTTCCAAAAATAACCTCCACGTGGGCGGAGCCGCGGGCAATAGCTAGTCTGTATATATAAAAGAAGAAACTGACTGACTGATCGATCAACGCACAGCCAAAACGGCTGGGGTTAGAGACTTGAAATTTTGACTGTAGGTACCTTTTATGACGTAGGCATCCACTAAGGAAGGATTTTTGGAAATTCCACCCCGAAGGGGGTAAAATAGGGAAAGAAATAGCTAATAAACGTCAGAAAAACGAATGGTTTAGCTACAGTTTTTCTATAAGACAGCGGCAACGACCGATCTATTTATGAAAGCTTACACGTTTCTATCATATATGTGTAAAAAATATTCACCTAATTAGATCCAGTAAATTAAAATGTCAACATAATTTACCTCTCAGTGACCTTGTTTACCAATATTAATTACGTACCTACATTTGCAATTACACGAGGTGATTACTTGTTTTTTCCTTATATAATTTAATTACGATCGTTTTGTATACATAATTATATTTTGTCAACGGTTATTCAAGAGTCAGAAATAAAAACAGCGTTACTTATCAAAAGAATATTCAAATAGATGTGATTAGCCATATCTAACATACAAATCCTGATTAAGTGAAATGTTTATAATCGAAACAAAAACTAAATAAATGGATACTTTTTTTTACTGCCTGGATAGGCAGACGAGCAGATGGACCACCTGATGGTAAGTAGTCACCGCCGCCCATCTTCTGCAGTGTCAGAGCACAGCAAAGCCGCTGCCTACTGTATACTTAATAGTCATATATAGTCCTGACCCCACATTAAGTCACGACTATCGTGGGGATCAAGGACTACGAATATTTATGGATCACAACAATCACCACAATCATTTGTCTGTGGGGATCGAATCCGCTGCTGCTCGTATACTTTTTTTTTAGTGCCTCGATAGGCAGACTATCAGACGGGCCACTTGTGAGTAAGTAGTCACGGTAAGTAGTCACCGCCGGCACCCGGGATCGAACCTGAGACTTCAACAGCAGTCGTACCATACGCTACTACAACTGCGCCGAGGATATAAAATAAAAATATATATGTATTGACAAAATCTCCCGCATTTCGTTTCTCAGCCGGTTTTTCACCAGAATATTAAAATATGTGCGGGAAATAAAATATCTATTTCATTTATTCAGGATTTGACGGTCCTGTCCAAAGACATGTAGCATGTTCATACGAGTTATTAACATATTGATTAAAATCAATGAGCGCTTTTAATTTTTATCAGATCTATAAAAGCCGCTTAATGTGAACGTATATCCAAATTTTTTTTCCTCGTGATTAGGTTGTGTGTGTATATACGTGGAAATATAAAATATTTTTAGAATTTTATGGCTTACTTTACTTTTAGACCCGGAGTATTGAAAACTTATCTACCTAATAGTATGGCTCCCAATTTTTTGTAGATTCTTTATTTTTAGTAGATTCTCAATAATATTCTGCCCTACAATGACCTTTACAATTTGTGCCGTGACTGCCCCATACAAAGGTGGAAGAGAAGGATTCAGGTGCCTGGCATGCAAGGTTTTTATGATTTTTATATTTTCAATTTTATTACTAGAAAGGCTGCAAACAAATCTAAACTCTGTTTTTTAGGATAACCCTTCTTTTAGTATGATACACGTGAATAGATTACTTGGTTTAAAGATAATCTGCTATTAAAATATTTTTTCTACATTATTTACAAAGATTTATGGTAATTCTATTGTCAGATAAAATTTCGTAATATTATAAATGCGAATGTTTGGATAGATGGATGTTTGTTATCATGCTACAATGGCTAGACGGATCTGGTTGAAATTTGGCACGGAGTTAGATTATAGTCTTATTATATTATATAGGAAAAATGTACAGTTCCCGTGGGATAGTTTAGTTTTTCGCAGAGCAAGGGATCGACATGATTTCTGCACAGTGGCAGTTTAGGGATCAGAAAATGACATAGGCCACTTTTAATCTCGGAAAAATGCACGGTTCCTATGATAGCAAAATATAGAAAGGTGTAATAGCTCATGTCTCCATGGATTGTATACGTTTTCTTTCAAAAATAACCTCCACGTGGGCGGAGCAACGGGCAACATCTAGTGAACCCTTTTTCACTCTATTTAAGGCAATATGTCCCGCGCAACGTGCAGCCTTAAGTAGAGTGTGGAGAGCTAGGTTTACAGGTTTTTCAGATATAAACAATTCATTTGAGCTGAAAGTCCGCAACGTACTTAAGTCGAAGGTTGAGTACTAGGTTTTCAGATATGCAGTATTCATCCCAACTGATCGTGTAAGCCCTTATTTAAATCTCGTCATGACAATATATACTATGATAGCATTGTAAGCATTAAAAACGTTTACAATACAGAAGGTGGTATGTTTACAATAACGGGTGATGTTTCCAAAACAAACCTCTCCTGGTGACATCATACTGGCAGCTGTACTGGTTCATGTACTGACTTATACATACATATACACTCACGCCTGTAATCCTAGAAGGGGTAGGCAGAGGTGTAACCTGTAAACCCATTTTTGGCCGAATTCATGGTCCCACAATGTGATAGGGGGCGAGTCTGACGTCAGTATTATTTAGCTTCGGATATTGCGACCATAGAGTGTGGACTCTAGATATTAAGTGAATACGGGCAGAAAAGAGAGATACAGCGAAAGTGCGGCCAGTTGTCTTTTTCTAGAATTTTGATTGGTCTACGTCAAAGACTTGCAGAGCGAAAATAGATACAGGCCGCACAATCGCTTTGTCTCTTTCTACAAAGTGGGCAATTTTCTATGTCTATGATTGTGACCTTTTTCTACAATGTCAATTTAGATTCACACAGAACCTTCGCTATGTAGAATCTGCATAATTTTTTTATCATGAAATCTGACAGATTTATATTGCCTGACTAACTTTTACTAGTAGCTTGGTATACACTTTATTTTATCGATATCATAAGAGACTAAATACTCATGGAAAAGCACTTTGTTTTTACCGAACCTTCCAATATTTCTTTAACTAAAACTTGATTCGGTCTTTGATAATACCAGCCATGTATCACTATGCCACTACTGGGCAGGGGCCTTCTTCACTAATGAGAGGGTTACTACCTTTGTCCACGTTGGCCTAATACGGGTTGGTAGATTCAGATTTTTTTTGTTAACCTCTTCCTCTATATCATTATTCACCTACCTTGTTCATCTTTGCATCACTCTAAGGTTGGCTGGGAGATAATGCCTTTGGCATTAAGTCTGCCTATATACAATGTGTATTATAAATGTTTGTGTGACAGATATTTGTGTACGGGGTCTGGATGTTGTGAGACCGAAAGTCTCTCGTGGTCCCTGATACCCACAACACAAGATCTTAGTGTGGGAACGGGGCTATGTGTGCGACTGTTGGGTGTTATTTATTTATTTTTATGAACTGTATAAATAAATTGATTATTTATGAAAAAAACGTTTAAATGTAGCAATTTTCATTCAAAATTTCGAGATGATATTCCACCTATAAGATGCCCTGGGAGCTGTGTCCAAATCCGCTACACATGTCTCTCCAGTCTGCTCCACTTCTCTAAGCTATAACTAATGTTTATGTTTCTTGTCCCCAGGGTCCGGAGTCGGCACTGAACTCAAACCCGGGTGGCGCCGCGAAGCCGCCGCTCCTCAACTCATTCGAGCTGGACCGCTGTCTGGACCGGTATTTAAACAGTTTTCTACATAAGCACTTTTAGAACATTGACATACGGGTTTGCAAGTGAGACGCAATACTTGTACGAATTTACAGCCTCCGTGGTTCATCAGACGAGTCTGAAACGAGAGGGTTCGATCCCTGCACCGAGACTAATATTTGTGTGATCTTTAAGTATTTGTTTCGGTCTGGGTGTTGTGTGACCGATAGTCTCTCCTAGTTCCTGATACTTGGATACAAGAATCGTATCCTAGTGTGGAGTCAGGAATATGTGTATTTTAGGTTTATTTATTTATTTTACTCTACCTTCAAGACCAGCTTTTGTATATCCAACGGCCGAAGCACATTGCCGGTTACATGGTTCCTGTCAGGCATTAATATTTGTTTTTTCTTATTATCTCCTGCAATTCGTTTACCTTTTAGACTAATAATGGATGTATCTTTAATCATCCATGATTTATAGCTTATCTTTGTGTCAGATGTATGTATTTTAATTTTCCATTTTGCAAACGGATTAGGTTTATTTTTATGATCTACCCTTCTGATATCAAATCTTCTGAAGATTCTATGGTCATATTATGAGAAAACTCCAGCCTAGATCTTTTTGTTTATCCTGGCACGGCAGAGTGACCACACTGCACCTGATGGTAAGTGCAATGCCGTCCAGTTAGAGTGTCAAGTAGCGAGAGATAATCAGTCCGTCTCTACTCAACACAAGGATCATAAGAAGGGAACACGGTAGCTGGCAAACTGTTCCATAGCTTGATGGTGCGGCAAAAATACGAATTTGCGAAACTCTTGGTTCTGGCCGGGGCAGTATACACCACGAAACTGTGGCTCCGCAAGCCAGTGCGTGTGGTTCTGGTGTGGAAGGGAGAGGATGGGATAAGATCAAACAATTCTTCAGAGCATTCGCCATGATACAGACGTTTGAATACGCTAAGCGCGGAAATATCCCGGCCGGGGTAGTAGACACCATGAAGTTGTCACGAAGATCTCTGAACATTCTGGACTATATGACATAGACAATGTGACATAGATGTTCCGTATAATGTGTTTTCCAGGGAGGAGTCCGGCAGGTGGGGAGGCGAGGCGGCGCGAAGACGCCGGCGCAGCCCGCCCCCGCGCCGCGCCTCGCCCCCTCGTGACCATGAGCCGCTCGCACTTGCCAGGGTAAGTCGATTCAATTACCGTCATCAACTACCTGCCCTTATCTCACCTTAAGTTTATTTTTGTTTTTTTTTAGTGCCTCGATAGGCAGACGGGCCACCTGATGGTAAGAAGTCACCGCCGCCCATAGACTTCTGCAATGTCAGGGCACAGTAAAGCCGCTGCCTATCGTTAAAGTTGGGTCGGCACAAATGGTTTCAACTCTCCACGCAGCTCTATCATGCGTCAAATCTGCATTCACTCCTTTCATGCGCATATCCTCATTCACGCAATCCATCCACCTCTTTTTTGGTCTCCCACGACTCTTTCGTCCATCTACATTCGTATTGACAACCATTCTTGTCACATGCCTTTCATCCCTCCTCATCACATGCCCATACCTAGCTAACCTAGCACTCCTCATCTTTCAATTCAAGTCAATGCAATTACCAAACTACATAGAGCTCTACTCTTACCTCTTGCTTTTTTTTTTATCCTAGCTCGGCAAATTGAACGCACTTCACCTGATGGTAAGCGCAGTACGGTCCAATTAGAGTATCGAGGAGAGACGATTTATCCCCCGCTACTCAACACAATCATGCCGGCCTGCTCCTTCACACTACGCCATGGGCAAGAAGGTGAAGAAGCGGTCGAGGGTCTATTGCAAGAGTACTTAGATGGCCGCAAAATGGCCAACATTGTACCCCAACTCTAGACACCCAAAAAACCGGATGTACACTGGCTGATCCCGGAACGCGACACACTTGCGTGTGCCACTATGGCGGGTTTTTCACCCTGTGTACGGTGGTCGCTATCCGGGCGGATATGAATACCTGATATATATGATATGGATATGAATAATATTGCCTGTACGTGGAGTTGTAGTTGTAGTGCAATATCTTGATTGTAAGTTAAGAATACCACGATGTTAACTAATAGACAGCCTCCGTGGCGCAGCAGGCGAGTAGCCGGCTGTGAAACGAGGTGCCGTGAGTTCAATTCCCGCATGCGACAAACGTTTCTGTGACAGATATTTGTTTCGGGTCTGAGTGTTGTGGAACCTTAGTCCCTCGTAGTTCTTGATACCTACGATACAGGTTTTACCTAGTGTGGGGTCAGGTCTATGTGTGTTACTGTTGGGTGTATTTTTTTATTTAAATAAGCTGTAGACGGTTTTGTCTATAGTATAAATGGACTCAAAAGGATTAGCTTTTTTTTTATTCTGGTACGGCAAAGTGACCACACTGCACCTGATGTTGAGCGCAGTGCGGTCCTATTAGAGTAATGACTAGCGAGATACATTCTATCCCCCGCTTATCAACACAATCATACCGGCCTGCTTCTTCACACTACGCCACGGTCGAAGCGGTCGAGGGTCTAGTGTCAAAGTACTCAGAAGGCCGCAAAACGGCCAAACGTGGGGTACGCCCCAACTCTAGAACCCCGACAAAAACCGGATGTACTATGGTTGATCCCGGAACGCACTTGCGTGTGCCACTATGGTGGGTTTTACACCCTGTGTACGATGGTCGTTACCCGGGCGGATACGAATATCCTACCACCAGCAAACTAGCATGGCAAAGTGACTACACTGCGCATGATGGTAAGCACGGTCCAGTTAGAGTACCAAGTAGTCGGAGACAACTGATGGTTATCTGTGTCACAGAAAGCCGACCTAAAAAACAGCTTGCTGTTGCGGTTTTTGGATTGGAGACTTTCAACAGAAATTTGTTTGATCCAATTCTTTATTGACCCTACGTTGAAATGCCTGGATCATCTATTGGAAACGACGATCACACTTTATTGATCTTCTATTCATTTAATAATACTTTACACGTGTATGACACATAATTATGTAAAAAAAAACTATAAATTTAGATCCATAAAATGCTTATCTCGAAATTGCGTAGATTTATCGTAATAAAGATAAGGATCGTTATCTATCACTTAGGAAACATATTTTAACTTGTTCTGATGAAGGTCAAATAGGCCGATGATCCATAATATAATCCTACTTATATTATAAATGCGAATGTCTGGATGGATGGATGTTTGTTACTCAATCACGCTACAACGGCTGAACGGATCTGGTTGAAATTTGGCACAGATATAGATTATAGTCTGGAATAGTACATAGGCTACTTTTATACCGAAAAAATGCACGCTTCCCATGGTATAGCAAAATGTATAGAGGCTTAATAGCTTAACGTGCCTCCGTGGATTCTATACCTTTTCTTCCAAAAATAACCTCCACGTGGGCGGAGCCGCGAGCAACAGCTGGTCCATAATATAGTTTCGCTTATGAAATGGCAGGTATCTAACATAAAAATCCGATCAAATTATTATTGAGTAATAGGTCTCTAAAGGCGCTTCTTTCACAATATTATGTTTAAAATCTACTGATGGTTAGAAAGTCCTTGCTGGTCTTAGCATGTGCACCAGAAAATTCTGTAGCTCTTTTTTCCCATTGTGTTTTAATGTCAAACCAGAATTAATTATATATATCGATTGTTTGACACCTGTAATTTGTGAGTAGAGTGGCTCCTTGAATGTACAAGTATAATTAAGCATGCTTGGTCTATTAACTGTTGGTGTGTCATTAATTAAATATCGATGATTAAGTGGCTATTTGATTGAAGTGCGATTTTTTCCGATGTTGAGTTATATCCATAGTCGGAATCAGCATATTTTCTGCATCTTTTGAGCCTAGTTTAAATTTTTTGTGCACTTTGGCGCTCAAATCAACTGGTACAACAGAGCTTATTTTTTTTCAAAAATAATGTTCATAATTGCATTAAAATAAGTCATAAAGATGCATACACAAGTACTATATTAATTCTATATCCGTCCAGTTTCCGTTCGCCTTCTCCCCTCCCATTCCTGCGCCTTCCCGTGATCATCATCTCCAGTCACTTCCTTTACCGTAGAACGCGATTACCTTCAATCCTTTAGGTGGTCTCCCTCTTTTCTCCCTTTCCAGTCCCGTCCTCGTTGTATCCTTCCTTGTCTACCAGCCCTTGATGGTGGTTTCTAAGTTCCCATGACGTTAGACATAATTATTTTTCCGTATGGTGAATTTCCATATGTGTTTTGACATGTCATAAGTGTCTTTTATAAGCCTACGTGATCAATAAAGATATTTATTTTTTTTATTATTAAAATCCACGCAATAGTTTCTTGTACGATTTTTTTTCGGAATTAAAAAAAATTTAAATCCTCTCGCCTGTTAGATCAAATAGCCCGCGTACCGACGATATACATAATTAATATTAATCAATTCAAAATTCAAAATGCCTTTGATCATCATAATATGAGGTTATATAAACTAAGTTATTTATTTTATGGTAGCAATTAATAAGTAATCCGAGTAACCAGTCCACATAAGCAGCACTTCCTCACCAGTTTTTTTATGACTGTAACCATAAAGTAGTAATTACTAACTAGCTTTAGCTATGGTGGACTAAGGCCTAACCCCTCTCATTAGTAGAGGAGGAGGAGTCCCGTGCCCAGCAGTGGGACATTGTTTAATACAGGGCTAGTATTATTTAGCTATCAGACTCGTCAAGCATGGTTCAGAGAAATGACTACCCTTTTTTTTGTCGCGAGGAAAGCATTTTATTACTACCGCCCACTCCGGGGGAAGTGGAATAAGAACAAAACGGTTATGCTGGCCTAGCTGGTGTTACGATCGAGCACCCGGCTGCCCGGATGATGACTATCCGGGCAGCCGCTGGGCCGAGTGCCTACCTTCTATGTACACCCCACCCGACACTACCAGCTAAAACACCGCGGTGGCCTTCTTCGGCGCTTACTGAGCGATCCCGGGGTTATTCTAATGAGTGCTAGAATGGCTGCCGGAACCGTCCCTGCGGTGCCGCGTAGCAGCCCATCTCCATGGGGGGGCTTATGAGCCCCCGCGCACTGAACAAAGACAGCGAACAAGGCCTTGCCACCCGTGCTGCCGTCCATCTCGGGAGAGAAATAACCTAGCACACAAGGTTGCTCGACTCGGAAGATCGAGCTTTTAGCCAAGTCCCTAGAAGACCTATATAAGCAATACTGATAAAACTAGAAGTCCTGGATTCAGCAGATATCTTCTATCGCAACCGTCCTTGCTTGATGCAGTCTAGCAGCCTGTCTTCAAATGTAGTGGGGGATGGTTCCAAAGCCAAACGTGCGAAAGTAAATGCTTCAAAGCTTAGGCTACTATTGACTTTTATAAATAAATTTATTTTACCGGAATAAATAACGTAGTGATAGCCTAGTTAGTTGCGGTACGGACTGTCAAGACGAATGTCGTATATTCGAAACCCAATTTTTTTTTAGTACCTCGATAGGCAGACGAGCTGACGGGCCCCCTGATAGTCACCGCCGCCCATAGACATCTGCAATGACAGGGCACAGCAAAGCCGCTGCCTACAGTTCAATTGCATACACCCCTAACTTTTCTAAAGTTACGTGTGTAATAAATGTTAATTATAGCTCGCTATAACCTGCATACCAGAGAATTCTCATAAGACTTTCGAAGGTATGTGAAGTCTACCAACCCGCATTAGGCCAGCGTGGTGGACGAACCTAACCCCTCTCATTAGTAGAGGAGGCCCGTGTGCAGCAGTGGGACGATGTTTAACACAGGGCTAGTATTGTTATATTTTTTTTTATTTAAATAACGCTGCGCTATTTTAACTTCTTTAGCACCCAGGCCTATTGTACTTTGCCTCTTTGTTAGTAACCGGTCTAAAAATTATCGCAATATTATTAAAAAATTCAACTTATCATAGATAAAGACAAACCTTTAAGTTAAAACACTTTATCCTGTACTACTAAAATACAAGGTCAAATTGCTGTTAATATCATTAATATTTAATTATACCCACAAGACAATCTATAATTTACGATATAAACAAGTTGAGGCGATAAAAAACCTAAAATCAATTTGGTATTGAGCGCCAATTATGGATAATCTATACTAAAATAAAATGAAGAGGCACTTAGTATGTACATTGAATATTTTTGCAAAATTTTGATTGTAATGTGTTATATTATCGATATAGGACCCAGAACATTTTTTTAATTATTGTCTGTTATCGCAGCGATAGCCTAGTTGGTTGCGGTATGGACTGTGAAGACGAAAGTCGTATGTTCAAAACCTAAGTGGCACACACCTATGACTTTTCTAAAGTTAGGTGTGTATTAAATGATAATTATCGCTTGCTTTAACGGTGAAGGTCAACATCATAAGGAATCCTGCATACCTAAGAATTTCGAAGGTATGTGAAGTCTACCAACCCGCATTAGGCCAGCGTGGTGGACTAAGGCCTAACCCCTCTCATTAGTAGAGGAGGCCCGTGCCCAGCAGTGATATAATAATACAGGGCTAGTATTATTATTATATTATTGTCTGTCAAGTCATCACGTCCAAAGTACTGTATTACGAGAAAATAATCGTCAATAAAACAATAGAGTGTATCTCGAAGTAACATTTCGTTTATTTCATTTAAATCGATGCATTCAATCAAAAGTCATACCTGTTTGAACGAATATCTGTAGTATGCAAAGATTAGTTGTGAGGGATGAAATGATTTTATAAACAGTATAAGATACCTTTCACGCGGGTGGATTCGTAGGCAACAGCTAGTTATTAAACAAAACATGTCAAGATGTCATTTCATATGTCGTAAGGAAGAAAAGGGCGTGGTTAATAACCAAAGTAGGTTGTTGGGCCTTCAACGTCTTCAAGCTCTGAAACCACTTGGACTCGGAATTAAACAAAATCCAGAATATTTGTTTAGTTTTTTATTCCAAGCAGAATAAATGAGTCACCTGTTAGGAAAGTGATTTCTACCGTGACACTGTTAACACCAGAAGAATCATGCATGCTTTGCCAATCGTAAAGAAATGGAATTTGAATTGGGAATGGAGACGAGGATCCGGCCTTCCAGAATAGGCTAGTTGACTGTTTGAGGAACCAATTTATAATATTTTTCATGGTCTATATTATTAAAATATTATCACTAATAAGTCTTCAAGATTTAATTTGCATTTTTATAAAGCAACTTTATTTTTCCCACCAAAACGCTACCAACTGTCATGGCCCGCCGTGTGGCGTCAGCATCTGCAAAACTAATAGAAGTGTGGCCCATAGTTTTCATGTTTCGACTGGTGACGTCATGCATGACTGATGGGTGTTTCATGTCACGTGACAAAATGCTTTATTATTACATATTTCTTTCTTGAAAATATTAAATAAATAAAAATTAACAAATTGGTTTAATTTTCGATATTTTTATACTAAAATCTATTATAAAAACAAAATACTATCAGGTTTCCACTTACTCTCAACTACCCTATTCTGAAATAGGCCACTATATACAAAAAGGAATAGCTGATGTGATTTGTGCTAGATTCGCCAAATTCATTAACACTCGTCATGTTCACGAGTCTATTGCCATGTTATTCATCATCGCAAGAGTTAGTGAAAGGCTGGCAGGCTAGCTAGACTAGGGTTTGTTTTCCTTCCAAATCCAGTTTCCTTTCAACTTCTCCCCTCCCGTTCCTGTCCCTTCTCCTAATCATCATCTCCCGTCACTTCTTTTACCGAAGATCATGATTCCTTTCATTTTCGAATCATCCTCTTTTCCCCTTTTCCAGTCCTATCCTCGTCGTTGTATCCCTGCCTACCAGCCCTTGACGGTGGATTCCAAGTTCCTACGCTATTAACGATGATTACTCATTCCATTGGAGAATTTCCATTTGTGTTTTGTTTTTATAAGTGCTTTTTATATGCCTACATGATAAATAAATATTATTTATTTATTTATTTAATTGTTTAGGTTCTATATCTATAAAATGTCCAAACCCTTTAGTTTAAACATTGAATTTCTATTATCAAGGAGATATTTTTCCATGATCTAGGCATCAGCCCCGACATCCCCGACTGGTGGGTCAGCGCATTCGAGCCCGGCGCCTGTATCGCCAACTGGCAGCGGAGGCGCTGGCGCGAGGTCACCGTTACCACTAGTAGGCCCTGACCTCCTCGCCATGCAACTCCTAGATCAGCACACGCAGCTCCAAGCTCTGATGAAGCAGAGGCTGTTCCATCAACATCATATGCAGAAGCAGGTTAGTTATATAATAATAGTTTTGATCAATGGTTTACCATTGCAATATGTCTATACTTATTATTGGTTATTTTTGGAAGAAAAGGTATACAATCCATTGAGGGATCTTCAGCAATTACACCCTATCCTGTAGGAAACGGGCATTTTTTAGGGATAAAAAGTGGTCTGTGCCATTTTCTGATTTCTAAACTACCACTATGCAAAAAATCATGTCGATCCCTTGATCTGTGAAAATCTAAACTATCCCACGGGAACTGTAATTTTTTCCGGGATAAAAAGTAGCCTATGTGCTATTCCAAACTATAATCTATCTCTGCGCCAAATTTTAACCAGATCCATCCAGCCGTTGTAGCGCGATTGAGTAATAAACAAACATCCATCCATATATTCGCATTTATAATATTAGTAGGATGTCTATCATCGCACCGCTCGCCATCGACAGAGAGTTCATCCTCACAAATTGAAACCTAAATGGTCGCGCACAGCGCGGTTTCAGAGGAATTTTCTCCCGCGAACACTCTGATTGTGGAATGAGCTCACTGCCGAGGTTTTCCAAGGGAACTGCAGTATATGGTTCTTCAATAAGGGAGTAAATAGGTTTCTGGAGGGTCGGCAACGCGCATGTCATGCTCCTGATATTGCAAGCGGCCATAGGCTGCGGTAACCGCTTACCGTCAGGCGGGCCGTGGGAATGTTTGCCACCATAAAAAAATTGCGTGATAAAAAATGTTTATGAAGAAACAGGTTTATGTGAATAAATTAATAAATAAACACTTCAGATTGATTTTGAATTGTTGATCTTCCAAGGACGGAATAATATTTATGGACGGGATTCTTGTAACATAATATTGACAAACAAACCTGTTACTTCAGTGTGCTGATTGTAAGACAATAAAGCCGATAGATCTGGCTAAATCATGCTGTGGATAGAGGGATGTCACCTACCAAACATAGAGTCGAAATGATGAACATATAGTTAGACGCTATTTCTGTTTTCCATTGTATTCTAAAGGCATAGATTGCACAACGTAGTCAGACAATTGCTTGTGCGATTTTATTATAAAAACGCATAGAGGAAACTAATCTGAAAGTCATGAAAAATTATTCTTAATATAATTTTACTTTGTCGTAACGCATCATTAGTATCACTCGATAATATTCATTTTCTTGTCACCAATAAGGTTTTAGTACGCAAATACGAAGGGCGATTTACAAACTGTTTAAACAAGAGGCCGGTACATTGATATCATCTTATTACTAATTACCTAGAATGTCAGCGCCAATAACAACTTTTTACACCTTAAATACAATACATCCAACTTTTATAAATTTTTTGCGAAAACAGAATCAAAATTGCTTGATAAATGAGGTAAAAATATTTATATATGCAAAAATGGGTGCGTTGTGGGAACATCTCACTATCTCCCTCGCACAACGGCACAGTAATGGTCATTCTGACAAGTGACGTTGTGACGTCATATCGTGCATCATATATCATTTAACAATTACCCTTTCCAGCTGATTTTAATGGCGTCTGATTTACTTATTTTTGATCGGATTTATAAAAATCTTTCGATAATAGGTTTTAGGTAATGTAACTTGTTGATTTAAATAATAACGTGTCAACTACCCTATTGGTATCGGAAGGTGTGCGTTATTCCTGTGACATGCTGTATATTTATAATGTACATACTTACACTCATAAACATCCACTCACGCCTGTAATCCCCGAAGGGGTAGGCAGAGGTGTAACCAGTACACCTACTTTCGGTCCCATAATGTGATAGGGGGCGAGCCTATCGCCATACCGGGCACAGATTCCAGACTCCGGGCTAATACTGACAATTTCTAGAATGAAAAACCCAAAATCACTTTACCCGACCCGGTGATCGAACCCGAGACCTCAGCACAGCAGTCGTAACGCATACGCAATTACAACTGCGCCACCGAGACAGTCATATTTATAATGTAATGTGTTTTACTCCAGCATATGTCAACGGAGGCGGCGAAGAGACAATTGGAGCAGTCGCGGCTGCAAGACCAGATAAACCTGAACTTGCTGTCACAACCGCATTTACCACCACCTGACACCTCTCCCAGTAAGTATTGACATTAGGATCCAGTTGCTTTAACGAATGAAGAACTCTACTCTAATTCTTAACTTAAATAAAGATCGGAACGTGGCAGATAATCGAAACTCTTCGAATTTAAAAGCTATGAAAAATTAAATCTTCGAAACATCACTCAGCAAAATCCTAAAGCTGCTAGCTCCAGTTGTTTCAGTCAAGCCAAAAGAACTAGACACCCCGACTTTTGAGAAAGAGAAAATAACATTTGATAATACTTCTATAAATCCCACTGATCACAAATATGTAGTCGCGAAAATAGATTCACTTTACAGTATTTTGATTGAGTGGCGAGTGGATGGCTAATAATACGAGATTCTATGGGCTAGATCCCCACAACGAGACAAATATTTGCTTAATTTATATATTTTTTTAATGCCTGAATAGACAGACAAGCAGACAGGCCACCTGATGGTAAGTAGTCACCGCCGCCCATAGACTTATGCAATGCCAGGGCACAGTAAAGCCGCTGCCTGCCGTTTAAGGACTACTGTTACTACTTTTGGATATGGGTGTTGCCAGACCAAAAAGTATCCTGTTCTTCCCGATACCCATAATTTAGATTACTGTAAGACCAGGCAGGTCTGTTCTTTTTGGTCTTTATTATAGATAAATTGTCTCTCAAAGTGGCACTTTACCATTCTATTCCAAAGATAAAACTGATTGTATTTTTTCCGTGGCCAGGTTCTCTGCAGCAGCAGTTGGGAGCTCAACAGCAGCAGCTGGTGCAGCAACTGCAGGCAGTCCAACGTCAGTACCTGATGCATGGACCACTCTCCGTACCACCTAATGCTCCACCAGGTATGTTCTCTTTACTTACTACCAAGTCGTGTGTTGATTTTGTCCTAATAAAAGTAATAAATACCAGTGAGATTACTAGGAATTATTTAAACTAACTAATGCAAAAATATTTAAACGAACACTTTGATGCAGATTGTTTTCTGTATACGTAAAGAGTTCATTTTGACATCAAACAAAATCTGACCTATCAGGTATACAGAAATTAACGTGATTGGTTATCAAGCATTCAAGCTGTGGAACAGCTTCCCTCCTTGCTATAGTCCTTTAATCGTAGTGTGAAAAAGTTACACAGCAGGCCGGCATGACTGTGTCAAGTCAAGGGACAGTTTCTCGCTACTTAATACACTAACTGGTCGACACTGCGCTTACCATTATGGATGGTATTTAAGCTGTTGATGGTATGCACCACGTCTGCCCATCGTGGTATAAAAAAAGACTGTTTTTTCCTAGGGCTGATGCTGTGGGGCAGTGAGATGGAAGAGCATCCTCTGTTCGGGCGAGGAGTGTGCAAGTGGCCCGGGTGTGATGCCCTCGCTGAAGATTACCAAGCATTCCTCAAGTAAGTGAAACTTGTTTAGGCTTCGATAAGGGATAACTGAATATGATGATATACGTGTAATGTTTATTTCTGAATGCATGAAAGAGAACATGCGTATGGAGTGAATGCAGATTTGACGCATGATAGGGCTGCGTGGAGAGTTCAAACCAATTGTGCCGACCTCACTTAGTGTGGGATAAGGGCAGGTAGATGATATGCCGTATATCTGACACCTCCACTAAACTTTTTAAAGGGTTGTTAGCGTTCAAAATCGTGACCTTGTACTCCCTTAACTTAATCTCTGTATTCGTCTTACCCCTTTTTTCAGGGGGAATCCATTTACGGATCTTCCAAAGAAGTATGTCGGACTCACCGGCCTAGACCGTCCTACAGACTAAACCCCGCGATGTTCCACTCTCTCCTTTATGTCGAAAGCCGCGGGGTACGCAATTGCATTCAGCCGCAACTATTCTTCTTACCCCTGATGACATTTGTTGTTGTACTAGGCACCTGGAGGCCGCCCACACGCTGGACGACCGGTCTGCGGCGCAGGCTCGTGTCCAGATGCAGGTGGTGGCGCAGCTCGAGCTGCAGCTGCGGAGGGAGCGCGACCGGCTCGCGGCCATGATGAGACATCTGCACGCCGCCAGGGATCATCACCATCTACCACCCAAGCACACGCATGGTGAGTACCATACAACTTCATACCTCTTCAGTGCGTTGTCTCCTGCTTTGCTGAGGAACACAATCAATGTTCGACAGCCTCCGTGCAGTAAGCGTGTAGCCGGCTGTGAAACGAGAGGCCGTGGGTTCGATTCCCGCACCGAGACAAATATTTGTGTGACAGATAGATATTTGTTTCGGGTCTGGATGTTGTGGGACCGTAGTCCCTCGTAGTTGTTACCATACTCACACAGTTTTGACCTAGTGTGGGGTCAGGACTATGTGTGTGACTGTTGGGTGTATATATGTATAAACATAGCTTCAACTATATGTATGGTGCTGACCCAGCCAATTTATACTGTTTCTTATAGCATAAGCTGGATGGCTAGCCAATAGCACATCTGATAGTAACAGATCTCCACCCACACTAAAAACAATAATGTGTCCGTTGTCTCATGAAAAAAGGAGGGAATTTGGATCATAGGCATTCTCAACCAACATACGTGGTGATACAGTGGTAATTACCCGGTCGAGCCTGTTCATCCACCCGACAGATCTCTACCACGTACAAAGTCGCATGTATTTGTTGTAGGTGGAGCGAGTGAGGCTGCATCTCCTGGACCGGTGAGACGCCGAGTTTCTGATAAATCTGGCGTGGCCATTGCTGGAGGTATGTTCATGTTACTTAATCCACCTTTTTAACTGGATCCTATACTAAATGTCAGTGCGTTTGTACTGTCTTTATTGGAACGTTCAATATGGCGTTTACAGACAGGTGTCGGGGCGGGGATAATTAAATCTGGAAAGACCATTCTTTTGTACTGCTTGGATAGACAGACTAGCAGACGTGCCACCTGATGGTCAGTAGTCACCGTCCATAGACTTCTGCAAAGGGCACAAGAGCCGCTGCCTACTGTTGAAGGAACCCATACAGAAAATAATGGATTAATGGACTCTACACTGTACAATTTGACCAGACTGGCATGATTGTACCGAGTAGCGACGTATAGTCTTTCGCTACTTGGTAACTGGACAGGGCAACATCAGGTGCTGTGGTCACTTGGCAGTATAAAAAAAAAGTTGTTTTACGACATCTTTAACTTGGTATTTTAACGAATGCTTTTCCCAAAGGTCTTCCGTATATGCTCGAAAGAGCTGGATTAGATGTACAGCAAGGTAAAATATATTTATTGCCGACTTGAATACGAATAATATAGACGATCGGTAAGCTGTTTGATTTAAGCGAAATTTTTGAAAACGAGAGGTTTTTTTTATTTTCAGAAAATTCTCTATAAAAATACTATTGCGTGGATTTTAGTAGAATATATTACCTTTGTAAGTAGGTACTGCATCTTTTTGACTAATTTTAATGCATTTATTATATTTTAAAATAAATGTGGCCTGAAAATAAGATCCCTGTTTTACCAGTTGATTTGAGCACCAAAAAAGTGCACACAAATTTGAAACTAGGTTCGGAAGGTGCAGATTCCAAATACGTATATATAACTCAATATCACAAAAAAGTCGGTTAAATCAAATAGCCCGCCAAACGCCGATACAATACGTTCCTTTAAAGTAGAGTCATATGTAGAGTTTAGATATACTGACATTCAACGACTTTAAATATGTGTGGAAAAGACCAACGCCCACTTTCACCTAATTCTCTTAGAGGCTGTAAAACGTGTAATTTTATTTTATTTATCGTTATTTTTGTCTGGGGTCTAGAGTTGAGGTACGATGTCTGGCCGTTTTGCTGCCTTCTGAGACTAGACCCTCGACCGCTTCTTCACCTTCTTGCCCATGGCGTAGTGTGAAGAAGCAGGCCGGCATGATTGTGTAGAGTAGCGGGGGATAGATCGAGTCTCGCTACTCGATACTCTAATTAGACGGCACTGCGCTTACCATCAAGTCGTGGTCACTTTGCTGTGCCAGGATAACAAAAAAACCTGATTGTATCATATGATCATGGCTATCATTGTGAATTCACTCAGAGCACAGTGGAATATGTCCGTTTCAACTGCTACTAGATCGAGAGTTCGAAGATCGCGGGTTTATATGCTTCGCAACAATCATGAGCATCTATAGTTATTATATTTATTACAGTGTTAATGTAATTATTTCCAGAGATTCAACGCAACCGCGAATTTTACAAGTCAGCTGATGTACGACCTCCGTTCACTTACGCTTCACTCATTCGCCAGGTACGTTTATTAAGATGATTTGTGAAGGCCCAAAAATGCATCCATGACAGCTTCCGTGGCGCAGCCGGCTGTGAAACGAGAAGCTGTGGGTTCGATTCCCGTACCGAGACAAATATTTGTATGACAGATAGTTTCTAGTCTGGGTGGGACCGTAGTCCCTGGTCGTGATACCCACGATACAGGTTAGACGTAGCGTGGGGTCAGGACTATGTGTGTATTTATACTATTATTTACTCCAATCATTCCTTAAAGCTTCAACCTCACCAGCGGGCTTAGCATAAGACACACGATCTGAAAAAAACTGACACACGTTGAGAAATTTCTATAAAATTACATCGTTATTCGTAGATAATTCTACCATAGAGGAGTAAAAATTACTATTATCTCTACAATTGATGTAATGGGCCGAGTTTTACATGTAGCTATGATAGACTCAATCTTAGAGGCTCAATAGACATTTCATAGAGATGTTTCAGCAATTTTTTCCGGTGCACTTATGTTAGGCAGGTCATCTACATGTCGACCATGCAACGACAATTGTATTGAATTTGAACCAAGAAGTTGATTTCTCAAAATTTATAATCATTTCTATTTCCTTAAGATGCATTGAATGGTGTAGATAAATCGACCATTTTAATCTATTTTTGTTTACGAAATTTGCCACAGACGACAGGGCTAAAATTACTATTTTAGACTACGAATTTTATAAATTTCCAGGCAATAATAGAATCTCCAGACAAACAGCTCACTTTGAACGAGATTTACAACTGGTTCCAGACTACCTTCTGTTACTTCAGACGCAACGCGGCCACATGGAAGGTATGGTCTAGATTTTAATTTGATTTCAAACGTCCATAAAAATAATATGACTCTACATACCTTTTTATTGCCAAAAAGATTTGATAACTAATTACGTGTCATAAGTTATAAAATATGGCTCTATTTTATAGAAAATACTCTACCACAAGTTTATGTAAAGAAAAAACGTAAAAAGTATTATCTACTACTTTGGTAAAATAACTTACGAAAACTCTACATATTTTTTTACATTCCTGAAAATGAAGGCAAAAAGTTAGACTGATAATTAATAACTCTTCCACGAATTAAATTAATAACTATGTAATTAGTTATAACATTCTCGTTGTCAAGAATCTAGAAGCAATATTGATATAAAAATGATAGTAAACCCGATATTTTAATTCTTTGCTCTACAATATTTCCTACAGCATATTTTACTAATCAAAGTGACTTCTATTAAATATATCCGATAGAAAAATAAAAGGTAATGTTAGTTTATAATTATAATAAGTTTATGTACAATTAGGTTAAATCCACTGTTTTCAAAATAAACAAAAACAATAAAAAAAAATTGGCTTTACACAATCGAATTGAAGTTTATTAGGTTTAAAAATAGCTATGGATAGTTTGAAGGCAGTGGATTTTGATAGACTTATTTCTATATTTAAATTTTATCTTTACGCCAGTAGTATATTGTATCCCAAACAGTTGTATTGTTTTATATTGTACCATAAATTTCAATTGTTGAGAATGTTACCGTGAGCTATACATCGCCATGTCCATCCACGAACAAAGTTGCATGTGCAAATTCACTGCTAATGAAACGTGTGATTTATATTATTACTCTTAAAATGATAATTAGTGATTAGTGTACCCTAAGTGTGTCTCACACCAAGAATATTAAACGTAAATGCTCTATATTGTAAGGTAGAGATTTTGCACATACAACTTTTGATGTTGATATGAAATTTACTTGTAATTATATATCTAACAGTTACAAAATATGAAAAAAAGATAAACTTACCAAAAATAGCTCACGGTTACAATAACCAACTAGTAAATGAACAAATAAAGAGTAGAGAAGTACGTAACAACAGAACGCTGTGCGTCACAACCTGTCGCTGCACAAATGCTTTATGCGAGTGGAGAACGTGAAGGGCGCCGTGTGGACCGTCGACGAGGTCGAGTTCTACAAGCGACGACCGCAGCGAGCCGCGCATGCGCCCGCGCATCACCACGCCGGGTACGACCCGATGCCGGACCGATCTACTTCTTATATACACACTAACAAATATACACACATACACGGCACCAACACGCCGGGTACGACCCGATGTACTTCTTATATATACACTAACAAATATTCACACATACACGGCACCAACACGCCGGGTACGACCCGATGTACTTCTTATATATACACTAACAAATATACACACATACACGGCACCAACACGCCGGGTACGATCCGATGCCGGACCAATCTACTTCTTATATACACACTAACAAATATACACACATACACGGCACCACCACGCCGGGTACGACCCGATGCCGGACCAATCTACTTCTTATATACACACTAACAAATATACACACATACACGGCACCAACACGCCGGGCACGACCCGATGCCGGACCGATCTACTTCTTATATACACACTAACAAATATACACACATACACGGCACCAACACGCCGGGTACGACCCGATGCCGGACCGATCTACTTCTTATATACACACTAACAAATATACACACATACACGGCACCAACACGCCGGGTACGACCCGATGCCGGACCGATCTACTTCTTATATACACACTAACAAATATACACACATACACGGCACCAACACGCCGGGTACGACCCGATGCCGGACCGATCTACTTCTTATATACACACTAACAAATATACACACATACACGGCACCAACACGCCGGGTACGACCCGATGCCGGACCGATCTACTTCTTATATACACACTAACAAATATACACACATACACGGCACCAACACGCCGGGTACGACCCGATGCCGGACCGATCTACTTCTTATATACACACTAACAAATATACACACATACACGGCACCAACACGCCGGGTACGACCCGATGCCGGACCAATCTACTTCTTATATACACACTAACAAATATACACACATACACGGCACCAACACGCCGGGTACGACCCGATGCCGGACAGATCTACTTCTTATATACACACTAACAAATATACACACATACACGGCACCAACACGCCGGGTACGACCCGATGCCGGACCGATCTACTTCTTATATACACACTAACAAATATACACACATACACAGCACCAACACGCCGGGTACGACCCGATGTACTTCTTATATATACACTAACAAATATACACACGTACACGGCACCACCACCATGCTGGACCTATCTACTTCTCATATAAATACAAACAGACATACACGTATACACACACACAGATATATACACACATACACGGCACCATCACGCCAAGTACAACTTGATAACGGACCGATCTACTTATCATATACACTCCAAAAAATTCACACACGGCACCACTACGCCTGTGTGATCAGCCAATACATACAGTCATACATAATACACCGTACAGAGGAAAGCTTACTTCATCAAACTTCTAGCGATCACTTGTACATTTTTACATACAAACAGGATAACCTACATCTCGAACACTCATAACAAACACAAAAAATCATAGTCTTTAAAAATAAAACAAATGGGTTTTTAAAACATACGTGTTGAATAGTTACAGACTCCACAGAAACAGTATAGTCTACACATAAAATACTACATAGATTTCTACTTACCCTATTATCCCTTATTTCGTACAAGTTTTAAGTACACATATTTCATGATTACTATACACGGTGTTGCAAAAGAGAGTACTAATGAAAGCACCATTTATAGAGTTGGTGATTAGTAACATATCGATAAAGTTGAAATTCCGGTAAAACCTCATCCGATCTGAGTAATTGTAATTTGATTTTATTATGGAATTATCCGTTTTATGACCCCCGTAGCAATGATAAATGCTAACGAACTATTTTGGCAGTACCTAAGTATATTTATTTAATGCTTAGATAATCGGTTGACACTTTATCAAGAGTTCTAAAAGTAACAATTAAGTTTTAAGATCGCGCTACAAAAATGCCAAGGAAAAAATCCAAGTCCAATTTTCGTTTTTTAACTTTCCTAAGAAATTTCTAATCACGGAATCTATACATGGTGCTTTGGTTAGTACCCTCCTTTTGCATCACCCGGTATAGTTTAGTAAACTGCAAAAAAATATCACAATATACTTAATACGAGGATACAAACGTACACTGAGGAACAACCTCTGCTACTCTCTTCAGACTCCTCAGTGACACTTCAATACACAAAACAATACACTGGTATACCAATTCAATAATCACATATATCAGACTTTATAAAACCTTTATGAGCTCCCTGCCAAGGTTTTTGCCAAGGGGACTACAGTAAGTTCTTCAAAAAGGGATTAAATAGGTTCCTGAAAAGTACAGACTATGCAGTTATGACTTTATTCTGCGATGGTGTGATTTTCTATATACGATAGTTTACGTTATAATTAGTGTGCAAAATAATACAAATAAACACTGCACAATATTGACTTTTACAATTTAAATTCTCATAACCTATTGTAACATACCAAACTTTACACTTACTTATCATTTAACACTTCTACACACTAACATACACAAACTATATGAAAGAATACATATTCTATATCTACTTTACAAAAACTTTTTGTTATATCCAAAATAAAATATGTAGATATGCCTTTATACTCCGCACTTTATTGACTCTACATTTGACACGTTTTACAAAATGGTTGCAATTGTTACATATTTACTTCACACTTTTATTTATTGTGTACTCATGCATGACACAATAATGTACTTATTACACTTTTACTGGATTTATAAATGTAACCTTTACACAATTTACACTGTTCATGTGAACATGTGTTAGACATGTGTCTAACACATTTACAACATACATAAACACTCACGCCTGTAATCCCCGAAGGCAGAGGCAGAGATATAACCAGAACACCCACTTTCGCAGAATTTGTTACAGTCCCATAATGTGATAGAGGGCAAGGCTATCGAGGGCGATACTGAGTATTTTGAAAAAAAAACCAATATCAGTTTCGACCCGGGGATCGGACCCACGTCCTCAGCACAGCAGTAGTAACAATTGCAATTACAACCGAGGCAAAATTACAAAATTACAAATAAAAATAGAAAGCATTTTACAACAAAATAAATGCATTTCGCAGCATATAACACTCTTTGTACAGTACGATAGTGGCAAATAAAGTATCCTTTTTGATTTAATTTAAAAAGAATACACGTGTTTTATACAATGTATAATAACTAAATAAAATAATTCTTAAGTACCAATCAAAATTATAAAATTACATGTCTTGATTGATCCACCCAACACACCCCAAAAGGCTTAAATTATGACAACTCATTCGTATAACGTAATTTTTTGCTATACCATACCTAAAGTGGTAAAATTTGTCGCAAAATTTGAATAGAAAACAATATTTTTGGCCAGTTTTATTTTAAACTTCGTTCACTTTTAAAACTAATAACAAAACATGTATTTCGGTATTTTTCAATTCCTTAAGGGGAGATGGGGATCGAACATTTTGTATGGACATTTCTCTATAGCGAGAAGAAGGGTCTTCAATCATACAATGACACACATGAAAACACAATACACTAAACAAATTTCGGTACATTTTAAATCTTCTCTTGAATATTTTCTCTCTAACCTAGCGATGTATCTAACTCCTTACGTGTAAATAAACATCTTGTTTCAGACTTGAATTTTGTATTTGTGTAGTTGAATTGTGAGTGACGTCATAACAGTTTTCAGTTATCACGCCACCAAGAGGTTTTGTACTTTATGTATTGTATTTAGGTATATGTGTTTGTGGGTTTCGATGCGGTGAATAACATTTTCTCGCTTGCCTATTAACCTGGCTCCTGTCTGTCCTCTCCTGGGGTTCCTGCATGACAATCAACGACGATCTTACTTCCATTGTTACTCGATGGAAGCTAACAACCCATACACATGTTAAATGTACGTCAATTATAGAATGCTATCCGGACGAACCTGTCCCTGCACAAATGTTTCGTGCGGTACGAGGATGACTTCGGCTCGTTCTGGATGGTGGACGACGCGGAGTTCGTGAAGCGTCGGCACCTCAGCCGCGGCCGACCGCGCAAGTATGAGCCCGCCCCCGCCCCCGCGACCCCCGCAACACCCGCGACCAACAATCTCGTACAGTAAGGACGCGCGACTACACGCTACCGAATACCGACCGTCCAACGATTGTTTACACCGGGATTTATAATGACTCTTACCCAAATTGTTAGACTTATGTCTCGAAATTTGGCGTTAAAGCCCTAACCAAAAATAATTTATACTCAAAAATTAATGATATTGTCACATAACACACTTTAAACCGTACGCGAATTGGGTCGTCAGTCCGACGAATAAAAAAAAGTTATCTAAAGTAAAACGTGTTTTAATGTATGAGGCAGTATGGTCGAAGACTATAGCCTGTCCTTTGGGCGAAAAAAAAATTGTTTTATAATGTTTGTACTATGTAAATCCATATTTGGGGAAATAAATTAAAAATCTCGGTGTATAATCATACATTTAGATAAGTTATAAAAAATATAAAATTAAAAATTATTGTATTTTTGGATATTAAAATAATATATTTATAAAACCTGGAAAAAACATTAGATATGTTTGTGTGACTCGTTGGACGATCGCGTCCAAATAGCATAACTGTATGTGAAATACAAAATGGCTGAAAATAATCACCAGTGATGGTTTTCAGCGTCACTCTAGTTGATGTTTCTGACCATTAAAGTGTAATCACTGTGTAAAATTAGATTAAAAACATGTCATGTTAGATTGTAACTAGAAATGTGACCGTTTCTACATAATAATAGTTTATAATATCAGTGTGTGCTTGGATTTAGCTTTCTGATATTTTTTTATTAATTTAACGGCCTTAGAAACAGGTCCTTTAGGCCTTGTATTTAGCGGCAAAGTTCTAAATTTAAATTACGAATTATATTTTTTTTTGTGTAAATTCAAGCACACACACTAGACTCCTAGAGTGCCGAAGCTATAACAAATTGTTTTGCAATAGTTTTTAACATCACATTAAGATAACTCGTGTAATGAATAGCTTAAATCATATGTTGCTAATGTGATATCCAAAAATTTTAATTTCCAATGGAGTCGAGTATGATTTAAAATGTTATACGGTATAATGTGCATGTATAGAAACCATATTGTAAGGACGGATCGTCGTTGGACTTTCAAGTAAGATTAAAGGAAATATTTTAATCTTCGATTCCCTTGTCGCTTTGCATGTTCCTTGCAGGTAAGTGTGCTAAGCTTTGCATGCGCCATTTTTCCGCATGTCATTTATATCGCTTGCTCTTTCGATTTCTCTTTTTTATTCTTTATTATTCTTTCTGAATCTCACACGACACACACCGACCTATACAGACGTAATTGGACTTTCATTCAAAATTATACACTTTACATATTAACACGCACACACATACATAACGGTGCTCGTCACCGATGTAGCGAAGAGGTCAGAACGGCCGGGGTATGATTTTTTATTTTACAAAATCATTCAGAATTAAATAATAAATTGATATTCATGTAAAAATAGTTTTTTTTTTCAAAATAGTGTGTAAAATTTCCCCCATCTGACAGAAAATTGTGTCGACAGGTTTATGGGAGCCCAGAGCCCGCCAATGATGACAAGTCCTCACGGATATAGTGAGGCGTTGAAAAGAAACTTGCAGGTGTGTACTTTATGCAATTTTGCTAGTAATTAAGTGTGATGAATTATTGAATTTGAATATAATTTATAGAACCTAACGTATGTCGCAAAAAATAGTTACTTGATCAGAGAGAAGCAAAAGAAAAATATGTTATGTATATACTCTTTATTGATAAGGCTGCATGATGAAGAGCCTTTGCCTTCTTTTTTTTAATGGCATGGAACAAAAAAAGATTATAATGGCCAGTTCCTTTTTTAAAAATCATAATACATTATTGCGGCCAGTAAGTTAAGGTATTATGACAGTCCGAAATATATATTTTTTATTTAAAATAGAAGCCTTAGTTGATGACTAGAAGCTATTTGAAATTAGAACCAATATTCCAGCATTAATTTCACTTCAGTCTTGCATACCCTTTTTAACTGTAGCAGCACATTAGATAAAAAAAACTATCTTCTGCCGTTAAAAATATCACCAAAATAGGTATTTTAAGAATAAAACTACTATTTACCTATTCACTCACTTTATTGAAATGCCTTATCTATACTTAAATATAAAGCTGGAGAGTTTGTTTGTTTGAACGCGCTAATCTCAGGAACTACTGGTTCGAATTGAAAAATTCTTTTAGTGTTGTATAGCCCATTTATCGAGGAGCGCTGTAGGCTATATAACATCACGCTATGACCAATAGGAGCGGAGCAGCAATATTTTTTTTTGCAAAAACGGGGAAAATTTGTTCCTTTTGAGAGCTTCCGTTGAGTGCGCTGCGTTAACGGTTTAAGTTACGTAACAATAATGTATGACGGAATTGTTCCTCTTATAAAAATCTAAAAAACAGTCCGCGATAGCATATGTCTATCTTTTTCGGTTGGGTCACTATAAAATTTTTAATGGTTATCGAATTTGTTCTGAAGCAATGCATTATTTGGGAAGGGGTTTTTATCCGAATCCGTAAAATTAGTTTTATTTCAATGTATAAAATGCGCGTAAACATAGGAAACCAATAGGATGGGTTTCAAAAGTGTTATTGTATGTATCAGGGCATGATGGAAGACTGCAACCTGTCCTACATGTCCAGTGAAGATCACATGATGCAATCCGAAGAGTATCCCTCCTCCCACGAGGAGTACAGGTAAGTTATCTTCAAACTATCTACTAGGTACTACTTTTGACAGCCTCCGTGCTGTGAAACGAGAGGCCGTGGGTTCGATTACCACACCGAGACAAACGTTAATATCAGAAGTTAATTGGTAACGTCAACGGTTAACGTTAGGCAGTGGCTTTGCTGTGCCCTGGCATTGCAGAAGTTTATGGGCAACGGTGTCTACTTACCATCAGGTGGCCCGTTCGCTCGTGTGTTATTGTATATTTAATAGAGATAGCCTTTTTTAGAATGAATGAATGTTTTTTTTTATCTATGATCATATAGTTTTTTTATATATAAATACACTCAACAGTCACACACGTACTTTCTGACCCCACACTAAGTAAAACCTGTATCAAGAACTACGAGGGACTATGGTCCCACAACACCCAGACCCAAAACAAATAAAAGATCATGATTCCTTTCATTTTCCGGTCATCCTCTTTTCTCCTTTTCCAGTCCTATCCTCGTCGTTGTATCCATGCCTACCAGCCCTTGATGGTAGATTCCAAGTTCCTACGCCATTAACCATGATTACTCATTCCGTATGGAGCATTTCCATTTGTGTTGACCTTTCATAAGTGCCTCTTATATGCCTTTTTTATATATATATAACATAGTCCGACAAACGAGCCAGTGGGTCACCTGATGATAAGTAATCTCCACCGCCCATGAACATCCACAATACCGAAAGTGTGATGTATGCGCTGTTGGCCTTAAAGGACAGGAATAGGGATTAGGGAAGGGAAGGACGAATCTGGGCCTCCGGATATATCACTTACCATACGAAGCGTGACAGTAAACTGTCACTTTACGTTGGTTTTCTGTGAGACAGTGGTACTACCCCGGTCAAGCCGGCCCATTCATGCTGTAGACAAATATGTCTACAGCGTCGCTCTACATGATGAATAAAAAATTCTATCTATCACAGAAACATTCTAAAAACGGCTATCTCCAACAAATTCTAACTTGAACTAAAGTTAGTGTGTATTCTACCAGCCGGCCTCCTCTGATGAATGGATACGGCAGCAGCTCCTCGTCCCACGAGGCCAGGGCTGAAGACCTCAGCGCCAGCGACGCGCAGGACATCAAGCCTAATATATACGCGCTCAAGAACGAAATGCACGCCTCCGATTATTCTAACAAAGGTACACTTATTGAGTTGCTCCAATCTAGAGTTGCCAACCGTCCTGTTTTCCCAGGACATGACCTGGTTTTTAGAGTGTCCTGGGGAGCCCTGAATAGTTTTTAAGCAGCGTCCTAAGTTTTTAAAGTGCTCAGATAAGTTTTGCAGTCATTACATTAAGGGCCCCACCCACGGCTCGCGAGTGTTCACTGTTCGAGCTGTTTTAAAACAAAGACGCGTCCTGTTTTTATACTGAATGGTCCTGATTTATCCTCCTCTAAATCCTAGTTTTTAAAATGCAAGGTTGGCAACCCTACTCTAATCTAATATAATCAAATTTAAATCGTATTTTAATGTATTATTTTCAGATGCATATCAAATATTGATAAGCTACTGAAAATAAAACACTGCAACTGAGTATAAAATGAAACCAAAATAGTTATATGACATTAGTGTCTCTCTCTTCCACACCAGAACCACTTTGGTGTGGGTGGGACATTTCGATTTTCGAATGGAATCGAATAAAATGGGATCGTATGGAATCGACTGGAATATAATGAATGAAAATGAATGAATGGAATCGAATGCATGAAATACAATTTTTATTAAAAATAATTATTCGTCGTTACGAATTTATATTTTTTTCTTTATTTGTTGTTTATTACTTAGTTGAGATGTTCAGATGCTACACATCATATACGAGTGGTACTGTAAAGCTCATTCGTTATTTTTTTCTTCATTAAAATCAAAGTGAAACATTCCATTCCAATACCGCCCGCGACCAAGAATTGGGTGGCGAAACTGGATTAGGAACGCTGATCTAACTGGACGGCACTCCGCTTACCATCAGGTGTAGTGTGGTCACTTTGTTGTGCCAGAATTAAAAAAATGTGCAAAATGAATCACATGTAACGGTTTATGATTGTATTGACAGGCGACTACTCTGGCGCCAAGGAGTCCGGCAGCCGGTCCGGAGAGACGAGCCCCTACGAGGAGTACCCTCGCGAGGACCGGTACCGGCCCTCCATGTCGCACGTCAAGGACGAGGCGGAGAACCTCTCCCTCAACGAGCAGAGATCTGACAAATAAGACCCGACTATCATCAACTTGGCGTTTTATTCACCGAACTCACCGAATTTGGTATTTTTTTCACGAATTCGAAAATGGAATTTGAAGTTTTTTTCACGAATTCGAAAATGGAATTTGATGTTTTTTTCACGAATTCGAAAATGAAGCTTGGTGTTTTTCACGAATACTAAATTTAAATTCGGTTGTTTTTATGCAGAAATACGAAAAATTAAACTCGGTATTTTTTGCACGAATTCGAAAATTGAATTTATTTTTGTGACATTCTTTCTCTCGTAGGTTTTGCGTCATTTTACATCAGTGCAGAAAATATTTTTGCCTGGAAAATACATTTTTGATAGATATTTGTGTAACTTGGACCTTAGTTACTGCCGCTGGGACGGACTCAGTCGTGGGTCAAGCTATTTAATATTTACGGGTGTAGATCTATTTAAAGTTATTAGAATGTTTTAGAAGTTAATGTGTTCAATGTTGGAACCATTTGTCGACGAAGGATCATAATGGATCTCGTTATGAGGAATTGTTTATGAATAACCAAAAATATTTTTTGTCCTTTTATTTTTTTATTTTACCCGGTTTTAACGGGGTGCATTGAAGTATTATAGGTTTTATTGATTTTTAGTATGTAATTATTATTTTTATAAGTTTTTTTTTATGTTTAAAATTGGTAGCTGAGGTTTTAATACGTTAGTCGATATACTTAGTAGTGTAAGTGTTAGGAAATTTTAGGTGAAACGAATTGCGTAAATAATCGTAAAAAATCAACGATGAATATACCTTAAAAGGTCCATATCAATATTAAAAATTATATATTTAATCATTTGTAATATACAAATAAGAACAATAAGTAGATGTATCGTCTGTAGTGAGGTTCATGTTTTGTCTAAATGATAACCACGCAAAGCGTTTTGTTTGACGATTCGCACATACACGAATTAAAATTAAAAAAAAACACACACTATGGCGGTCATATCGACAAAGTTTTATACTTAATAATTTTGTGTTTTTTTTCAAATGAGAACATAAAATATCTTAAAAAGTATTGAATATTATTCACTAATTAGATTTTTGTTTCACTTCATATACTAATGTTGTGGAAAAAAATATCAGCCACTCAAAATTATTGAAGCCAACCTTTTTTAATCATTAACATTGGAAAGTAATAAAAAAAGCAAACTATATTTTTTTCGTTCAAAGGACAAGCTATAGACTTTCGAGCATACTGCCCAGTCTAACGTGAAACTTTTATGATAACCTCAAAAAGTACACAGACTTCAATAAAAAACACATTACGCGTCCTTATTAAATTTGAGGGTTGCCATCATCAGATCCTGACTTGGTGCCAATGGGACCTGGGAAGTATATATACTTTTAAACAAAACAAGATTTCGACGAATTAAGAACCTCTTTTTTTGGAAGTTAGTTAAAAATTGGTAACCAGTGTCATAAATACTGGAAGCATACTTTTTAGCTTTACAAGTAAGAATCCTTTAGAAATGAAAACATATTCAGTACACTATAACATATTTTATTGGTATCACTTTAATATCTTCAATTGCTAATTTAATACCAAAAAATAATTCGTGTGTGTGTGAACAAAAAATGTTAAACTACTTAAACAACATCAGATCTCGCAGAATTCATTTTCGCTTAAGTGATTTACGATCTGACTATGTAGGCATCGCTTCGTACGAAATGTTAAGTACTGAGGAATTGATTTTGTTAGTGTAAGTACACCGAACACATTGTCGTTAAATATATTAAGAGTTCATTTATCTTGGCTTATTTTATCAAGTTTATATTTTGAGGTTATATTTCAAAGGGCAGTTGTAAATGCGCATGCGTTACAACTGCTGTGCTGAGATCTTGTTCGATCCCCGGGTCGGGTAAAGTGATATTGGGTTTTTCTATCTAGAAATTCTCAGTATTAGCCCGGAAATCTGTGCCCGGGATGGCGATAGGCTTGTCCCCTATCACATTATGGGACCGAAATTCGGCGATAAGTGTGTGTACTGGTTACACCTCTGCCTACCCCTTTGGGGATTACAGGCCTGATTGTATGTGTGTATTTCAAAGGTGCTCCCATTTGCAACTTTAATGATTTAAAATAATATTTGACATCCGTGGCGCAATGGGAGCTGGCTCTAAAACGAATGACCGCAGATTCGATTCCCACACCGAGACAAATGTGATCCACAAATTTTAGTTTCGGGTCCGGTGTTGTGGGACGGTAGTCTTAGTTGATACCTATAATATAGGTTTGACCTGAGCCAGGACTATGTGTATATTTTTATTATAATATCTAAGGTCTGACATAAAATTCTTGAACTTTAATTTTCATAATTGGCAATAAACTTGGTCGGAAACTACGGTAACCTATAAGATACAAGACCGTTTGAGGCTAACATATTCTAGAAAGGTCTTTAAAGCTTTAGATAAGAAGTAATAGATTCAAAGGCTTGGATATGGCCAGGGCCGGCGTGTGGGATGGGGTGGGTGGTTGACCCCCCAAGACGCCAGAAATGAAGTGGCATCCTTTTATTTCTGTCTGCTGTTCTATATGTGTATTGAGGTGGCCCAGAAAAAAGGATCGTAAATATGTTACTGAATTATGTTTTAAATAAAGTTTTTTTTTTTTTTTGAGATTTTGGAATTTTTTAAACATCTTGAGTGACCTCTAATAAACAAAAGAAGTAGCTACTTCATACACTCTGTTCCAGAAAATAACACATAAATTACAAAGTTTTAAGTTTTTACTTCTTTCGGTAGTCCCTGTAACTGCCATTAGTGTTTTTTATTCTTTTATTTATTTACACATGGTGCAAACTTCTCCATAAAGACTCGTTGAGTCGACTTCCAGGATCAGCCAGTGTATATCCAGGTCAACAGCATCATTCTGGCGTACTTTGACATATCCAAACCTTTAAATCTATGAACCCAGTCGAAGTCAATCATTTGAAATAACCTGAGATTATTTTTGGGCGCATTGGGTGAACAAGAAGGAAAAATGGATTTGTTGTTACTGGAATTGTATAACATAACGGCGATGTGATTCGGCAATTGTAAATACTTATCACCAATGTAAAGGTTCTTTTGAATTGGTAACATTTAGGATTCTAAAACATATAACACTTTCATGTTGTAGTCAAAATTTAGATGAAAATAATTAATTAGTAGTAAAATGTCACTGTATAATCCATTTGAAGTTCCATTTGTGTTAAAATACAGGCATTTCTCAAGCAGTTAAAGTATGATGAACGCCCATTTTTCGCATATCGGAAAAGGGTTAAATACCATATCACAAGTATGTATGTATACCTAAATGTAATTAAACAATTATGTAAAATGTATGATAATCGATTTTACAATACTAAAGCTAATGAGCATTGGTAGAATTCTAGGCGCCATTTTATCATTATGTGACTTTTCCCGCCGTTTTGTAATTGCAAGATGGCCGCGACTCTTGATATAAAAATGCTTTTTTTTGATACCAGAAAATGTATACCAGCGATCTGTAGAGCCAAGTACAATTACAAATTTATGTATATTTTGATTTTTGTTTTCAATTTAGATATGCACGAAATAGATTTTTTGGAATTGATTGAAGATTGTTACTATTATAAAAGTAAATGATTTAAGACCTTTAGTGTTTTAGGTGCGTTGTGTGGCTAGTAGGGACGAGTTGAGAACGTGCAGTGTTATATGTTGCGTTCCGTTTTACGCTACTAGTATTTAGTTATGTAAAACGGAACGTCACTCGCTTTCTCATTTTGTATATGGAACGTGATTGCGATTGTTTTGACGCCCAACGAGTGGCACTATTATACATTTATTGATCATTGTAAATTATACTTAATTAGTGTTGTATTAAACGAAATCATTACAATTAAATATATGTTTTTATTTTATTTCAAATTATCCTTAAAAATCTTGAAGCGTAGTTGGTTGTGGTAGAGTAAATGAGCGGTTACAAGGTGTTAGGAAAACATACCTGATGAGGCCGTATCCCGTTATTTTTAATATTCTGGCGTCGCAAAGTGACCACACTGAACCTGATGGTAAGCGCAGTGCCGTCTAGATAGAGTATCAAGAAGCGAAAGACAGTCTATCCCTCGCTACTCAACACAATTATGCCTGCTGTTTAGCTTCTTCACACTACGCCTAAAGGACCCAGGATTATAGGATGGAGGGAACACGGTAGCTGGCAAACTGTTCCACAGCTTGATGGTGCGACAGAAATACGAATTTGTGAACCTCTTGGTTCGGGCCGTGGTTGTGGACACCACGAAGTTGTGGCTCCGCAAGCTGGTTTCTGGTGTGGAAGGCATTCGCCATGATTTTGATTTAAGTGGGTTGTAATTTGATGTGTCAGTCACTCATCGACACTGCAGAACTGCTGATCTTCAAGGGTACTCCTGATAAGGACATAGATTGCTGCCGTCGAGTAATCTTCAGGTTTGCACCAAACACGAATACTAAATTCGTATTTCAAGAGAAAGTCAATTTTTCACAGGCATTTCGCTACGTTGTTGAACGGTAAACGATTCAAATGTAATGTATTCAAAACTGTAGATGGCAGCACTTTTCTAGATTAGATGCGTTCCGCTGGTTTTGTGACAGATACAATGTTTTATACATTAGAAAAAATACTAATATTGTAGGCTTCTTAACGTAATAAAGTACGGAAAACAAGGTATTCATTTGATGGCAAAATACTTATAACCATTGCCCACGGTTCAATACTGATCATTCTTATATTATTGAAATTAGAAATATCAATAACGGTAGGAAAACGCTTATTTTTGAAATATGAAATACCAGTCGAGCAGCCTACTTATGCTGGAGACAAACTTAGCTATACTGCGGATCAGTAAAGCTAAGATATATATAGCTTAGATCAGTATACACTGTTCTAGAAATTAAATATGAAATTATAATAATATGACTGCCAGAATTGCGCATGCGTTACGACTGCTGTACTGAGGTCTCGGGTTCGATCCCCGGCTCGGGTAAAGTGATATTGGGTTTTATATTTATAAATACTCAGTATCAGCCCGGAGTCTGGAATTGTGTCCGGTATGGCGATAGGCTCGCCCCCTATCACATTATGGGACCGTAATAATTTCAACTTAAAGTGCCTACCTCTTCAGGGATTACAGACATGAGTGTATATGTAATAATAATACTAGCCCTGAATAAAACATTATCCCACTGCTGGGCACGGGCCTCCTCTACTAATGAGAGGGGTTAGACCTTAGTCCATCACGCTGGCCTAATGCGGGTTGGACTTCACACACCTTTATTATTCGTATGAGAATTCTCAGGTATGCAGGTTTCCTCACGATGTTTTCCTTCACATACGCAAGTAACTTTAGAAAAGTCAGAGGTGTATGCCATTTGGGCTGGATTCGAACATAGGTACGACTTTCGTTCCACAGCTTGATTATGCAGTTAAGATACGAATTTGCGAACTTGGTTCGGGGTGGCCTAGTAGACACTAAGAAACTGTGGCTCCGTAAGCAAACACGCGTGGTTTTGGTGGGGAAGGATGGAATATGACTGAAGAAATCTTCGAAGCATTCGCCATTACGGTAAAAACGAATACTGGGAAAATGTGAAAGTTACAAATAAACGGTAAACCTGACAATATATTATACTAGCTGTTGCTCGCGGCTCCGCCCGCGTGAAGGTCATGTTTGAGAGAAAAAGTATACAATACAAAATACCAATATTCATGCGTTTAACTTAAAAATGACGGATTTTCATACAAACTTTCATTCCCTATTTTACCCCCTTAGGGGCGGAATTTCCAAAAATCCTGAAACATATATTTTTTATTTTTAACTAAAATGCCAAATACTAATTTTCATGAATTTAACTTCAAAAATGACGGATTTTCATACAAACTTTCATCCCCTATTTTACCCCCTTAGGGGTGGTATTTCCAAAAACCCTTCCTTAGTGGATGCCTACGTGATAAAAGGTACCTACTGTCAAAATTTCAAATCTCTAACCCCAGCCGTTTAGGCTGTGCGTTGATCGATCAGTCAGTCAGTCAGTCAGTCAGTCAGTCAGTCAGTTTCTTCTTTTATATATACAGATTATAATATGTAACCTATTAGTATGAATTTTTACCAAAAATATATATGTAAAAATCAAGCCACCTTCCGGGACTACTTCGCTGGTGGTAGGATATTCATATCCGCCCGGATAGCTCGCACCATACACAGGGTATAAAACCGCGTTCCGGGATCAGCCAGTGTACATCTGGTTTTTGTCGGGGGTCTAGAGTTGGAGTACGATGTTTGGCCGTTTTGCGGCCTTCTGAGTATTCTGCCACGAGACCCTCCACCGCTTCTTCATCTTCTTGTCCATGGTTTGGTGTGAAGAAGCAGGCTGGCATGTATATGTGGAGTAGCGGGGGATAGATTGTCTCTCACTACTTGATACTCTAAATTGGACGGCACTGCGCTAACCATCAGGTGCATTGTGGTCACTTTGCCGTGCCAGAATAATAAAAAAAAACAATCAATTTTGTCTGTCTTACAGAACAGCTTTGTGCTCTATTTCTTGCGGTCCTCTGACCGTCGCTGCTTGAGATTGCCACACTTTATAAATATTTCTTCAATCAACATACCTTCTGGAAGTTTTCTTAAAGGTCGATAATTTGGTGAAATTTCCTTCTTATACCATCAGGAGACCTACTTGCACACTTGCCTACCATTCGCTGTAAAATATATGCTGATTTTCACCCACCTTTGCTCATCGTATTTGTACAACAATGTACAGGCCAAAGTGATGTCAGCTTACTTTTAACCAACTACAGAAGTAGTTAGAAACTTAGGCGAAATACTTAGGTACCTATACAGTATTTTTTTAAGCCATAGAATTTGCATTAATGTTAACATTAAACCTTTAGAAAGCAGCATAGGAAAATGCGCGCGCGTTGCGAGAACTCCGGGCGCTAGATGATTAATGTATACGTAATGTTTCAAATACAAATAACTTAATACTACACGGACTATTTTAAGTACACTCATCAATCAACAGGGCCAAGTCTCCAGTCCCTCCAGATGTAACAAGCCTGTTTTTTACAGTTACAGTAACCGGACGTTGTCATGATGAAGCTTATATTATTTTTGTTGTCGTGAATTAATAATGCGCGGAAGTTGAGCATGTCGACAAATGTGCAATATCTGACTCATCAGGATATATCAATCTTGGGTCCTAAGGTGTCAGCAGAGAACTGACCTTTAAGTTACTGTTGTTTTTCACTTACCTCTGTAAATGTGGAGGTGGTTTTAAAAATAAAAAAATAAAATAAAAATCTTTATTCATCATGTAGGCATATAAAAGGCACTTATGACAGGTCAAAATACAAATGGAAATTCTCCATACGGGAATGAGTAATTATGGTTAGTGGCGTAGGAACTTGGAATCTACCATCAAGGGCTGGTAGGCAGGGATACAACGTCGAGGATAGGACTGGAAAAGGAGAAAAGAGGATGACCGGAAAATGAAAGGAATCATGATCGTCGGTAAAGGAACTGACGGGAGATGATGATCAGGACAGGAATGGGAGGGGAGAAGTTGAAAGGAAACAGGACGGATTTGGAAGGAAAGTAAACCCTAGTCTAGCATTTATATCAAAGTAAATTGGCAGTGTGAATTTTTACAGTAGATGGGTAAACGAGTGTTACATAAATCAATGATGCATCATGCATGATTGTGTTGAGTGGCGGGGGATGTATTGTCTCGTGCTACTTGATACTCTATTTGGACGGCACCATCAGGTGCAGTGTGGTAACTTTGCCGTGCTAGGATAGAAAAATATATACATGTAGGTATTGATTGACGCGGGAAACACATCTAGATGACTCGCTTGATCGTAAACCTTACCTTTCGAATTCCTTACCAGAAAATAGTTAAGTTTTCCGATAAGATATTATAACCGAATTTCTATTCGACTTTGACATTTCTTTGGATAATGTTCCGAGACGTTTTAATTTAAATTATGTGCTCCATGCATTGCAAAATTCAATCCTTTTTAAGTTAAATTGCGAGTATGGTGTCATGTTTCCTTTTTTTTAATCGAAATAGGCTCGCGTTTGACCATTATCTTGCCTGATGGTAAATGATGATGTGGTCTACGGTGGAGCACGCTTGTCTAGATGTTACCTATTCACTCTTGACTTGAAGATACCCAGGTTATAATTTTCGGGAAATATAGACTCCGGCAAAGAGTTCCACTCTCTAGCGGTGCGCATGATAAATGTACTAGTAAAACACTTCGTGCGCACTGGTGGAATATCAACCATGTATCGATGACGCTTCACCGAGTCTTTTGGATTAAACCTTTACATGTATAATAACATCCGCTCTGTATTACCCACTTACCCATGGCTGGGTACATTACTAATGAGAAGGGTTAGGTTAGTCCATTACGGTAGTCCAATGCGGGCTGGCAGAATCATAACCTCGAAATTCCAATTAAAAATTCTCAGGTGTGTAGGTTTCCTTAAGAAGTTTTGCAGACATGATTGTTTCGAGCAAGCATAGTTGTCTCTTGCTACTTGATACACTACCTGGACGCCACTGCACTTACCGTGAGGTGCAGTGTGGTGACGTTCCAGTGTCAGAATAAAAAAGTTTTCCTTCACTTAAATACACTCAGAAAAGTCAGGTGGGTACCTATGTCTTTTAGGCTGCATTTGGACCTGCAGCTTTGGTCTCAGTACTCCGAACCATCAAAAAGCTGTTGCTGCTACTATTCTTTACATTGACGAAACGGTAGGCATTACCTTTGCTGTGCCCTGGCATTCCAGAAGTCTATGGACGGCGGTGACTACTTATCATCAGGTGGCCCGTCTTCAGTCTTATCGTCTGCTTATCCAGATAAATCATTAAAAAAATTACCAAACTGTAATTAACTTTCTCCGTATTTTTTAAACCTACTACGTAGCTTATAACCTTTCAAAACAGTAGTCAAATCACTAGACAAAGTAATGTTCCACCTTTACATTTTCATTTGTTAATAATGCCTCGAGAAGGGAGTTCAAATTAATAGTTATTACTGTTAACATCGGTATAAAAAGTAGTGTATGTGTTTAATTAAATAAATAATAATTCCAATAGAATTACAAAAGCGTGTGTGTGTAATATCGATACGGTACGCCCTGCGAGCGCGCGCTAGTTTGATTTATGACATGAAACAAGTGTACGTATTAGGGATGTTACTTTATCGATAGTAGAAATATTGTTAATTATTATTTATTAAACTTTATTTTATATCTTTATATACTGAAAGAAGGCAACATATAAAAAACAAATAGCAGTCTTATTTTTTTTAAGATACTTTACTGGGCTGGGTTCACTAGCAAAATGAGTGGTTATAATGGTTAAGGTGGGTTATTCCCAAAAACGTTTGGTATGTATTTCTTATGAGATATAACGTAAATTATTCTGATAATAATTCACCATCGTTTTATTTTCTATTAATTACGATCACGGATCAAGAACGTCCGTCAATTTTACTATTTTTTCAGACAAGCCGTTCATTTGTGAAGGATACTATGGTCGTTACTCGCTGTGCAGAGAAATATAATAGGGTCTACCTCTTCTTGACATGAATCTGCACAAGCTGCAGAAATTTTTGCATGTTAAGTCCCCTACAAGTTCTATGTGTATTACTTTCGTAGTGAATCATACAAAAATAGCTATACAAACCTTAATGAGTCTACAACCACGTCATAGCTAGCAGATGATAAAGTACCAGTGTAATCTACCTTTACACAATACAACGAGTAGCCACCTGGATTTAACCGTACCTGTGATAAATTTCTCATGATTGGTTCAAGAACCTATCCCTTCATGCATCCATACTCGCTTATATTATAATAATAAAATACATATTTTTGGTGAATGGTCAACAAAAATTATAGCTAACTTGAGTTTTTTGTGACAACATTTCTTCACAATGATCATTAAAAGCAGTTCAGTTTAGTTTTATTGTAAACTCAAGCAGTCGCCATTAACTAAGCTTTACAGACTGAAATGAAGCTAATTTACGAGTTTTATCGCGGTTTATACTTTTTTAACCCGACCCTGAAGGCTGTAATAATAAATAATTTAAAGGTTATTAACAAATTACAGAAATAGGATGCACGAGATGTCGTCACCGCTTCGAACGTTCGAAGGAGATAGTGAGATGTTTCCGCTACGCACCCACTTTTACTCATATCAATATTTACAACAATAATAACTGCCTAACTCATAATTCAATTTAGATTTTTTCCACGAAGGGTTTCTTTTCGAATAAACAAAATCAAACACAGAATACTTTTTTTTATATCATAGTCCGACAAACGAGCCATTGGGTCACCTGATGTTAAGTGATCTCCACCGCCCATGAACATCCACAATACCGAAAGTATCACGTATGCGCTGTCGGCCTTAAAGGACAGGAATAGGGTTTAGGGAAGAGAAGGGGGAATCTGGGCCTCCGGATATCTCACTTACCATTAGAAACGCGATAGTAAACTGTCACTTTACGTTGGTTTTCTGTGAGACAGTGGAGTACCACTGTCCGGGCCGGCCCATTCATGCTGTAGACAAATATATCTACAGCGTGGCTCTACCACTTTTAAACATAGCCTACACTATTATTAAAATATCGATAATATTATCGACATAATCACCATCATTACCCGCCACTAACAACTCACTGACATGTGGCTCTCAATTAGAACTCGACTCGTACGCGACTACAAAACCGCTGAACCGACAAAAAATCTAAAATAACTGTGTTTTTAATCCCGATCTGGTTACTGAACTCTACCAAAAAAAGATTCAAACCTTTTTTCACGCACATGACTACGAATGGGTTAAAGGTTGTTTTTTTTTTACATTTCATACGTTTTTTTCATCATCGAAAAAGTGTCATTTCGATTTGAAATGGAAAGTTAGGAGTTTTATAATATTTTTGTATGGGTTTTAGTGTTTTTTCGTGGCACAAGAAAGAGATGAGTAATGGTATGACATGTGGCCGTCGTTTCGTGTGACGCACGTGAGAAGATTCGTTTTTTCTGTTAGTCAGGGATGCATTTATAGATATCCTAGTATGGAAATTCTTAGCCGATTATGTGGCCGGAGTAAAAAAAGCAAGTTTATCTTGCCACTGTATATTTATATATCTTGTTAGTATACACAAGGAGAATGAATTAAAGATTTAATCTTTTTAGAAAATATATGTATGCAAAAAAGGTCTCTGGACAATTCAGGCGGAATTAAGAAAAAAAACCTCAAAGAGAATAGATCTTTCATGGGACTGTACTGACCACAAGGCCACCATATCTCACCACTCGACACAATCATGACGGCCTGATGAGTATTTTTTTCACACTACGCCTAAAGGACCTAGAATCATAGGAAGTAGGGACACGGTAATTGGCAAACTATTCTACAAATCGATGGTGCGGCAGAGACGAATTTGCGAACCTCGTGGTAGGGGTAGTAGACACCACGAAGCTGTGGCTCCGCAATGGTTGTGTGATCCATAAATATTCGACAACCTCCGTAGCGCAGCGAGCGAGAAGCCGCTTGTGAATGGGAGGCCGTAGGTACGATTCCCGCACCGAGACAAATGTATGTGTGACAGACAGATATTTGTTTCGAGTCTGGGTGTTGTGGGACAGTAGTCCCTCGTAGTACGACTGCTGTACTGAGGTCTCGGGTTCGAGCCCCGGCTCGGGTAAAGTGATATTGGGTTTTTCTATTTATAAATACACAGTATCAGCTCGGAGTCTGGAATTGAGCCCCGTATGGCAATAGGCTCGCAACTTATCACATCAAGGGCCCGTAATAAATTCAGAGAAATGTGGATGTACTACACCTCTGTCTACCCCTTCGGGGATTACAGGCGTGAGTGTATGTAACTATCACAGAATCGTTCAATATCGATGAGCACACTGAATGCATTCCTATCAGTACTGATTACATGTACTCAGGAAATTTATGTACTACATAAATCTGTCATATTTACTGTTTCTTGTCCGTTCTCTAGCGAAACTGCATTACGAACTGGGGTAGGGTTTGATGAAATCTTTTTTTTTTATCCTGGTACAGCAAAGTGACCACACTACACCTGATGGTAAGCGCAGTGCCGTTCAATTAGAGTATCGAGTAGCAAGAGACTAGCATAGATCTATCCCCCGCTACTTAACACAATCATGCCGGCCTGCTTCTTCACACTACGCCATGGGCAAGAAGGTGAAGAAGCGGTCAAGGGTCTAGTGTCAGAGTACTTAGAAGGCCGCAAAATGGCCAAACATCATGCCCCGGCTCTAGACCCTTGACAAAATAATAATACACATAATTTTATGAATTCAATAAATATTATGATTTAATTTTGTCATTTTATATGAAAATAGTATCGACGTATTTCAATTTTCAGCGGGTCCTGCACAGTGTTCATAGGATTTAAGGCTACGGCAAAGTTTAACGACTTATATTATTCTATCTACAATTTGGTTGACAGGCAAAATAAACTTATGTCGCAAATTTTCTTTTGACTGTTTTAGGCTTGGTGTAAAATCTCAATCGTGAGGAATATTAAATAAATTAAACTGGGACAACCTTTTCGCTGCCACTACTGTCGACGAGATGGTTAATATCTTCAACAAAAACATCCACTCTTTATACAACACTCACGCTCCTATAAAGAAAATTAAATTGAAGCGTCCCTCTGCACCGTGGATAACGCCTGGAATTCGAATGGCGATGCGGCGTAGGGATCGGGCATTTCGTAAGTACCGAAGGGATCGCTCGGAGGCAAACTGGGCTTCGTTTAAGACTGCAAAGAATCGTTGCAGCCAGATGATACGTAATGCTAAACGCCGCCATATTCTCAGTAATATCACCTATTCCTCTGCTGCTAATATCTGAAAATTCCTCGGAACTCTAGGTATTGGTAGTAGAAAACCTATTGACTCCCGGGGCGCGACTGTTGGTCTGGATGATCTCAACCGTCATTTCACAACCTACCCTTTGATTGACCAACAGACCAAGAGTCGAGCTTTGGATTTCTTATCCGGTCTTCCCACTCCCGATATCAACCCCTTTTACTTTTCTCCAGTGTCTACTGGTGAGATCAAAAAGATTATCCTGTCCATTAAGTCCAATGCTACGGGCGTTGACGACATCAGCCGTCGCATGGTAGTTCCAATCTTGGACCGCCTGCTATCTCCCATTTCCCATATCATCAACTTCTCTCTCAACACTGGCACTTTTCCGTCTTTATGGCGGAATGCCTTTGTCATTCCTCTTCCAAAAATACCTAATCCCTCACTTGCCAACCACTTTCGCCCTATATCTATCCTTCCCTTCTTATCTAAGGTACTGGAAGCCTGTGCACACAGACAGCTTTCGCAGTTTGTGTTCCTGAACAACCTGCTAAGCCCTTTCCAGTCTGGGTTCAGACCAGGCCACAGTACCACTTCTGCCCTTCTCAAAGTGACTGACGATATTAGGGTGGGCATGGAGAACACCAAAGTTACAATACTGGCTTGGGTCGACTTCTCGAACGCCTTTAATACCGTCAGTCACGACATCCTCCTATCGATCCTTTCCCATCTTATGATCTCTCCAGAAACGCTAGAATGGTTCTCATCTTATCTTCGTGGGCGCCAGCAGTCGGTGCGCCTTGATGTTTCCACATCTAATTGGTGTAATATCGACTCTGGTGTCCCTCAAGGCGGCATTCTCTGCCCGTTGTTATTTTCTATATTTATCAATCTCTTGTCTGTAAATCTTCAGTGTGCATATCATCTGTATGCCGATGACTTGCAGTTGTACTCTCAGGCTGGCGTCGATTGTGTGTCCGCAGCTGTGGCCAGTGTGAATAAGGACCTGGTATACCTAAAAGGTTGGTCTGACAGTTTTGGTTTGTCCGTCAACCCAACCAAATGTCAGGCTATTATCGTGGGTAGCTCAAGATTATTGAGTAGACTGGACATCTCAACTGTTCCATGTCTTGAGTTTAATGGCACGGCTATTCCTTGGTGCCCCTGTGTTAAGGACTTAGGGCTACACATAGACTCCAGCCTGAGTTGGCGGTCCCAGGTAACCTCTGTATGCCAGAGAGTTACTGGTACTCTTCGCGCCCTATACCGGTTGAAGAATTTCCTGCCATCTAAGACCAAGACAATGCTTGTGCAAACCCTTATTTTCCCTCTGATTGACTATGGTGATGTGTGCTTGACCTGAATGCAGATCAGCTCAATAAACTTGACCGACTTCTTAATAACTGCATTCGATTCATATTTAACCTTCGCAAATACGACCATGTATCATCCTATCGTTCTCAATTGAAATGGTTACCTATCCGTCAGCGCCGCTCTTTGCGTGCACTCACTACCCTCTTCTCTCTTCTTACGTCCCCCACTCCACCTTCCTATCTAACGTCCCACTTTCAGTACCTTGGTAGTAACCACGACAGAAATCTTCGCTCTTCAAGCAGTCTTCTTCTCAAATGTCCACCACATAGTTCTGACTTTATACACTCTTCTTTTGTGGTTCAGTCAATACTCCTCTGGAACTCGCTCCCTCTGGAAATTAGGTCGGCCACTACACGCCTAACTTTCAAAACAAGAGTTAAGAAGTTGTTGTTTGATGGTGTCGCGGAGTCATCACGATAGTATGGTATTCATATTTATGTATATATGTGTGTATGTATATATTTATGTATATATGTGTGTATGTATTATGTATGTATTATGTATGTATGCTTGTATATAGAATTATATTATATATTTTACTTTAATTTTTTTACTGTATTGTATGTGTATTACTATATATTTATGTATGTAAGTCTTATATATGTATTCGTATATGATAAACACTTTCTATACTTCATACATACATATATACTCTCACGCCTGTAATCCCCGAAGGGGTAGGCAGAGGTGTAACCAGTACACCCACTTTTCGCCAAATTTCGGTCCCATAATGTGATAGGGGGCGAGCCTATCGCCACACCGGGCACTATTCCAGACTCCGGGTTAATACTGAGTATTTCTAGGTAGAAAAACCCAATATCACTTTACCCGACCCGGGGATCGAACCCGAGACCTCAGCACAGCAGTCGTAACGCATGCGCAATTACAACTGCGCCACCGAGGCAGTCAATTTATATATTTCCTTTTCTTATTATATACACCTGCCTTGATTATTTTCTGCACCATCCAAAGGTTGACAGGTAGAGAATGCCTTAGGCATTAAGTCCGCCTGTACATATATTGTATAAAGTGTAATAAAAAAATAAATGATAATTATTGCAATTTGCCATGCCGCTCTTATCGTGTAGAAGTGGTATTTTTCGGATTTACCAACCTTACATAATGGGTTGATATTGGACTGGACTTTTCCGTATAGGAAGAATTATATTTCTAACCTCAATAACAATTATAATTTGACATTTGATTTAATGCTTCGATATACTTTATTACTATAATAATAATACTAGCCCTGTATTAAACATTGTCCCACTGCTGGGCACGGGCCTCCTTCGAAAAACTCTCAGAAATGCAGGTTTCCTCACGATGTTTTCCTTCACTGTTAAAGCAAGCGATAATTAACATTTTAATACACACATAACTTTTAGAAAAGTCAGAGGTGTATGCCACTTGGGTTTCGAACCTACGACTTTCGTCTTGACAGTCCGTACCACAACCAACTAGGCTATCGCTGCTATTCCTATTTATTACTATATTGCTTTATAATTAGTTTAACAGAATTCCTAATGCAGTTCCAATATGAAAGATGCTTCGGTGACGCAGTTGTAATTATGTACGCGGTACGACTGCTCTGCTGAGGTCTCTGGTTCGATCCCAGAGTCGGGTAATCGGGTATTGGGATTTACTACCACGAAATGCTCAGTAATAGCCCGGAGTCTGGAATTGTGCCAGGTATGGCGATAGGCTCGCCCCCTATCACATTATGGGACGGTAAGCTCTGCGAAATGTGGGTGTACTATTTACATCTCTGCCTACCCCTTCGGGGATTACAGGCGTAAGTGTATGTGTATATGTAAGCAAGTTCATGCAGCAAACTAAAAGCAACTACGCACTTGACGTAACCAAAACAAATCTCACTTCCAAAAATCAGGTAATCTTCGACAGCATCGGTCGGCATTCACATAAAGAACACGTAAACATTCGCCTCCAACATTAATAATCTTTAAGAAAAATAAATGTATAAAAGGGGCATTATCTATCTTTCAAAGAAAGTTTATTTATAATGTTATTTTTTGTAGCGTCACATGCCGAAACAGGCGTGTGGCACAATTACTCTGCTACCATTATTATATTTATTTCTGAACGTACACATGTGCACTGACGCTTACATTCGTACCTATCGCTGGGGTTTACAACTGACGGACCTAGGGAGTTTATTATTTAAATTTGTAAATCGTTCGTTTGTAGGACAAATCATAATAATAGTAATCAGTTGAACAAATGTTCAGTTAGAAAAGGAAATTTGAAAGTTACTAAAAATAAATCTTTTTTAGAGCATTTAGAGCTTGGTAGAGCAAAGCACATAACGACAGATGCATGCTTTATATATTACATTAGCTCTGCCACGTTTTACATGCCTTAATACTTATATTATACTAGCGGACCGTGCAGACGTCGTCCTGCCCGGAAAAGTAGTGCCACACCGACAGCAGCGCCACCTACCGGGTCCAATTGTGAATCTAAACCATCCAGGGCGCCACCCAAAAGCATACAAAAAAAATCATTCAAATCGGTCCAGCCGTTTAGGAGGAGTTCAGTGACATACACACGTACAGTAGAATTATATATATAAAGATTACACGTGGAAATAAGACTGATATGTATAAGTATGGCATACGTAACATTTCATAATATTACTCAGTATAAAGTAAAGCTTTGTAAAAGTATTAGTATATTGAACGTATACGACAAACAGACCATGACGCGCGACCATTCCATACAATTCACGAACACGTCATTATCGCCTAACTTTGTAGGACTAAGACGCAAATTTGTATCTTTTCAACATCTAGTGGAACAGTTTGCCAGCTACCGTGTTCCCTCCTTCCTAATCCTGGGTCCTTTAGGCGTAGTGTGAAGAAGCTACACAGCAAGCCAGCATGATTGTGTCGAGTAGCGAGGTATAATCGCTCTCGCTACTTGATACTCTAATTGGACGGCTTACCATCAGGTACAGGTACTTTGGTGTGCAAAATTAAAAAAAACGGTTATTTTAATATTTCAATTTCAACATGTATTACAATTTATTTGTATAGATTTAGTCATCAACTTAAGTGTGGTTTAGTATAGCCTGTTTTATATGCCCCTTTTGTGTAATGCATATTTATTATATAGCTACTAGCGGGCCGCGGTTGAGCAGCCGCGTCGCACACGAGTGTGATAATTTGGTGTACCACCGCGACGATCAGCAGATCTCAAACTTTTTCCTTAGTTCATTATTACCATTATTACACATTGCACTTTATATCACCTTGGAGTCGTGGCTATAGATGATTTCAATCTTCAAAACCATGCAAACTGACGTAAGGCAGTAGTTTACGGTAGGTAGCGGCTTTGCTGTGCCCTGGCATTGCAGAAGTCTATTTGCGGCGGTGACTACTTACCATCAGGTGGCTTGTCTGCCTATCGAACCTCTAAAAAAACGTAAATCTTTGGGGCTGTTCAAGGATTACGTAAGCACTAAAGAGGGGGGCGGGTCTTTGCTTTGCTTACTGATGACATGGGGGTGGGGATGGCGATTATATCAGCAATATTTATTTATTTACTTTTAGTTTTTTTATTGAAAAATATAGAAGATAGTCCAATTTGAGGAGGTTATTTATAAAATAAAACGACACGTCTAGCAGAGTTGGATGCTCCCGTGTAATTAATTCTCATCATGACTTACATACTAGACTTATTTTGACTACGCAGAGTCTTCTATCTTAATTCTAGGAACAGGCCACCTGGGCTCGGTAGTTATGCTGACTTAACTACGTACACATAGCACTCTAAGTGCAGGCGACATAACTAGATTCTGATTTGACCTTATATGGCAATCCTACTTGTCTATGATTAAAAGCTGAAAGGATCTTTATGTCATAGACTTTGTCATAAATATACCAATGCTTACGTAAGCATAGGGGGAGGGGTAAGAACTTTGCTTACATTTGCATTATAGGGAGAAGGGATTGAAAATGACTAACATTCTGCTTACCTAATACTTAAATGACGCCTTTCGAGAAACAATACATGAATATTATTTGATAGAGGTAAGCTTTCTCTGTAGCCTCTCGGACAAAAAAACTCAGCGAACAGCTAACTCTTCGAAGTCAAATAATTTGATCAAGTTTAGCACAGTCATGAGCATAATTATAATTTTGCAATGAATTCGAATCTACATTATTTGAAGACAGTTGTCACGGAATCGCTCTGAGATTTTAATTTCCATAAAAAAATTCAAGTATTTTTTATATCCTTAATTTTTTTTCATAACTTCAACATTCATCTTATTAGAAACTAATAATGCATCTTTATGATTATATAGTACTTATCGTACAAATAAGTTTTTTTATAAAAACACCCTTGTATTGCATGATAAAGTTTGAGAACCGCGGCTTCTTCAACAAGTGTAAGCATTTCTTACGTCCATCTTTTGTCCTAGATAAGACTGTGGTATCGAAGCAGACATAAATCATTTGTGTTTATATGAAAAAATACTATAACGGTGTTTAATGACAATTAGCAGTAAATGGGTCATTGTTACAAAAACTGCTAGAATTCATGATTATGAAATTTAAAATAGATTAAACATGTGAATTATACTTGAAGCATAAGAATGAAGTAATAATTTGTGTAAAGAATTAATGGCCTTATTACTAAGAAGAACATTATGAGCCCTTGACGAGTTGCGATTTTTGTAAACTTTTTTCGATAATTTATTTTTTCAGTTCTTCATCGATATTCAGATGATAATCAAGTCTTTATATGCTCTCATCATATATGTGCATGGTTAACTATTAATTACAAAAATATGTACTTGATCGTGATACAACGGTAGGCAGCGGCTTTGCTGTGCCCTGGTATTGCAGAAGTCTATGGGCGGCGGTGACTACTTACCATCAGGTGGTCCGTCTGCTCGTCTGTCTATCGAGGCACTAAAAAAAACAACAGCTGCAGGTTCCAAATCAGCTTTACGGCGCAGAAAATCATCGTGAAGAATCCTAAGAATTCTCCATAAGAATTTCAAAGGTGCGTGAAATCTACCAAGTATTAGGCCAGCGTAGAGGAAGGACTAACCCCTTAGTAGAGGTAGACCGTGCCAAGTAGCGGGAGAGTGTATATAATACAGAGATATTATGTATACACTTGAGGTACTTGACTCCATGACTCATTGACCTCCCATGGACTATCAAAAACAATGACAATCAATGTTATTACAATGTTAAATGTCCATAACGTGTACGAAACTTTTCCTTTTTCCATCCACCCCGTCAGCGACGCGGCGTGATATTTTTATACGTATGTTATTAAATTAGTATAAGTTAAAAGCACAGGATGTTTCGCTTTGGCGGATTATATTCGGTGTCCCATTTATAAAGATTTTGTTTGAAAATTATAAATCATAAACTTTTATAGATATGCCTTACGACTTATCTAATAGAACAAAGTGATTCATTATTTTTTAATTACTCGGAAAAAAAAATATTTTTTGCCTGCTTTCGGTATCAGTATCGCAGGGGTCTAAAATCCCACAGAAAAAGGCACTTTCAGGTTTTCCGAAATTTTTCAACTATCCGGATTCCGTTACTAATGTTTCTCTGAAAAAGATTTGCTGGTATAAGTTATAACTTTTTAAGTGAAGTTAATTTCTGCTATCAAGATTAATATGATAACTTTTTGGAGAAATTCCACATTCCAGTAGACTCGATTCTAGCATGCTTTTCTTTAGCGCGGTTTGCGTATTTGCCAGTGTTAGGTATTGTGATATTACAATTTTTTAAACAAAAATGTCACAGTCAAAGTGAAGAAAAATAAGGCCAAGTCACGCTCAGTAAAGTAGTGGCAACTCTACTGGAAGCTTCTATTGAATCACAAGTTTTACAAAGTAACATAAATCGGCCCAAAATATTTTTTCTCGTTCCCGCCAAACCTCGATTGTAGCATTACTAATTATGAAAACTATTTCGGACATGGCTACCCCCTTTTAAATGCATAAAAACTACAGACATGGCTTTGGCCTTTTATATAATTTAAAACCAGAGAAGAAGAAGACTTTCAATTTTAGCCCAGATTTGGAAAAAATAACGACAAACAAGGCTGCATGGTGGAGAACCTTTGCCTTCTCTTTTATGTGAAAAAGAGAGAAATAAAAATAAATATTTATGAAAAGTAGTTTCTTTTTTTATTAAGAAAGGGTGCATGGAAATTTAAAGAAATTCAGCCTGTAGAGACAGATGTAGGCGCACACGTGTCATCCATAAGTGCAACGATAATAAAACGGTGCGAGTGTGAGCGCAACGTTATGACCACTCGTAACGGTAGCCGGCTGAGTTATGGCACACATGATAAAAAAACGATACATTTTAACATCTTTTGTAATCATGATTACTGTTCATTTAACTAATAGCAAAAAATTATAAAACCAGTTTTACGGATTTCATCGGTGTTTATGTTTTACTTTACAGCCTTCATGGTCATGTGTTGCATGTCGCCTTTTTTTTAGTGCCTCGATAGGCAGACGGGACACCTGATGGTAAGTAGCCACCGACGCCCATAGACTTCTGCAATGCCAGGGCACAGCAAAGCCGCTGCCTACCGTTAGCAAAGCCGCTCGCTGCCTACCGACTTACAAAGATACTGTAACGTAACCTTCAATTAATTTAATTAATAAAACAACAAAAAACTCAGATGATATTTCTATATTAAACAAAACTAAAGGCATTATTTGATTTTTGTTTAATACATTATTATAATATGTTCTCCTTATTTTGAGACCAGAAAAATGTCCAGTCTGCAGACAAAATTTGCTCAGTTTGCAACACATCTATAAAATGTTTAATAATTTGCTGGTTGTAAGATATTCTTATCCGCCCGGATAGCTCGCAACGTACACAGGGTGCAAGACCCGCCACAATGGCACACGTAAGTGTATCGCGTTCGGGGATCAGCCAGTCTACATCCGGTTTTTATCGGGGGTCTAGAGGTAGGGTACGATGTTTGGCTGTGTTTCGGCCTTCTGAGTACTCTGACACTAGACACTCGACCGCTTCTTCACCTCCTTGCCCCATGGCGTAGTGTGTAGAAGCTACACAGCATGCTGCCATTATTATGTTGAGTAGCGGGGGATAGTTTCTCGCTACTCGATACTCTAAATGGACGGCACTGCGCTTACTATCAGGTGCAGTGTGGGCACATTGCCGTGCCGGGATAAAAAAAATATAAAAAAGCTGTACTTTCGATTTCAATGAATGTATGGTTACTTCCAGCTTAAAATATAGGACAGTTTTTAACGGACTTCAAAAAAAGGAGGAGGTTCTCAATTCGTCGGAATCTTTTTTTTATGTAAGTATTTTCCCCGATTACTCAAATACGCCTGGACCGATTCGAGTAATTCTTTCTTGTTTAAGAGGGTATACTTCCCAGGTGGTCCTATTGGCACCAAGTCAGAATCTGATGATGGGATCTCAGAAAAATCGAAGGCAACCCTCAAATTTTATAAGGACCCATAATTTGTTTTTATTGAAACTTTTTAACTTATATATTAAATAGGTCGATGTCGAGGTGTAATTCTTTTTTAATTTTTCAACGTATAATTGTGGACAATAACGTGACGCCACCAGCAACAGCTAGTACATTATAAATAACACTCAATAATTATTTTTTACTAGCTGTTGCTCGCGGCTCCGCCCGCGTGGAGGTCATGTTTGAGACAAAAAGTATACACGTAAAATCAATTTTCATGCATTTAACTTCAAAAATGAAGGATTTTCATACAAACTTTCTTACCCTATTTAACCCCCTTCGGGGTGGAATTTCCAAAAATCCTGAAATATATATTTTTTGTTTTTGACTAAAAGGCCAATTACTAATTTTCATAAACTTAACTTCAAAAATGACGGATTTTCATACAAACTATAATCCCCTATTTTACCCCCTTAGGGGTGGTATTTCCAAAAACCCTTCCTTAGTGGATGCCTACGTCATAAAAGGTACCTACTGTTAAAATTTCAAGTCTCTAACCCCAGCCGTTTAGGCTGTGCGTTGATCGATCAGTCAGTCAGTCAGTCAGTCAGTTTCTTCTTTTATATATACAGATTCGTCAATTTATAAAATTAAACTAGATATTAGCGCTTACAAACGTAGTTTGAAATTAACTTCACATATGCTCCGGTTCTAATTTACCTACCCGCTCTCAATCTCTCGGACTTCAATCTTAAACAACTTATATCTAGAAATCTAAATAGGTCACCTACGCAAATCTAGACTGCTCCACGTGTGCTATATATATAGCTATATCACGTATATGCACATTAATAGGATTTTAACCTTGCCTAGATAGCTACAATGTAGAGGGGTCAGGTCGAGAGTAATCAATAATGTTAATTCATTTATTACTTTACATTAATTACATATTGTGAATGATAACATTCCATGCGGTTCGCTTTTATTACAGCTAATTATACAGAAACACGTTTTCAACAATTTTGGCAACGGTTTTAGCGGATTCTTCCAAGTGGCCATTGAATAGTCTTATAAATTGTCCAACAAACATTTGCAATCAAATTGTTTCAGATGAAAAGTTTTTTTAATTCATAAAAAGTACACCGACTTCAATAAAAAACAAATTATGCGTCCCTATAAAATTTGAGGGTTGCCCTCGATTTTAAGTTTAAGTATACCCTCTTACACAAAACAAGAATTTCTCGAATAGGTCCAAGCGTCTTCGAGTAATCGGGGAACATACATAAAAAAGATTCCAACGAATTGAGTACCTCCTCCTTTTTTTGAAGTCGGTTAAAAATACAGTCATTTCCAATAAAATAGTAATAACACTAGCCCTGTTATTAAACATTCTCTCACTCTTGGGCCCGGACCTCCTCTACTAATGAGAGAGCTTAGTCCACCACGCTGGCATAATGCGGGCTGATAGACTTCACATACCTTTCAAATTCGTATGAGAATTCTCAGGTGTGCAGGTTTCCTCACGATGTTTTCGTTCACTGTTATAGCAAGCGACAATATTCAACTGTTAAATTGGGTTTTATTACTTCTAGATGTAACGTTATTTTTAAATAAAGCGTTTATTGATTTTATCGCTGTTATCGCGACAAACGTAATTAGTAATTAGCAATATATAATTTTATGTACATCAAAGTGATATTGGGTTTTTCTATCTAGAAATTCTCAGTATTAGCCCGGAGTCTGGAACCTGTGCCCGGTATGGCGATAGGCTCGCCCCCTATCACATTATGGGACCGAAATTCGGCGAAAAATGGGTGTACTGGTTACACCTCTGCCTACCCCTTCGGGGATTATAGGCGTGAGTGTATATGTATGTACATCAACTGTGCTTGTAATATTTGTCTATGTATTCATCCAAATATATCTGATTTTATTTTTATTTATTTTTTCAACCACGCTCCGACGTTTCCATGACATACATTTCTCGGTTCCGTGAGACCCTGAAATCCCATTGAAAAATTCACTTTGTATTCCAGAATTTCCAAATTTTTCCCTAACTTCTTTATCGGGACTATCACGAATATTTAAAAAAAATCTAAACGGGTCCAGTCCTTCTCAAATAATGCGGTTATCAACGAACAGGCTTTAATTTGTCTTATATGGATTTGCTTAACTTTTATATACAACTACCTGCACCCGGCATGCGTTGCAATGTAAAATAAATTTGATTGTTGTGATCCGTCGGTATTGAAGTTGATGTTGTGCAGCGCCATTCAGCGAGTTCTTTTAATTTTTTTGGGCAAGCAACCATCGCGGACTTACGAAGAACAACTCACGAAAGTTTCATCATAATCAGATGAATAGTTTGGGAGTCCATAGAGAACAAACATACTTACATTGATTTTTATTTATATACATTAAAAACGACTAACAGATGCGTGCCTATTTAAATTTTTATTGCTTTCGTAAATATTTTCAACAATCAAATGTCAAATTAAAAAATCAATACCGTACGCAACAAGTCACCATAACTAAATAAAATAGAAGAAGCCATCGGTTTGTCACAAAAACTAATGACAAAAAGTTGATGAGTTTGTCATTATGTCGCATGTTAAGGGTTGTTCGCGTTCATTTAGGGTCGCTTTACGAGGGTTAATTGAGCTGTATTGGCAAGTGGGTGTGAGGTTCGAAGCCCAGTGGATTCTTTGAAATTTTTTCTTCAGTGAAATTTAGGATTTATTCTAGTTTTATTTATTGCGTCTACAATATAGTAAAAAAATATATATTTTTAAAATATTTTATCTTCGACTGCCTCGGTGGCGCAGTTGTTATTGCACATGCGTTATGACTGCTGTGCTGAGGTCTCGGGTTCGATCCCCGGGTCTGGTAACACTTTACCATGTTGGGTTTTTCTATCTAGAAACTCTCAGTATTAGTCCGGAGTCTGGAACCTGAGCTCAGTAGGCGATAGGCTCGCCCCCAATCACATTATGGGACTGTAATTCGGCGAAAAGTGAATGTACTAGTTACACCTCTGCCTACCCCTTCGGGGATTACAGGCTTGAATGTATATGTATGAATTTTATTTTATTGATTGTACTATATTTTATTTATTTATTTATTACGTCAACAATATTCATAATATACAAAGAATTATTATTTATCACAGCACAAGAACAGTTATAAATATAAATTAAAGACATACACAGCATTCATAAAAAAATAATACGACAATAGAAATAGAATAATACCAAAAATAGCACACATAATAGATTACATAATCACATTACATTAAAATAGATTAAATTACGTTAAATTAGATGAAATTACATTAAATTAGATTCGATTAGGTTAGATTACATTATTATATTAATTAGGTAATGTCGCCAAAAATTAAAAACAGTTTATAATTTGTTTTTTTTAGTGCTTCGATAGGCAGACGAGCAGACGGGCCACCTGATTGTAAGTAGTCACCGCCGCCCATAGACTTCTGCAATACCAGGGCACAGCAAAGCCGCTGCCTACCGTTCAAAGCCGCTGCCTACCGTTTGTATTTATAACAACAAGTCTACGGTCATTATAGTCCGTGATCATTCAGCAAGGATTTGTCTTTTTTTATCCTGGCGGCAAAGTGCAGCACCTAATGGTAAGCGCAGTGCCATTGAGTTAGAGCGTCAAGTAGCGAGCGACAATCTATCCCTCGCTACTCAACAATCATACCGGTCTGATGTGTAGCTTCTTCACACTACACCTAAAGGACCCAGGATCATAGGAAGGAGGGAACACGGTAGCTGGCAAACTGTTCCACAGCTTTGGCGTGGAATACTACGAATTAGCGAACCTCTTGGTTTGGGACAGTTGATAGTTGCTACACCAGGCTGCCTGTGCCTACAATATTTATATATCTGGCTGGGCTGGAAAGTCAGACCCATAATAGACATAGCTTGACTACGGTTGAAATTACACCACCTAAACTTTATACATTATTATTCCTTTACAAGAATGATCAGGTCCGCCCCGTGACATGAAGGCTGTCGGCTTTCGAAACGTCGGGATTAAAAAAGTTTAATAAACCGCGATAGAATCCGTAAAAGTTGTTTCATTTCAATGTATAATATTCGAGTAACATAAGAAACAATTAAGAAAGATCAAGCTTTACAAGATAAAGCTACGATAACCTAGTTGGAAGTGGTACGGACTGCCAAGACGAAAGTCGTTAAATCAATACAAATGGCATACAACACTGACTTTTCAAAGTTACGTGTGTATTCATTGTTAATTATCGCTTGCTTAAACGGTGAAGGAAAAGGTGAGGAAACCTGCATGCCTGAGAATTCTAAAAAAGAATTTTAACGGTATGCGTAGTCTGCCAACCCGTAGTAGGCCAGCGTGGTGGACTAAGGCCTAAGCTCTCGCATTGCCCCGAGCCCAGCAGTGGCACAATGTATGATACAGGGCTAGAATTATTAAAAGAAATATCTATCAGCTTACACACATTTACATTCCACACCATAATGAAATATTGCATTTTTCTATCTAGAAATTCTCAATATTAACCCGGAGTCTGGAACCTGTGCCTGGTATGGCGATAGGCTCGCCCCCTATTTCATTATGGGACCGAAATTTGGCAAAAGTCGGTGTACTGGTGTACACCTCTGCTTTACCCTTTCGGGGATTACAGGCGTGATGTATGTATGTAATGAATTCTCAGGCTAATAACTAGAAAAAATATATAACGACTAGGAAATAGCCCAGATAATGTGCTAGCTTTCGATAAACTCTGCACATGTGTGAACTTTCGTGTTGTGACTTGTTCGTCCCTGACTACATGTGTACGAGTATGGTCTGCAAATCATCCAGAATATGTTTATGCGACAAATGTCCTATTTATTTTGGACATGGAGTGCAAACGGGCATGTGGGTCACCTGATAGGATTATCTATATTGTCAGTAAACAAGATAACTCTTTAAACGTGTCTGTCAAGTGAATATTCACAACTTCGTGGTGTCGCAAATTCGTATTTTCGCCGCACCATCGAGCTGTGGAACAGTTTACCAGCTACCGTGTTCTTTCTATGATCCTGGGTACTTTACGCATAGTGTGAAGAAGCTACACAGCAGGTCGGCATGATTGTATCGAGTAGCGCGGGATTGTTTCTCGCTACTTGATACTCTGCGCTTAGGATCAGGTGCAGTCACCATGTCACGCCAGAATAAAAAAAACAACAAGCCAAACTTGATAACTTCTTCACGTTAGAACCAACTCTCTTTCAGTTTCCAACAAACCAATGACTCCTTTTATTTCAACTACATTGAGATATGTAATCAAATTTTTTCATCTGTAAGCGAGATAAAATAATTTTACGCTGGCTGGTACAACAAAAAAGTGTAATTTTAAAATGTCAAATGAATCAATAAAAATTCCTTGGCGCCAAAAGATAGGACTACTGCTGCGGTATTGTTGCTGTTTGTAAAATAATAACAGGCAGTTATATGTGTTATTTTTAAGAGCATAGGGTCTATTAGAAGTGCTTCTGTAATATTTAAGAGCGATCTTAAGTTGATTTCGGTGGCAACACATGTTACAGGCAAGAATGTATAGTCACTAGATGTGATAAAGCTTGCTACTACGCTCCCTTCATTTCAGAAATAATATTTGTTTAATTTTATATACACTTTTTAACGATTATTTATTATATTGGTAGACGTAACTGACTTCTGTAATTTTATGGAGGGTGCATAGGCTTTCTTACGATATTACTAGTAGTATATTTTCATAGTTTCATAATTAACTATGAAAATACACATAGCCTAGAAAATTTAGAGGTGTATGCCCTAGGGGATTGTACTCTCGATATCTGTCTTCCACCTTAACAGTCTAAGCACTATTTACTACATAAAAACAAAATATAAGTAGCATATGTACATCATCTGATGCATATAAATGTATATGTATATAATACATAGTGAGTTTAATGAAAAAATCCAAATAATTATACATAGAGGAAAGCTCATGAAAATCCCTCAGACTGGTAATCATATCTTAATTTAAATAATTCTTCTGTACGTTTGTTTTTCATCTAACTCCTCCTAAACGGCTGGACTGATTTGGATGAAATTATGTTTTTATATTTCAATTGGTTACTGGATGGTTTGGACCCGGTAGGTGGCGCTGCTTTTCCGGGCAGGACGACGTCTGCCGGGCCCGCTAGTCTCATCTATATTTCTAACTCTAGGGTACAGTTTCAGTAAATGATTTTTTCGTTATCCCGTTGGCTCCCGTGTTATTCCCGGCTTAATCCCGGAGCAGTGAGGTTGTGTACCAGTTTGAGTGACAGTTTTTTTGGCGCCAAGTGAAAATTGTCCGTGGAAACTTTATTGATATGTTAGTTTGAGTGAGTAATGTGTTATTTATTTTTAAATATATTTTAATATTAAATTTTTAATCTGTTTGAAAAGCCTTTAAAATATTTTAGATTTATATATTTATACCTACGTTTACAATACAGTTATTGTAATTTATTTGTGTTAACTACTTTCTACATACATGTAAATAAAGTTTGTATATACCCAATAATTTACTTAGTGTACCTACTTTATATAAAATATTTTAAGAACATTTTTATATATCATTTTGTGATTTGAAAATCATATTTATTATAGAATATTAAGTTATTATGTTCAACATAAAACAAAAGACTTATACAAAATATTTTTTACACAATTATTAGTATGCTTAGCATTTGGACTTTCTAAAGCTAGTTTTAAGAACAAAATATTATATGTAAACACTAAGTAGGTAAACTAGACATTATGACGAAAAAAAGCATTTACATACTTTGTCTCTCTCTTTTTTCTGATATTTATTGTTCTATGTTTATTAACAAGTTTATTATAAAGTTTTAATTAAATTGAACAATTAAAAACCAAATATAATACGAATTTATTTTAATATATAGCGTCAATTAACGAAATAATTCTTAGAATTAAATTTACCCATAAGTCATAAAATACTTGTGTTAGTAAATTATGATTGATTATAAAATAACTATATTACATTTCATTTTACTATGTAATAAAAATTGTATATAGTTTACAAGTAATAGGCCGTTAACTGCTATTTCAAATATTAGTCCACACTTTGAGTGAGACCGAACATTAATTTGTAAAGTCCATGCTGTTCCACTGTTAGATAAAGCCTAGGTCTATACCTAAACCTAGGCTTTACCTAGCAGTAGAACAAAGTTAAAAACTGGACTGAAATTATAGTCCATTCACTACCAGGCGGTTCAATGATTTTTTCTAGAACAAATCAAATAATCATAGCACAGGCACGATTCATAATTTCAAAAATAGAATCAAACGGTGCTTTTTTATTTTTATCCAAAAACCAATTGTAAAATGTCCTTAACATACATTTACATCTAAATAAGGATATTTTAATCTTACAATACCCAAAAAACCTATACATACTTATAGAATTAAGCGGTTTACATCGGAACACGTGTCGGGACATTGTTACAATAAAAAAACTATTGATAATTTATAATTCGCAGATGCTGGTACACCGCCACGCGTGATGGTACGCAGAGAAAGTTTATTTTTATAATAATAGCAAAGCCATATGCGCAAAACAGCTCAGCAAACACCACATGTCAATTATAACCACCTCTACATAGAGATTACTGAACTTTGTAGGTAAATGAACTTAGCAATATGGCAGACTATGATACCATACCTTGCTACGATGATGACGAACTGTTCCAAGACAAAAACGACAGTATTACAGACTTACACGCTTATTATATGTCACAATTCAATCTTGAACTAGAAAATAGTAATAAGAGCAAAATGAAAATTGATACATTCAAGTATGGAGTTGAAGAAAGTTTCGATTTTGAAGTATTGGAAGCTTATAATAACGTTAATAATACAAATATAAATGGAACTGATTTTGAAATGCTCGATGAAGTTATTGACAGTAACATTAACGAACAAAACATAAAAGAAGTTTTACTTGATCTAGACAGCATAAATTTCGAAGAAAATACTGACAAAGCTGACGAATATAAAAATCAGATGAAATCGTACGAAACAAACCCAGAGTATATCGATGACGAATCATTAATTGACGAGCTGTGTAGAGAAGACTCTGAATCGTGCCGCATGACACCAGAATTTACAGAAGACTGTACGTCTTTAGCTAATAATGAGAAGAATATTTTACCGTCAATAGAAACAGCATTTTCAAAGCGCTATTGCAACTACAATATTGAAGAAAGCAACCTACAAGACTTTAACATAAATTCGACAGCTTTATCAAATACAAACACTGTTGTAAATAGTGTTGAACACTATAGCTACCCGAATAACATTCTTTATAATTTGGACAACGAAACAAGATACATTTTACCTGACACTCCAACTAGTTGTACGGAGTTCAGCTTCGATAGAAATCAAAGAAAGATTTCTGTTTGTGAATCTATTGAGAGCGATGTACAAAGTTCTGGTTATTACGATGAAAATTCAGAAACGTTTGATGAAGAGGATTTATTTATAAGTTTGGATGAGTTTGGGCTTACATTAGAAAGAGACACTGATGCTGCTACTGAACCACGGAGTAATCAGAGCCAAAGAAAAGCTGACAAGGAAAAGGCACATAGTAAGGAAAATTATAAATCTTCTTTAAGTTTTTTAAGGAAACTATTATTATATAGTTTATTGAAAATTTATGACACTTTATAATCATATTTTTGATTTACGTTTCGAATATACTATAGGTATTTAATCTACAATGATTTCCTTGTTTCAGATGAAAGGGTTTGCCTATGGGAGCAATGCTACGAGAAATATCCTAACCAAAACACTTTAGTAGAACACATTGAGAGGGCACACGTCAACACATACAAGGGTGAGTATTTCAGCTAGAAAATATGAAAAACTCAATCGGTTGCATCTAGATAAGAGTTTAGGTCAAGTCGAATCGTCGTCATCCAATAAATATTCTTAAATAAATGTATCTGTATTTTTTTCACATTAATATCATGCATTATGACTCAGGCGCGCTGTCGTCGCGACGGCGTCAGTTCTTATTTCTGAGTGCGTTATAGTAATCTTTCAACGCAATCGATTCCGCCATAATTTAGCGTGATCTGCCTTGAACTCTGGCAATAGAATAATAAATATTACAATTCTTTAGGCGATGAATTCAGCTGCTTATGGAAAGATTGTGCTCGCGCCCGTCGTCCCTTCAATGCCCGATACAAACTACTCATCCACATGAGGGTACACTCTGGACACAAGCCGAATAGATGCCATGTAAGTATTCAATCGTTGTTTATTAGCTGACTAGTACTTAGCCTAAAAATCAGTGAAACCCTATTTGAAGTGATTTTTTTAAGCCGCGCAGAGCGTATTTTGTTAAGGGCAAAACTTATAAGTTCAATGTCATGCTACACTTTGTCTAACCGTTTATTTATTTGTTGATATAAGCACGTATATGAAGTTCTATAATTATTGATAAGCAATTAAATAAAAAAAACTACAAAAAAAAAACAGTAATTGGTGTTTTAATTTTTCACTGCAGTTGTCAATCTGTGACTTTTTAAAGTGGTCATCAGTTTTTTGATTAAATACACGTGGATGATAGGCTTGACTTCAATTACCTCATGGACGGATCAGAACTCAGTGAACAATTAATATACTATTTGTATTTCGGAGATATAATGGGTGAAAAATTAATTCACTAAACGGGAGGTTTTCATAACAGACGCATATTTTATGAATCCTAAGATATATCGATCCTGATATAGAATTTATGCTTTTTAATACTTAAGAAATTATCTATTCAATTCTCTGTAGGTATTATAGTAATTCTTTTTTCACAGCATCCTGGCTGCGGCAAAGCATTCTCACGTTTGGAAAACCTAAAAATCCATGTGCGCTCTCACACGGGTGAGAGACCATACGCCTGCCCCGCTCCGCACTGCAGGAAAGCGTTCTCCAACTCCTCAGACAGAGCAAAGCATCAGAGAACGCATTTTAATGCGGTAAGTTGCTAGTAAATATTTTTCCAATATACCTTACAGCTACATATTTATAAAAAAAACAATGGGTTGGTTTGACCAGGATCATATCACTGTGTCGCAGAAATTTACGTGAAGTGATGGCCTTTACGTTTTGGATAGATTAATTTTTTAAAAGGTGAACAAGTACCCGTGATGGTGCCACTCATGCACTTCCATAAGATGTCTTTAGGTTCCGTGAACTATGTGTTAACATATATTTTCTTAAAATTCAATGTTAACGGAATATCCCCAATCATTTTTAATCAATGTATAGTCCCAATTACCTCTTGTCCGCAACTGAAAAGACTGAAATCCTGTAGTTTAAACCACTATTTCCTAAAATTTCTAGGCTACATTTCCGATTTTTCGTAAAATTATTCGGACCATTGCGAGCAGTAACAATAGTTAAATCAATTCAGCCGTTCTCAAATAATGGTTACCAACTTAAAGCATCTAATTTATAAAGAAACTTGTATTAATCCATACACTTTCTCCAGAGACCCTACGCCTGCGGAGCTGCTGGATGCGGTAAACGCTACACAGACCCTTCATCACTTCGAAAGCACGTCAAATCACATCCACACATCACGAACGTACCTAGGACATGCCTGCCTCCCTCCCGGCCCATGAGAAGACCAGACCAGGAACAAATGGTGCCCAGCTCTCCGGCTAAACTTACCACTTTGAGATGTATAAGGGATAAACTAACAGTGCCTAGATTGCAAAGGCTGTAGTATAACGGTAGGCTTTGTGCCCTGGCATTGCAGAAGTCTATGGGCGTTGGTGACTACTTACCATCAGGTGGCCCGTCGGCTCGTCTGCCTATCAAGGCACTAAAAAAAAAGTCTGATGAATGTGCCAGATTTTCGGGGCAGGAACTTGTATTTGACGCAAATGACTAATTTAAATTTTTAAGAGTTCGTAATATTCCATAGCAAGGTACATGTCTCCATTACTTTTTAATAAATATAATCCTTACAGTACACACCTTCTGTAAAGGTATGTATGTTTAATTAAAAGAACCGAGTCCTAAATTCGCAGGTATTTTTGGTATGAAAAAAAACATAAAAAAAATGTGAATTAATTTTGATGACACATTTGGCCTAGGTCTGATAACAGTAAATTAAAGTCTTCGTGAAATAACAAAAGCATTTGAAGACTGTTGTGTTATACTACACTGTTTATGGCTAAAGTGGGAACAGTCTTTTTGTTCAAGATTGTGTTGTTCAAAATAGCCAGGAAAATATCTACTAAAGAACAATAATTAGACCAAAGAATGACCAATAACACTAAGTTGGCAAAATAATGGCCACTATTTGTAAAATAGTGACTTCTGTATTATGTACAAATATTTTGCTTTTAGTATTAAAATGCGGTTACTATTCGTTGTAATGAAGGCCCAATTATCAGGGTAGAATCTATAGATAAAGTTTAAGGGCTCCAAGATCGGAATTAATTGGAAAGTGGTTTTAGAACATGATACATGCCAAAGAGTTTTATCTAAGAGCATGTAGATATGAATAACTATAGATCTGTCAAAAACTATAAACAAACCTTAGTAGTAATTAAAACGTTAAAGTATTTACTGTACAAAATGTTATTAGAATAAGCAAAATGAAGCTCAATTTAAGACTGAATGAAAATTGGCTCAATGAAACTTAGGTTAATTATACTTTGTTTTTAAGTGTTTTAAACACTCATTTTACGTTTAGTATTTAAGGAAAGTAAAGAGATGTACAATCGACATTTATCTGGTACTATTGTTAATTGATTTATATTCAATGTTTCAGCCATATTTATACTTATATTTCCAGCTGCAAGACAAAGCCTTATTTCCATAGAAGGAAGGACTTTCGATCTTTAAAGCAGTACTGCGCAGTGTAGTTATGTTGCTCCCCAATGGGTGATACATATTTTTCTTTAAAAAGCAATACTTTGAAATGTAACTAATTTTACGGATCCGGGATTAAAAAAGCTAAATAAAATGCGATAGAATCCGTAAAATTAGTTTCATTTCAATGTATAATATTCGTGTAAACATAAGAAAGCATTAAAGCAATACTTTATTGAACAATCCATACTCCATACTAATACTATAAATGCGAAAGTAACTCTGTTTGTTTGTTACCTCTTCACGACTAAACGGCTGAACGGATTGTAATGAAATTTGATAAGGGAATAGATTATATCCTGGAGAAGGACATAGGCTATCTTTTTTCTCAAAAAACAACCTTGAAAGGGGTCAAATAGGAGTTCAAAATTTGTATGGGAAATCCATAATTCCTCGACTTAGGGATCTGTAAATTCATATTAAGGCTTTTGGTAGGAAATAAAGAAATACGTGTATCAACGTTTTTGAAAAATCATCCCTATAAGGAGCAAAGTGAGGTTAAACTTATGGGGTATTCTTTAGATGCAATCTCAAGATTCAGGCACAACAACTGAGAGGCTGGACAATCGCTACAGGTGCCTCAGTGCAGAAGACAACTCCTTTGATTGTATACTTCTGCTCTCGAATATAACCTCCACGCAGGCGGAGCCGCGAGCAACAGCTAGTACTCATATATTTATAGAGGAGATCTAGTGTGGGTTGGGTATTGTCTCAATTCCTTCACACGTTAACTGAATATTCCACTATTGCCTCCGATTTGGAAAGATATTTGAAGCCTATAATATATGTAATAAAACTAACTTCAAAGATTTTGTCGCGGTTTATTTTAGGCCCGACGTTTCGAAAACTTTACAGCCTTGATCACGGCAAGGACTGAGTTGTGTGTCACGAAAGATACTGTAACATTAAAGGTAGTCAATTTATTTCATATTTTAATAGTCCGATCTACGCAGAAAGAGCTTACAATGTCTTGAGGTCTAGCAGTTGAACTAAAAACACTTTTCGAAACGTCGGGACTGAAAAGTAAAATAAGCCGCGATAAAACCAATAAAATTAGTTTTAAATCAATGCGCTGTTCGCGTAAACATAATAAACAGTTCCCCTTAATATATTTTATACTGATTAAATGATAATTAATAATATATACACACTAAAAAGTTAAATATGTGTGCTCTGGGGGTTGTGAAGGAACCCACTTTATTATTTATTATTTTGTAGTAGCGTGAATGCTGATTGTATTGTGTTTAACACAAAACTGTAAAATTAGGTTTGGGGACCAATTTTTAAAGGGCCTTCTATCTTTACAACTATTTAAAAGGATTGGAATCAGCTCTTAGGTAATATAAATTATTAAATTAAAATTTCTTCCAGTTGCACCTATTTTTGCTCAATTAATGTTATTTTATTGTCAATGTTTTTTTATTTTTATTCACCATTGCAATGCTAGGTGATTTTGTATAATATTTTAGTTTTAATATGGCAGTACCATTTGTCAATTATTGACTATCCTAGATTGTTTTGTTATACCAACAAAACAGACAGTGCGTTTCAAACCTGATTACATATTAGACGAAACATGTCTAGACTAGTTTCACTAACTTCTCCCTAAATTTTGTTGACCCCTAAAAGCTAAAAAACATCAAGAGGTGTGACGGTGTAACGCAATAAGTTTTGTTGTTTGGCGTTGGCGGTCAACTAAGTTAAGCAAAGCTAGGTGAAAGCGGGCACGGCGCTTACTAAATTAACCCAACACATAGTTCTGACCTCTCATAAAGATCTCTATATCAGGAACTACGAGAGACTTTCGGTCTCACGAATATTTATCTCAAAAACATTTGTCTTGTTGCGGGAATTTGCTGCCTCGTTTTTTCGTCCTCCGTTACGCGATAAAACCGGGTTATGTTAATTTATACATTTTTATGATAAAATAAAAAAAATAATACTAGCCCTGTATTAAACATTAATCTAGTACTGGGCACGGGTTTCCACTAATGAGAGGGGTGAGGCCCTAGTCCACCACGCTGGCCTTATGCGGGTTGGTAGACTTCACACACCTTTGAAATTCATACGAAAACTCTCAGGAATTCAGGTTTCCTCACGATGTTTGCCCTGTTAAAGCAAGCGAAAATTTACAATGAATACACGTAACTTAAGAAAAGTCAGAGGTATGCCAGGTGGTTTCGAACATACGACTTTGTCTTGACAGTCCGTACCGCAACCAACTAGGCTATCGCTGCTATTTACAGAATATTTTGTATAATGTTCTGTAAATATAACTTAATCCTATTTTTAATAGATTTTGACAAATGATTCTGCCACTTATATAAGTGTACTTGCGTACTTACTGTACATACGCTGCTTTCCAAAGAATCTCGCGTTAGTTTTATTCTAAGACTTTTCCATTATTGAGATCTCTTTTTTGCTCATTATATTTTTTGTGAAGATGTTTTCAACATCATTAAATATAATATGGCAGTTGCTGTCGTTATTTTAATGCTCATTTAAGAAAGTAATAAAATTTAATTTCCTCTGTAATGTTTTGTTTTTTTTACTGGTATTTGTTTCGAATGCTAATGTTTGAATGCTGTTACGGCCTTCTGAGTACTCTGAAACTAGACCCTCGACCGCTTCTTCACCTCCTTGCCCCATGGCGTAGTGTGGAGAAGCTACACAACAGGCTGGCATGATTGTATTGAGAAGCGAGGAATAGTTTGTTTCTCGCTACTTTATACTCTAACTGCACGGCACTGCGCTTACAATCAGGTGCAGTGTGGTCACCTTGCCCTTCCAACTGTTTAAAGTGTTTGGAGAATAACATCATTTATTTTATGTGTGATACATATTTATTGAATTGAAATTAGTTTTATATCATGTAGGAAAGCTTAATGTAAAGGTAACATCTAAGGTAAGCTCTACCTATACTAGACTAGGAGATGAGAAAAAGTTATTTATTAATGTAATGACTCTTATGACTAATGAGCAAGAAAAGATCAACCACAGCCTCACTTCCGTATACATAATCCATATACATAACATGCATTTGCATCATCAATACACTGGCCATTACAAGTATATATTTTTATATATATAAAAAAACAATATTCTAATAATTTAAGGCTATACCTCACGCTAATGACCTTGAGGATTTGAATGCTGAAAGCCCTATACAAACACCGATTGAAACTGAAGTTTCAGACGCTCCAGATGAATTATTGGGGTTTTTCTTTGTTATTTTCTAAGGAAAGTTGAAAATGTGGCTAGAGCAGTTTTAACAGAATGCAACACTTACTACAGGTTACACATAAATAGACTTAGTGTATTTTCAAAAAACATGCATAAAAGTTCACTACTTTAAGATTTTTGTACATTATTGGAAAACATTTATAGAAAGCTTTTTGCTACGAAGGGACTTAAAGTGGTATGATAGTATATGACAGCCTTCGCAGCGCAGTGGGCGAGCAGCCGGTTGTAAACAAGAGGCCGCGGTTTCGATTCTCGCGTTGAGACAAATGTTGTGTAACAGACATATATTTGTTTCGGGTCTGGGTGTTGTGGTACCATAATATCTCGTAGTTCTTGATACCCACGCCACAGGTTTCACCTAGTATTGGGTCAGAACTACTTATGTGTAACAATATAAGTAAATGATGATTACGGAATGTCCGAAACATGTTTCAAAAGTACCACCTACTCTTGAAATCAATAAATTTCATTTAGTTACTAAAAAATCCGCCGTATTCAGTTAAATCATGCGCGAGTGTTGCGTTCAAGAGTGCCAATTGTACAGTTTTCGAACCCAACCCCAAATTTAAATTGGAATCGAGTGTCAAGAGTAATCCTGCAGACCCTAATATGACCCCGAGAAGACCAGGCTCCAGACACAAACATTGAAAGGATATATATTTGTTTGCGTCTGGAAGATATATTACCGTTACAATGTAAACTTTGATAAGTACAGAAAACTGGCACGCCTGGATTACGATGTTTTACATCGACCCCGGAATATGCGAATGATCCTGGGAGTTCCTCTAATACTGACTGTATTTAATTCAACAACTTTATGATATAAATTCCTTCTAGTTCCACGACATCGGGTGCCTTGTTTGTCAGTAGATTTGACAAAATCAGCAATACGCTACATTGTCTTTATCGGTGCGCTAACCTAGGGTCAGTGTATAGACGCGTGTACCTTACATATAAAAGCTGGTGGTACAGGCTCTGTGCCAGAAGTCAACTTCTCGACTGACGACCGACGTTACTCGACACATCATGAAGTTGTTAGTTTTGGCGGCAGTTTTGGGTAAGTTTTTTATTTATTCGATAAAGAATGAAAAACATTCTAAAAAGTAAAGGGATAATAAAAAATAATAATATATGAAATCATTTCAATTGTATTTTATAAAAAAAAGGATATAGCAGCGATGAAAGTTGAGGGAACGGAGTATTAAGACGAAAGTCGTACGTTCCAAACCAGCCCAAATGGCATACACCTCTGACTTTTCTAAAGTTATGTGTGTATTAAATGTTAATTATCGCTTGCTTTAACGGTGAAGGGAAACATCGTGAGAAAACCTGCATACCTGAGAATTCTCATAAGAATTTCGAAGGTATGTGCAGTCTACCAACCCGTATTAGGCCAGTGTGGTAGACAGTGTTTAATGCAGGGCTAGTATTTTTTTTTAAATTATTATAAGGATATGAATCTACTTATACTACTTTTAGTCCGAGTATATTCAGTTGCGTGTGTATAGCTACATATTAGGTTAATTTGCCTAATAAGCCGACGGGGATTTGGGTTTTAAACTGGATTTGCGATGTCGAATAATTTGCAATGATTAAAATAATAAATGTGTTAAACGAAAATGTAATAAAATAAAACTTTTTACTCGACTGCCAAGGAAAAGAAAGGCGGGACCCAATTGCAAATTATAAATCGATAGAAAATGTATGGGTTCCGCTTGCAACTAAATTAACTCATAATATAGTCTATTAAACGGAAGTAGAGTTCACTTTGTTTTAATTTATTTCATTTTGTTTTCTGTTCTCAATTTTGCTCGGTCATTTTAGTACATTACTTTAGTCTTTTTTGCAGTCGGGTTTTATTTTTTAACTTAAATTTTTAATAATTACAAATATTTCTTTTTAATACAAATATTCATTCAGTTCCCCAAAGAGATATAAAATAATTAGCCGAAAGGACGTAAATTCTAAAGTATTGGGCCATACAGTAAAGTATAATTTAATTTAACAACAGTTTAAATCAATATACATAGTTTTCTTCCCCTATAACGATATATACTTAGTTCAATGTCCAATAAAGAAAACATTTACGCAAATAAGAGTATGGACTACGGGTGTCTAACGCTCAAATACGAAAATGCTAGTGAACTGGCCGACGGTCTAACGGCTACTTATTTTGTAACACCATATAATTATGACAACTAAGAGGGTCTCAAATATTTAACACAATCTTAAATGAGTTGGGTTGGAGTATTCGGGCAGAAGTGTGTATTTATTGAAATTTACAGGAATATATGACCATGTGTAAAGCTTTCGAAACACCGGGACTCAAAAGTAAACAGCGATAAAACTCGTAAAATTAGTTTTATTTCAACAAATGTAGTGTATTTTACGCGTGCGCAATATTTTATGATTGAAGAGTATAATGGATAGAGCCAAACAACATAATTTTTTTTTTTTTTTTTGGAATTGATATCCGACCTAAACTAACTAATGGAGAATACACAGCCAAACGCGCGTTGCCGCATTAGCGTCGCGGTTGCACGTTCCTCGGTTAATATACAGTATACGGGCTCTTGAATTGTTAGAAGAAACATAGTTTAAATGATTATTTTACTGATTTTACTTTTTTTTTTTTTTTTTTCGTGTTTTGACGTGTAAGTGTTGTTTGTTTCGCTGCATAGAGTTGTGTATGTAATGTGGGGTGTGCCCGACAAAAGGATTAGGACCCTCGCTATTTGATACGTAGGTCCATCCTTTGCCGGTTATGTGTGCGTGTAGGGGGATCTTCTGCAGAGACAGGACTTTCACATAGCTGTGATAGCATGTTTCCGTCCGCCACTCGTAAGCCCCCCTGAGTGGTGTTATCGGGATTGAGTGTATGAGTTGAGTGTGGTGTGATGAGGAATACGGATATATTTTTATCTGCTTAAAACTTTACTGATTTTACTGACTGCCTCGGTGGCGCAGTTGTAATTGCGCATGCGTTACAACCGCTGTGCTGAGGTCTCGGGTTCGATCCCCGGGTCGGGTAAAGTGAATTCTCAGTATTAGCCCGGTGTCTGGAACCTGTGCCCGGTATGGCGATAGGCTCGACCCCTATCACGTTATGGGACCGAAATTCGGCTAAAAGTGGATGTACTGGTTACACCTCTGCCTACCCCTTCGGGGATTATAGGCGTCAGTGTATATGTATATATGTATGATTATTTTAATGAAGAATTGATATATATATATGTATATATATCTAACACGATGTTGCTAAAAAACCGAGTACATTTATTTGGTTTTAGTATAATTGTGGTTACAACGGTAGGCAGCGGCTTTGCTGTGCCCTGGCATTGCAGAAGTCTATGGGCGGCGGTGACTACTTACCATCAGGTGGCCCGTCTGCTCGTCTGCCTATCAAGACACTGAAAAAAATCACACCGTCGAAGTACTTACAGCCTATCACTAATATAATAATATGCACAATTTTGTTTCTAATTGTATAATAAAAAATTACGTTGCCCTCTATGTTATTTTATACTGACATTTACACAGTCATACGCGGTTGGATGACAAAAGTGAATCCTAGTAGAAACATTAATTATGAAATAAACAATAATACCTATACAAAGTATTCCCCGAACTGGAAATCAAACTCTGGATTTTGCAGCTAGCGCTATTATATTTATAATTTAAATGAAGTCTAGAACGGAACATTTATAATAGTCGACTGCTAGTTGACTGTTTTATTAACCGACTTCAAAAAAAGGAGGATGTTAACAATTCGTCGGAATCTTTTTTTTATGTATGTTCCCCGATTACTCGAAGACGGCTGGACCGATTCGAGAAATTCTTTTTTTGTTTAAAAGGGTATACTTCCCAGGTGGTCCCATTGGCACCAAGTCAGGATCTGATGATGGGATCTCAGAAAAATCGATGGAAACCCCCAAATGTTATAGAGACGCATAATTTGTTTTTCATTGAAGTCGGTGTCCTTTTTATGAATTAAAAAATCTTTTTTTTATTCTTCATGGTCTATATCATTAAAATATTATCATTAATCTACATAAGTTTTCAAGATTTAATTTGCATTTTTATAAACCATCTTTATTTTTCCCACCGAAACGCTACCAACTGTCATGGCCTCTCGTGTGACGTGACCATCCGCAAAACTAGTAGACGTTTGACTTAGCGTTTAATAGATGTTGCTAACGGTGACGTCATGCTCATGCATGACTGATTTATGTTACATAACACGTGTTACATATTCTTTTCGTGAAAATAATAAATAATCACATGTAAATTAAACAAAACTAGTTTAATTATCGATATTTTTAAACTAAAATCTAATTAATATAAAAAGCAAAATTCTATAATTTTTTCCCTATTATATATTTTTATTATTAAAATCACACCTCAATAACTCGGAAGCAAACAAATTTAAGTAAGTTCTTAATTAATAAACGTGGCTTTCACACTTAATTCTTGATTTATTAGTGAGATTGATCTGGATTGAGATTATGATCGTTTATTGAAATTGTGGAGAAACAAATTTAAATTCAAATTCAAAATGTTTATTCATGACATCGGGTACATATATTGGTCTTAGGTTATAGGTAAGTTCCGCCGAAATCTGCTTCTAGAGCATATAATAATAATAATACTAGCCCTGTATTAAACATTGTCCCACTGCTGGGCACGGGCCTCCTCTACTAATGAGAGGGGTTAGACCTTAGTCCACCACGCTGGCCTAATGCGGGTTGGCAGACTTCTCATACCTTCGAAAAATTCTCAGATATGCAGGTTTCCTCACGATGTTTTCCTTCACCATTAAAGCAAGCGATAATTAACATTTTAATACACACATAACTTTAGAAAAGTCAGAGGTGTATGCCACTTGGGTTTCGAACCTACGACTTTCGTCTTGACAGTCCGTACCGCAACCAACTAGGCTATCGCTGCTTCTAGAGCATATGAATATGTAAAAGAGTTCCTTAAGTTTAGCTTAAGATTAATAATTATATAGGCTTGCCTAGTGGGGGACCACGGTCAAACATCTTAGATAAGCATCGGGCTAATGTACAACTTATTTCACTTTAATCTGTATGATCTTTTATTTTGTAATGTTGTTATGTGTTGTATATTTTAATAAATAATTTTTCATTTTCATATTTGTAACTAATCTATAGTAAACAAGCAGTAGGTACATATAAATGTATTTATAATATTACTTTAGTGTAAAGATTTTATGAAAACTAACGACTTCTTAAAACTACTTATGAGCGAGTCGTCTAAATAGTTTTGTACAGTATAGTAACAGTTGAAAGAAGTCTGTGTAATTTTTTTTAAACAAGTGAATGTCTTTGAAACTTTTAATATTTTGTGGTATTTTATTATAAATTTTAAACTGAGGATAGTCTTCCTCCAGTGAAAGGGGCGACCGAAGGTGGGTATTATGCCCGGCCGCGACCCCTCCAGTTGTTCATATTCGGAGCTTCTATATATATATCTTACGCATTGCGAAAACTTAGCTATCGCGGTTCAGGAAGGCGTTTGCTATTCGCCGGTGCACGCGCTGTGTGTCACCATAGCTATATCCCGTATGCCACTATATGCCTCGTAATATGTAATACATACACTATGCACTATGTATGTTTCCAATTGCAAACCTTTTTTGGAATAAGATACGCAGAATGTTGAATAACATGTATCTACATTAACACCATAATTACGCTCTTTATGATTTTTTTTACACTCAAAACTACTTCACTCGTAAAACAAATCACTTTTATTCTGTGAAAAGTAAACTTCAATCAGACAATCCAAGCAGTAAATATATTTTAGTTGCTTTTTATTTAAATTTGGAATTACGCAGCGAAATTAAATTTATAGAAAGATACATTTTAAATCTTATTCACCGTACAAAACTTTTATATGTAATATTTTTTGTAAGCAATGGTATGGAATTTGAATTGGAAAATTATGTACATCACATTTTTATTTTTTGATTTAAATTAAAAACTGTAAAAAAATAAAATTAAATTTAAAGCTTATTAACTTTTATGCGATAATAAATAAAACTTCGTTTCATTTTGGTAATAATATTTGTATTATTTGTCTTCGTGATCCGTTTAATATTGATAAATGATTTTATTTTATTCCAGTCGCCGTGACGACGGAGCAGCTTAGCGACAATAAGGCTGAGTCCAAACCTCAGTCACCCTGGCAAGTCGGTAAACTGTACCGCTATGACGTCACTTCGCACACACTCGCGCGCCAGCAAGGCAGCTCCACCAGTGGCTATGCCTTTAAGGCTCGTCTCGTGCTCCGCGCTAAGGCTACTGACCAGCTGCAGGTCAAGGTAGAAGACCCTCAGCACGCTCAAGTCCACCAGCAACTGCCTGAGAACCATGAACTGCCTGAAGACTTAAAGTACCAACCGGTTCCAAACCTTGAAAAGCCCTTCGAAATTGCCTTGGAAGGTGGACGCGTCACAGCGCTTAACCTACACCCATCCCTTCCTTTGCACTTGGAGAATCTGCTCAAAGGTCTCGTCAGTGCTTTGCAGACAGATCTGTCACCGCATCGTAGCATCCACAGTGCTCAGGACAACTATGACAAGGAACAGCAGCAAGGTCTATTCAGGAAGATGGAAACTGATGTAACTGGTGACTGTGAAACTTTGTACACCGTTTTACCTGTTGCTGCCGAATGGCGCCGGGAATTACCGAAGTTCGCTTCCGAAGAAGACCCGATTGAGATTACCAAGAGCAAGAACTACGGCCATTGCCACCACCGCGTTGCTTACCATTTCGGTGTTCCTGATGGTGCTGAATGGACTGGCACTGCCCATCGTCCTGAAGAAGAACAGTTCATCCGTCGTGCCACAGTCTCGCGCATCTTGGCTGGCAAACAGCAAGGTCCTATCTACAAGGCTGAGACTACTAGCACTGTCAACGTTCACCCGCATCTTTACGGCAAGCAAAAAGCAGAAGTTCACAGTCATGTGCACTTGGAACTCCAGTCTGTCGAGCAAGACAATGAGCCCGAATGGCCTCAGCCCGAGGGAAACCATGTGGCTAAAAGCCTTCTTTACTCAATGTCGGCTAAGCAAATCGCCACCCACGAAAGCTCGTCTTCTTCATCATCCTCTGAATCTCACGAGCATATTCAAGCTGAGGTCGGGGCTAAGCAAAGGAAGCCCCGATCTGCCAAGAACCCGAAAGTTATCGCTATTAGCAAAGTGATTGTTAAGCGTAACGATGATGACACCAGTTCTTCATCGAGCTCCAGCTCCGACTCATCTTCAACCTACATCAACGATGAGATGCCTACCATTAACGAACCGGCATTCGCTGCCATGTACATGAGCCCCCAACCGCACACTGAAAAGAAACAAAACCCCATGAACGCGCAGAAACTGCTCCAGGATATTGCTCAGCAGTTGCAGAATCCTAACAACATGCCCAAGGCTGATTTCCTTTCGAAATTCAATATCCTTGTCCGTATTATCGCATCGATGAGCACTGCGCAGTTAGGTCAGACCAGTCGCGGAATCGAGGCTGCCAAAGCCTCGAACAACAACATCAAATCAGACATGTGGATGATCTACCGTGACGCAGTCGCCCAAGCCGGTACTCTGCCAGCTTTCCAACAGATCAAGACTTGGATTCAAACCAAGAAAATCGAAGGTGAAGAGGCTGCTCAAGTCGTTGCTACTTTGCCCACTACCCTCCGTTATCCTACCAAAGAAGTGATGACTCAGTTCTTTAAATTGGCGAGGAGCCCTGAAGTCAAGGACCAACAATTCCTTAATACAACTGCTCTGATAGCTGCAACTAGATTCATCAACATGGGACAGGTAAACAACGAGTCTGCACACAGCTTCTACCCCACTCACATGTATGGTCGTTTGACCCACAAGCATGACAACTTCGTTCTGGAACAAATTCTGCCTCCTCTTGCTGATGATCTTAAGGAGGCTATTGAAAGCCAGGATAGCCAAAAAGCTCAGGTTTACATCAAGGCTATTGGTAACTTAGGTCACCCTGAAATTCTTAAGACGTTTGCTCCTTACTTGGAAGGCCAAGTTAAAGTATCAAATTACCTTCGTGTCCAAATGGTATCCAACTTGCAAGTGTTGGCTCAGCAGAAGAACAGACAGGCTCGTGCTGTCCTCTACAGCATTTTGAGGAATACCGCCGAAAATTACGAAGTTAGGGTAGCTGCTATACATAACATATTTATGGCACACCCCACTGGTGCTATGATGCAAGCTATGGCTGAAATGACACATGAAGATCCTAGCGTACATGTCCGTGCAACTCTTAAATCTGGAATCGAATCTGCTGCTGAATTAAAGAACCCACGTTATTGGGACCTGTAAGTATAACATAAGCATAATTATTTATTTTAAACATTTTTATATGAAATAAATAGAATTCGCTACGTTGTAGCCGGCAATAAAGATAGAGACCGTCAGAGGTTCAAGGAGACAAAAATGTAACTATTGTGACCGTTAGAGTGATTATATTTATATTATAGTTACATAATTTTTCTAATAATTTTCGATTGTTCACAGTGCCAGAACTGCAGAAAGCGCTAAATGGATGCTAACCAAGGAAAATTTCGGATACCAACACTCCATGAAGCAATTGTTTGACGGCTATGACCAGGAAAGTGAAAATGGTGTTTTCACATCTCTTGCTCACATCGGCAGCGAAGACAGCTTGGTTCCTAAGCACCTGAAATACTCCATGAAGACCAAGAGTGCTGGATGGGGTAAGGAGAACACGGTAAGATAACACAACCAAATTACCGAGCTATTTTCAGATAGATCATGTTACTTTTTTTAGAATTATCTTCCTTTTTGCTTTTAAAGGACACGGTATTTTATATCAAATAAATGTCTTATATAGTACATAGAACAGTTGCGATAACATTATTTTTTGAGTAAAATTGTTAATAAAATATCAATGAACAATTTACAGATCCGTGCGTCTTTCTCAAGTGTCAAATATTTCCTGAACAAAGTTAAGGAATCTATGTTCGCGCCTCAACCAAAATCCGAAGGCCACAAATATTCTGCAGATAAGATTGCCAAGATGTTGAATATCAAACGAGAGAACAACGAACCTCTAGAGGCTTCTTTCTATGTTGACCTCATGAACCAACAGAGATACTATACTTTTGATGAAAACGACTACCAACAACTGGCCAAAGACATCCGAGACTATTTCGACCAAGTTGAGAAGGGAGTCGACAAGCACTACACTAAGGTCCTTAACCAGGCTCAAGTGTCTGTTATGTTCCCAGTTGCATCTGGAATGCCCTTCATCTACAAATATAAGGAACCCACCGTTGTTCACATTCATAGCAAAGCCAAGGGAGACATCAAGTCTGATCCTAAAGATTCCCAGAAATACCAGGTTAAGATGGACAAAGAGATCCAGTTCACTTACGCGCGCAACATTGATGGCAGCGTTGGATTTATGGATACTCTGGCTAACCAGTACGCCAGTGTTGGTGTGGTCAACAAACTGCAAGTTTATATCCCATTGAAAATGAACATTGACTTAAACGAAAAGCAGCTTAAGATTAAGAACGAACCTCTTCGCCCTGACCAGGACAATACCATTGTCCATTATAGCGTATGGCCATACTCTGCGAACCAGAAGAAAGACACCCTCGTCCCCATATCCCAGGATCCCACTACCAAGATCGTCGAGCGTACTAAGAAAACCATGTCTATAGATACTAAATTTGGCCAAACCTTGGGCAACATCTTCTATCTGCAAGGGTATTCGCAATCTTATGACTTTAAGAACATTGGCAATATTTTCAAATCCCAAGACCCGCTGTCGAACGTTGTTTCTATCTTCTCGCAGAACGACGTGGCGATGACCCACTTCAACCTCAAATACCTAGGCAAACAATCTCAAAACAAAGCTCTTACATTGACAGTCGTTTACGGTATGTTTAAATTATCATATCTAAAACTTATAAATGCTATATAATTTTTTGAGTATATGTGTTCAATAATCATGTATTTTACAGATGAATACCACAACCAAAAGAACAGTGGTGAATTAGGCCCAGCATCTGAAGAAAAGGACTCAAGTCCCAACAGCGAAGCCCGTCGTCAAGCTATGGCAAAACGCTCTTCCTCTGGAATCAACACTGCTAAAGCCAGAGTTGTCGACCTGAGTGCCTCGTTCGAAGGTCCCCAGAAAGTGGAATATGTACTTACAGCTGCAATCAGCGACAGTCCTGTTGACCCGAAAGTCCAAGCTGTGTTCACTGCTATAAGAAACTCAGTTCAATCTGGCAAGAACCAAGCCGACGGTGTGGCAAAGATGAGAAAACCAGAAATCGAGACCCTTAACTTCTTGCGCATTCTTGAGAAAGATTTCAAATCCACCTTTGAAGTTGATGTGAAATACGGCCCGAACGGTAACATCCACGTGCAAGGTCAAGCGGAACGCAGTAAGAAGTATACGGAGGAGCTTCAAAAACACCCTCAGGCTAAGAAATGCGCCGAAGATATCGCTCGCAACAACAAGTACCAACATACCTGCCACAAGCTGATTATTGCTGCTCACGCCCCTGATCACTTTAAGGTCTCCATTAACTACAAGGACGTGGCTCCACAATACACAAACTTCACCTACCATGCAGCTAACCTTGCCAACTATTACGGATATTGGTACACTGAGTCGAACCCTCTTAAACGCAACCCTGAAGGCAAGATTGATATCGAAGTACAAAATGACTACATTGAACACAGCCTTAGCGCTTCGATGACTACTAAGTATGGACACGCACTCTTGAACGAGGTACCGATCCCTAGAGGCACTGGCAGAATGTTGGCCATCTACCACCCCTTCAACTCCCTTGAACGCGTCCTAAATGTCTACACCCACCACCAGTACCAACGTGAGTATACCATACAATCAAGTTTGACCTTTACTAGATTTTTCACGTTATTAGCCCAGTAGGAAGGTATAGACTTTGAAAAGAGGAAACTTGATCGCAATGTCCGCAATCAAAATTTATACCCATTGAAAAACACATAAATCACCTTAGGTCTGTGCCGATTATGACTATAGTCTTTGCTTCCTCATCACGTCATGAGATGGAAATTAGCTCGACGAATTGCAACTCTGCTTACTTCTTAGGAAGTACAAGCGAGAGGATATTTAATGTTACCAAGACATTTGTCTAATTCTGCTACTAACAAACATTTAAGTTACTACGTCTTAGTTGAAATATATGATAGTAGTTCGAAACTGATTTAAGAAGTATAATATATATCGATTTACAACAGCTTACTGCTCGATCGACGGCACCAAGATCCAAACCTTCAGCCGACGCAACTACGAATACCAGCTAACGAGTTCCTGGCACGTGGTCATGCAGGATGAGCGCAAACCAAACGGCTTCGGAGACGACCTTGTGATCCTCGCTAGGAAACCTCAACCCGACCAACAAGAGGTCTACATTTCATACAAGTAAGTAGCTAAAAAAATGTATACTTTGGTAGTTGACAGTAAGTGAAAACTTGATAGTATTTTGTTTTTATAATAGATTTTAGTCTAAAAATATCGAAAATTAAACTAATTTGTTAATTTATATGTGATTATTTAATATTTTCATAAAACAAATATGTAAAAATAAAGCATTTTGTCACGTGACATGAAAAACAAAGCGGTGATGCATAACATCACCGTTCGAAACATCTATTAAACGCTGAGCCAAACGTCTATTAGTTTTGCGGATGGTCACGTCACACGAGAGTCCATGACAGTTGGTAGCGTTTTGGTGGGAAAAATAAAGTTGGTTTATAAAAATGCAAATTAAATTTTGAAAACTTATGTTTCATGTTTAATAATGATAATATTTTAATAATATAGACCATTAATAATAAAATAAAACGGTTTCCCAAAAACAGTCAACTAGCCTATTGATACTGACCCTAAGGAATGAGATAAGAAAGGGCAGTACAAATGAGCACTTGGTAATCTGGCTGCATGAATTAAAACAGCAACACTGTTATTTCGTGTTAGTTTTGTTTATTATCACCGTACTTGAGCTGGTTTATTAATGCTCTGGATATTTATCCACATACTTTTGCCTAAAGCACATCATGACATCATCGCAAATTATTCAAAGTGCAAAACTCTAGATATTTGATACAGGTTATCAAATTTATTACTGGGCTGACACAGGGTCGATGGTTTATTAAGTCTGGGTCTTGTGAGACGGTAGTCATTCATAGTTCTTGATTCTCACAATATGTGTAACTGTGGGTGTATTTATTTATTTGAGTGATTACCGATAGAGTCTACAACAAAACATTAAAATTCAAAGCATACATGTTTTATGAGGAAATTGCATTATATATCTGGTAACAATACATAAGATTACGCGATATTTTACAGTATTTTTTTTCTTAACCAGGGATGAAAGCGGCAAGGAACTAGAAGTTGAAATCAAACCCGACCCAGAAGGCAAAAACAACCATCAAGTCAATGTCAAGACCAACGCCAAGAAGGTTTCCGACGGTGAACTGACCACTTACTGGGACGATGCTAAAGAAAAACCTTTACTGGAGTACCACAACAAAAACAACGCTCTGGAGTTAAATATTGCTGATGACAAAGTCAGGGCAATATACGACGGCCAAAGACTGGTTGTTCTAGCCAGCGAAAACCGCAACACCGCGAGAGGCATTTGCGGACGCATGTGTGGAGAACCACGTGATGACTACCAGACTCCCGAAGGTTTGGTCGACCAGCCAGACCTGTACGCAGCTTCCTTCACCCTCAACGATGAAAACGCTGACCCCAAAACCCAGGAACTGAAGAACAAAGCTAAGGAACAGGCGTACGAACCCAAAAACAAGTACACAGCGATCTTACATTCAGATGATGAATGGCATCAGAAGAAAGATTCAATGGAGAACGAGTACGATTCCGACGCTGTATACAAATCCAGGAGCTACAACAAGAAGAAGGGACCTTGTGAAGTACAACACCAGGTTCAATACTACGAAAACCATGGGGAGATTTGCATCACCACTAGCAAGTTGCCAGCTTGCCAGTCCAACTGCGCCGGAGGGTCGTACAAGATTCAACCAGTTCAGGTGTCATGCCGTCCAAAGTTTGACCAACAATATCGGGCGCTCCGCGACCAGATCAAACAAGGCCAGAACCCTCAGGTGTCTGGAATGAACAAATCGAAACAATTTAAAGTGCCCACATCTTGCAAAGCTTAAACGTGTTTAAGATTATTGTTTCTTTAGGCGAGATTCAAGGAAATATTGTAATTGTATATGTATAGAATTATATATAACTTTGTTTGATACGTTATATAGTATTTATATATTGAAATTTATGATGTATGTATTCAGTTTATGTATTTAAATGTGTTATATATTATTTAAGTATTATTATAACGTAGAATAGATATAATGAGCAAATGTGAAAAATACAAAAAAAAATAACAAATAAACGATGATTTTACGAATAATAATGATTAAATGCTGTTTCATTATGAACCTAAATAAGATTTTTTTTCTACCTGAATAGGCAGACGATCAGACCTGATGGTAAGTAGTCACCGCCGTTAAGTTAAGCAAATATTAAACTACATTCAAATGGACCCTTGTCTTGCATAAAGGCGTTAAACAGTGTGACGCTCTTTCTTCCAAACTATTTACAGCAACTTTAAAAGAAGTATTTCAGAGCCTCCACGATTCATGGCAAAAGACGGGCGTCGTTGATGGTGAAAAAAGGGCTTATCTTCGGTTCGTCAATGATATTGTTATTTTCGCCTCAACTGCTTCAGAATTGGAAACAATGCTACAACAACTAGCAATAGCAAACCTTAGTGTTAGTCTGAAAAATTTGGAGCAAAACACAAATAATGACGAACGGAACTAAACGTAGGGTTAAGGTAGACGGGAAGGTTATACAATACGTAGAAGAGTACGTATACTTGGGACAATCAGTGGCTTTCCAGAATCGTCAAGATAAGTAAATCGAAAGACGGATCGAGTATTCATGGAAAAGCTATAGGTATCTAAGAGCACATTTTAAGGGTGACTTCTCAACCTGCCTGAAGCGAAAATTACTCGTCATGTGTAATTGTGTATCCTGCCCATTCTAACATTCGCAGACATGGTCTCTGACCCAAAGTCAGGAAGCCAAATAAAGTGTTTGTCAACGATGGATGGAACGTAGTACGATAAGAATTAAACTCATTGATCGTATTACTAATACGGACCTGCGTTCCATCACAGGAGTAACAGATGTGGAAAAAAGTGTGCTGAGCAGCGATCTATATGTACTATAAGTCAATGGTGCTGAGCTAAAATGGGACTGAGTTGGCCACGTCTATAGAATGCATCCAGACAGAAGGGCGAAAATTGCTACTGGCTGGATACCACACGACGCTCGGCGAAGCTGGGAAGATCAAGAATGCAATGGAAGGACGACATTAATGCTTTTTAGAGGTAATGGCGCAACGTGGACAGGGAAGAGTGGAAGAGGCAGAGGGAGGCCTTTGCCCAGCAGTAGGACATAAAATAGGCTATAGTGGTAGAGCCACGCTGTAGACATATTTATCTACAGCATGAATGGGCCGGCTCGACCGGGGTAGTACCACTGTCTCACAGAAAACCAACGTAAAGTGACAGTGTACTGTCGCGTTTCGTATGGTAAGTGAGATATCCGGAGGCCCAGATTCCCCCTTCACTTCCCTCCGTTTGTCGGACTATGATATTAAAAAAAAATCGTTTCTGATTTAAAATTATGCCCGTAAAGACTTATTATTTCAATGAAATAATCTTTCATGAAATGAGTTTACTGACATCTGTTGCGGCTTTTTTGAACACTTGAGTTCTTAAACTTTTAATTTTCGTAGATTTAAACAAGATGTCACTGTGAGCGCAATCCTGTTTAAATTGAAGCGACAAAAACTTTATTATGAATATATTGAGTCATACAAAAGATAAATGTTTACCCTAAATATCTACGTGTCTAATATTTCTATATTTGTTCTTATATAGTAATTGTTATCTAAAGTTACTTCATTTAAATCAGCGTGTCTATGTCAATGATTCAAATCTTGATTTCTGATTAGTGTTGTGCACATAGTCGGCAATATTTCGACGAATAAATTAAGAGTAATTACTTTAAAAACAACGATTTTATCTCCTGGATTAACAGTTTTATTAAGAATAAAATTTAAAGACTAGTAAGTGGTAAGATCTTACTGATGTCTATGCTTTACCAAAATAGGTAATGTATCTAATTAAAATTCATGTGTTTTTATTACAGCATAAGTACATACTTATATAAATGTTATATTATATACTAATGTAAATAGCAATGCAAAAGAAATACATATAATAATATCTATAAAGGCAACATTCATAATAACCATCAAAATTCTTCTATTCCGGCAGTCAGCTGTTTGTCAAAATCGAAATTGCCGTTTAGAGCAGTGTTCTGGTTACATTTTACGTTTAATGCCGTGATTTATTGAAATCCTTTGCAAATAAAGTGATATTAAAATCCTGAAACTGTATTGACTGAGTTCCTAATTATACCAAACGTGCTTGTTGTATTACGGCATAGTTACTTGCACAATTCGAATTTAGAACCAGCGTTCCTGTCTACGTACGAGAAATCAGTAAGTGGCATGTTACAAGTCTTTTATATATTTTTAAAACTTTTTTTTTTAATAACCGTAAGCTGCCTAATAATTTTAAATCATAATTTTACTGTTGAATAATTATATTAACTTTATACATTCACACCTCTTGTTGAGTGAATCAATAATTCAACACAATAATTGATAAAATTATCAAACTGAATTACTGATCTAGACTCTAGGCTTAAAAACATGGTTGCCGGAATTATAGGTTATACAATGTGAAGTAATATTTATCTATCAACATGTTAACTGCATGATCTATAATAAATGAAACTGATTTCCTTACATATTCAATAAAAAAAAAATTAAAAAAAATTTTTAAAGACAAAATAAAATACACAGAATATAAAATATCCCAATGCAAGACTGTATATATTCATGTCCTTTACATAACAATCATTTAAAATTTCACTATAAAATAAATGAACTGTAAGTTGCCGGAGACTAGATCAGGCAGTATTTCTAAATAATATTAATATTATTAAATATAATAATATTCTTAATATTATTATTATTATGTAGTCCAGTTATCTATCTAAAATTAAATTAAAAATAGAATATTTACCATAATTCTATAATCATATAATTCTTTGTTGGCAGCCTTTGTGGCACAGTAGTAGAGTAGCCGGCTGTGAAACGAGAGGCCATGGGTTTGATTCCCGCACCGATACAAGTGTTTGTGTGACAGATATTTGTTTCAGGTCTGGGTGTTGTGGGACCGTAGTCCCTCATAGTTCTTGATACCCACAATACAGGTTTATTTCAGATCTATGTGTGACTTATTAATATGATAACATGATGATACACCTCCATGATTATTATATTAAAAAAATAGGGTTTAGAAAACAAATGACACTTTTATGAATTTCAATCACAATACAAATTACAAATTGCCATTTTATATCAGTTTCTACAAGACAATAGTACTAAACCCAGTCTGTTTGGTCTGTTATAGCTAAAGACAATTAAAAACTTGACTTTAAAAATATCTAATCAGGCGTTGTGTTAAACTCCTGATGAATATGTAATAGCAATTTCGCAGTAATATGACCGTATTGAAACAAAGTCATATATAGGTGTTTGTAATGTTAATATTTGATAAAACAAATACAAAGCTGTGAAATTTTATGTTTAGCTTGTATTTAGTTATGACCCACTGGGATGACTTGCAGTTTTTATTGTCTCTTATGGTGTAAATTCATTTATCATGTGTCTGGGTGTTCGGCTGATGTCTTATTGTGGTAATGTTTAGGAAAATACAAAATGGGAGTAAGCATGCTTATTGCTTATGATATTACTCAATAAATCAGGAATGTGAAGTACCATTTCTATTTATATAAATAAGCACCCAATAGCCACATACAGTCCTGACTCCCGACCCCGTATTAGGTGTATGTATTACAGGTATTCTTGTTTGTATTATATTTGTATGATTTGAAGATATACACATGTGGTTAGATTTCCGTTTGATTATTTTAATATATTGAAAATTTATAGCTAAAGTAACTATGATTTCTGTTTCATAAAACTGTATTTTCATGTAGGGATTTTGCAAATGAAACTTCTTTGATGTAAACAAAATTCAAAATGTCGGCAACGTTTTTCTATAAATAGGCGCAGATAACCTCAAAATGGTTTTGATAAGTCATCCTCGAGGCGGTGAAAAGGGGTTGGAAAGTTTAAATGGAAAATATTATTAATTTGGTCATGTATATTATTTGTCATGTATTTCAAGATAATTTGGTATGAAAATAATACTTTGTAACAAAAACAAGTTCCTACTATTATTTAATGCTTTTATTTTTATGAATTCCTTAGCCGCCTCATTGGTATTGTCGCAGTTTACGTAAGCCGTGAAACCAGGTTGTTGGTTCAATTCCCAGTTCAAGCTAAAACATATTTTTTACGCTCCATTTCACCGAGTTCGAATTTGCGCCCGGTGGGGCGATAGCCCTGACCCCTCATGGGATGCAAAAAACATAATATATTCCAGTGTCACGATGTTGGCTTGCGATCTCAATGAAATTTTGTGAATATATGTAGTTGGTTTTAGACACGATAGATGGCGTATTCGAGACCTATTTTTGCAACGATAATTCGGTCTACATAAATAGCGGTCTGTGTCAGGTCAACGTCTGCCTGCGCCCACTGGTAATAAAATATGTATTATTTACTCGCCCTTTGCGGGATACGTCAAGGCAATCATCTTTGGACGTTACTATCTTCTTCTTCAGCCTTTAGACGTCCACTGCTGAACATAGCCCTCCCTTAAAGATACTGCGTTAATATCTACGGAAAGATAATTTTTTGGTGATGAATTATGGAAACGCGACGTACAAATATTAGTTTATGGCTTTCGCGATCTGTCTTGTCGCAGAAATTATTTAGAAAATGCAAAATTCTACAATAATGCTGAAGCCGTTTTGGTTTTATCTATATTATTATACGTATATAATTACTTGTCCTGACTGTTCATCAACGCAGGAACTAAATCGCTGACGCTACAAACTTGAAATTTTGGCAGTCGATGCCTTTTATGTTGTACTAGCTGTTGCTCGCGGCTCCGCCCGCGTGGAGGTCATGTTTGGGAAAAAAGTATACCTTACAAAATACCAATTTTCATGCGTTTAACTTCAGAAATGACGGATTTTCATACAAACTATCATCCCCTATTTTACCCCCTTAGGGGTGGTATTTCCAAAAACCCTTCCTTAGTGGATGCCTACGTGATAAAAGGTACCTACTGTCAAAATTTCAAGTCTCTAACCCCCGCCGTTTTGGCTGTGCGTTGATCGATTAGTCAGTCAGTCAGTTTCTTCTTTTATATATACAGAAAGTATCCACTAAGAAGGAATTTTCTACTATCCACTAAGAAAAACGGTTGTATGGAAGTTCGCGATTGAGAAGTTTGATTCCGGTCCTAAAACGGACCTAGTTTTAGTAGGTATTAATATTTTATTTTATTTTATTAGTTTTGTAGAAAGCTTACGGACTAATACAAACAGTTATAATAACAATACAATGAAAAAACTATTGCCAATTACAAGCTTTCGAATATGAATAGTAAGATATTATTAAGCTACGTTTCCTTAAAAATAAAAAAATAATAATAACTGAACAAACAGAAACAAAGATAAATAAAGAACAAGAATTATAATGAAATAAATACAGTGTAAACTCCATGTAACGTCACTCTATTTAACGACAAACTCTCTTAAGCGTCGAAATCAATTGGCTTTGGTTGGTTTAGCTTGTTTTTCATACAATGTTTCACTCTATATAGCATTACACCCACTCTCAATAACGACAACAATTAAGTTGCTAAAATTAGTAAAAACTGCGCAGCTGTGTACGATCTATTGTCGCTTTATTATCCTAGCCCGCAATAAACTCGACTGTCGGCATCATGCATACCGAACTTTCTAAGAAATTAATTCTTTTGTTTACAAATTGGGATTGCTTGCACGTGTAGACTGTTATTGACCATGATTCATAACTAGGAGTCATGGATTATCTATACCTTATCATATTCTTAGTTGCTCACAAACTTGCAAACTGTAAACATGGCTACTAAAAGAAAATCACTGTGTATTGACGAAAAAGTTTTACTGATACGCGCAATAGAAACGGGAGAGAAGATAAGTGATGTTGGCAAACGCTTTGGATTTAGTCGCTCTACCGTGTCCACAATATGGAAAAATAAAGAAAAAATCCTCCACGCTGCGGGCGAGGGAAAATCTTCCAAAAAATTAAAGAAACCTATATACGAAGATTTGGATAAAGCTGTACTATCATGGTTTCATCGACAGCGCCAGAATAATATGCCTATCTCGGGGCCGCTCGTGAAAGCTAAGGCGGAGAATTTTGCTGCTGAACTTGGTTTAACTTCTTTCAAAGCATCAGAAGGATGGCTCGGAAAATTCAAGCAGCGTCATCATATCAACTATGGTAAAATAAGTGGGGAAGCACGAAGTGTTGATACAAATGTGACTCATGATTGGATTAACAGAGTGTGGTCAAAATTCATAGAAAAATACGCCCCAAGTGACATTTTCAATGCTGATGAAGCAGGAATTTTCTATAAGTTGACTCCAGATAAAACTCTGAAATTTAAAGGGGAAAAGTGTGTGGGAGGAAAGCTTTCCAAGGAACGTATTACGGTGCTTGTGGCTGCTAATATGGATGGCACAGAGAAAAAAAAGCTACTAATAATAGGCAAATCGAAAAATCCGCGCTGTTTTAAGAACATCAAAAAATTGCCAGTGACGTATAAAGCTAATAAATCAGCTTGGATGACCAGTCAACTTTTTGAAGAAGAAGTGCGAAAGTGGGATGCAGAATTAAAGGGACGAAAAATTTTACTTCTTGTTGACAACTGCCCTGCCCACCCTTTTATATCAAACCTTTAAAACATAGAGTTGGCATTTCTTCCTCCAAATACGACTAGTGTCTTACAGCCAATGGACCAGAGTGTGATTAAAAGCCTCAAGGGTCACTACAGAAGGAAATTATTGATGGAGCGAGTCGAATCTGAGGGTAAAACTTCTGTTAATATGCTGCATGCAGTAAATTTTTTATCTAAAGCCTGGGAAGAAGTGACACCCACAACTATACAGCACTCTTTTCGACATGCTGGACTTTGTACCAATTCTACGAGTGATGAGGTGGAAACAGAATCTGAGTTTGAAAGCGACGACGACCTTCCATTAACTGAGTGGATTCAACAATTCAACATGGCAGGAAATACGGTAAATCTTCAAACCTACATTGAAGTGGACGACCGCCTGCTTACAACGGCTTCACTCACAGATGAAGAAATTTTGGATTCAGTGAGAAAAACTGAGGATCAAGAACAAGGTGATGAAGAAGATGAGACGGATGAGCCTGAGCTTCCGCCGAGCATTAAAGAAGCTCTGGAAGCAGCAAAATTATTGGAAAAATATTTCCTTTATAACCAAGATGCCTCAGTATTGCTAGATATTAATAAAATAACTAAAAAAATACAACAAAATTACTGGTGCAGCAAAAGACGTCAGACAAAAATAACAGACTATACTCAATAGCGTTCAAATAACATTCTTTTTTATGCACATAACTACTAACAATAGTCAGAAATAAACTTTTTATTTTTCTAATTCTGATGTTTCTTCTCTCCATTTAACGACAACTCTCTATAACGCCATAAAATGCACAGTCCCTTCAGTGTCGCTATATAGAGTTTACACTGTAATTCAATCAAACAAAAATCAGGCGCTACGCAAAGCAAAAAGAATCAGCTATTTTCTCCATCATTGAAGTATTCCTTATTGAGAATATTTTTAATGTTGTGTGCACTGGTACAAAATAGATCAATTTCCAAATGTGATGGTAGGCCGTTGAAAGTTATGGCGCTACGTATTAAAAATGCATTACGTCTGTAGTTTGTGGCAGCGAACGGTACGCGTAATAGAGGACGCTTCCGTAAGTTATTTTGATTGGCATATAGGGAAATTTTACTGAGAAGTTCAGGACAATCGATAGTACTGTTCGCAATGTTTGCTAAATAACAAATGTCGTTAACTTTCCGTCTATACTCCAACGGTAAAAAGTGATATCTTTTACATCGTTGTTCGTAGTTATCAGAATATTGTTTAGTCTTAAAGTCCAAGTATCGTAGAAATTTATGCTGTACGGACTCAATACGTGATTTGTAGACCTCGTATTGCGGATTCCAGACTTGAGACGCGTATTCGAGGTGGCTACGGACGTAAGAGCAGTAGAGAACTTTCGCTGGTTTGATAGAACTAAAACAATAACAGCTTCTCATGATAAAACCCAACGCTTTAGAGGCTTTCTTTAGGATAAGAGTCTATATGCTGGTCAAATACAATAATATTAGTAATAATATTAGTATCATTATTGACATGTCGTGTTCCGTGACCAAGTACTCCAAATCCACGTACAGGAAACTAGCTCGGCAATGAATAACTACGAACTCCAAGCGACTATCCAACCGGTTCATACCAGTAATTACTGATTATTTGCAAACCAATCCATTGTCCAAGGTGATGGCGAATAGGTGTCCGTCAATAGTTCATATTATACATACACACTCACGCCGGTAATCCCCGAACGGGTAGGCAGAGACGTAACCAGTACACACACTTTTCGCCGCATTTCGGTCCCATAATGTTATAGGGGGCGAGTCTATCGCCATACCAGATTCCAGACTCCGGGATAATACTGAGAATTTCTAGATAGAAAAACTCAACATCACTATACCTGACCTGGGGATCGAACCAGAGACCTCAGCAGCACATCAGTTGTAACGTATGCAATTACAACTGCGCCACCGAGGCATTCTTAGTTTAATCTACTAAATAGTAACGAAGTCTTTAACGACATTAAATTACGTAAACCTAAATTAACAATGCGGTACATTAGTTGATTACTCTGTCGACAGATGGCACTGGTAGTTTTTCATAGACAGCCTCCGTGGCGCAGTTGGCGATTAGCCGGCTGTGAAACGAGAGGCCGTGGGTTCGATTCCCACACCGGGATTTGTCCGGGATTTGTTTGTGTGACAGACAAATGATATTTATGTCCGGGGTCTGGGTGTTGTGACACCGAAAGTCTGGTAGTCCCTGATACCCACAACACAAGACTCGTATCTTATGTCGGTTCTCTGTATGTGACTGTTGGGTGTTATTTATTATCTGTTTTGTTATAGTTTTAATTCATTTATCGTGAATAGCGGCAAACATAACCTTTATAAAGGTGTTTGAATCATTCATTTTCATGAAGAATTATGAAGTTATGACATATGTACCGACATAAAACACCTTGGAATAAACAATATGTAGAGCTAGTATTTTTTTTATCCTGGCACGGCAAATTGACTACTTGGTAGTAAGTGCAGAGCATGCCGTCCAATTAGAGTATCGAGTATTTATTGAGAATTAGAGTATTTTGTATTGATAGACCAGCTGTGGTTTTGTCTAGACTAGAGCATGAATGAGCCTACTCAGAAAATTTACATGAACATCTAACGTTTGCTTTGTACGGTATGATTTTCTAAGGACTAAATCAAATTTTCCTGATCCCTTCTTTTCTTTCCTTCTAATCCGACTCATTCATGATTCTTCTGGTATTGTGTCCATGGACGCTGTAGATCTCTTACCATAAGGCGACACTTAAAAGCTTACATACATACATATACACTCACGCCTGTAATCCCCGAAGGGGTAGGCAGAGGTGTAACTAGTACATCCACTTTTAGCCGAATTTCGGTCCCATAATGTTATATGGGCGAGCCTATCGCTATATCCAGACTCCGGGCTAATACTGAGAATTTCTGGGTAGAAACACCCAATATCACTACCTGACCCGGGGATCGGACCTCAGCACAGCAGTCGTAACGCATGCGCAATTACAACTGCGCCACCGAGGCAGGCACCGATGAACTTCAATGGTAGGCAGTGGCTTTGCTGTGCCCTGGCATTGCAGAAGTCTATGGGCGGCGGTGACTACTTACCATCAGGTGGCCCGTCTGCTCGTCTGCCTATCGAGGTACTAAAAGCACTTAAAAGTTTGTTTATCTATATTGTAAAAAAAGTACAAATTGAAGTTCCCATAAATAAAAGAATTGGTTGTAAAACAATTCTGCCTATACTTGCCTGATTAAAAATCTACGCTCAGTCTACCGATGCGGTGTATTTACTATTGGAATTCCTCGAAAACACTTAAAACTGTATTCGCAAATGGCGGCGCTGTTGCGTCAGCCGGTCGTCATTGCCGAGCCTCTGCCGCGGCGCGCTGCCATTGGCCAGCGCTACCCGACCCCCGTCACGTGCGCATGCGCAGCCGAGCCCGCGCGCTCACTGTCATTTGGAGGTCAAATGCAATTCTAAATGTTTAATAGATTGGATTCATTATTACTTTGTTGAGATTAATGGCACATATTATATTATTCTTATTAATTGAATTATTTATGGTCTATGTTAGAGTTGCCAACCGTCCTGTACTCCCAGGACATGTCCTGGTTTTAGAGAATAAAATAGGGGTGTCCTGGATAGTTTTTAAGCAGCATCCTGGGTTTTTAAAGCGCCCTGACAAGGTCCTGTATTTTTAAGTTCGCACACCACTTTTGCAATCCTTACTTTAGGGGGGCGTCTCAGCTCGCAAGTTTTCACGCTATTTTAAACAAAGATGTGACCTGTTTTTAAACTGAATTGTCCTATTTTTTCTAACTTCAAATCGTAGTATTTGAATTCCGGGGTTGCTAACCCTTGTCTATGTTATATTAAGTTGTTTACTTCTTAAGAAATTATGGTGATGTGTCAGCATATTAAATATTTGGATTGCGATCTAGTATGAGACCTTGTACTTGAAGTGTAATATTTTGTTTTAATTGTAATCTGTTTTGTTGACCAAACAAATAAATGTAATTTTTATAATATATTTGGAAGTTCTTCATCGACCGCTTTTAAAGAAATAGTAGTTTTACACATTATTTGATTTTCCTTTTTATGTACAAATGCTGTCCAACTTGTTTAGTAGCAAGACTTAACGAACGATTGATGTAAAATTCTCCAACATTGAACAATGTTGAGCAAATACCTACCTAAAATAACGTAGACCTTTTGTTTAACTACACTGGTAAAACCCATTCACAATGACAAACTCAGTACACTACCTACAGTTTCAGGATAATGTAGTTACAGCAGAGAATACTAAAAGCATAAAAGTTTTTTAATTCATAAAAAGTACACCGACTTCAATAAAAAAAACAAATGCGTCCCTATAAAATTTGAGGGTTGCCCTCGATTTTTCTGTGATCTCATCATCAGATCCTGACTTACTGCCAATAGGACTACCTAGAAAGTATAACCTTTAAAACAAAAAAAAAGTTGAATCTGTCCAGGCGTCTTCGAGTGATCGGGGAACATACATTTTAAAAGTGGTAGAGCCACGCTGTAGACATATTTGTCTACAGCATGAATCGACCGGGGTAGTACCGCTGTCTCACAGAAAACCAACGTAAAGTGACAGTTCACTTTCGCGTTTCGTATGGTAAGTGAGATATCCGGAGGCCCAGATTCCCCCTTCCCTTCCTTAATCCCTATTCCTGTCCTTTAAGGCCGACAGCGCATACGTGATACTTTCGGTATTGTGGATGTTCATGGGCGGTGGAGATCACTTAACATCAGGTGACCCACTGGCTTGTTTGTCGGACTATGATATATAAAAAAAACATACATAAAGAAAAAGATTCCGATGAATTGAGAACCTTCTCCTTTTTTTGAAGTTGGTTATGGACGTGGTCAATTTTACCTCCGTCCTTCATACAGAAAGCAGCAGAAGCAGAGGTTTTGGAAGCTCAAAATGAAGCGTTACAATGGTTTTTGTTATTTCAATTAGTTTTGTTAGAAAATTTGAAAATAATTGTACTTGAAGAGGCTCTGCATTTTATTTTGTTAGTGTTTTCTTTTCCGTGTAAATAAATAAACTTACAACAGTCGAACTAAATTTATTTGCATCAAAACCATTGTGGAATAACAAGGATAATCACAAGCAATAGGTGCTTTTAATAATTTGCTTCCAAGTAAAACTTGATCGAATGTCGTTTAAGTTGGTGTTTCAACTGTTTGGTATCTGACATTTATTAAAAACTTGTTTGTAAAACTTGAAACATCTTAAATTCAAAGTAGAACTACTAAATTTACAATTATTGTTATGTAAAAAGACGAACGCATTTGCATTGTAAACTTTTAGTTGTAGTTTTATGTCATATTTATAATATCATGTACACATGGTGGAGTAACACAGGACATTTTGATGTAGAGATGTAAAACATACATTAAACAAACATGCACTCACGCCTGTAATCCCCGAAGAGGTAGGCACCAATACACCCAAATTTCGCCGAGCTTATTACCCTACCATGATGTGATAGGGTTCGAAGCTATCGAGCGAGCGAACGAACCTGCTCTGGGCTGATACTGAGTATTTCGTTGTCGAATAACCCAATATCCCTGTACCCGACCCGGGGATCGAACCCAAGATCCCAGCACAGCAGTCGTAACGCACACAATTACAACTGCGCCTCAAAGGCAGTCATTATACGTAGACACGGAAATATGTCATTTTGACTTGATTCTGTATAAAAAAAGCTTAACGGTTGGCAATCGTGAGTAAAGCTGTAGCCAATTTTAAATACAACACGAAATGGCCGGTTCGGCAGAACTAAAACACTAACGAAGTGACATTTCACACAATCCACCACGAAGGCTGTAAAGTTTTCGGAACGTCAGGAGTAACAAGTAAAAAGAAATATAATAATAATAATACTAGCCATGTATTAAACATTGTCCCACTGCTGGGCACGGGCCTCCTCTACTAATGAGAGGGGTTAGGCCTTAGTCCACTACGCTGACCTAATGCGGATTGGCGGGCTTCTCATACCTTCGAAAAATTCTCAGATATGCAGATTTCCTCACGATGTTTTCCTTCACCGTTAAAGCAAGCGATAATTAACATTTTAATACACACATAACTTTAGAAAAGTCAGAGGTGTATGCCACTTGGGTTTCGAACCTACGTCCGTACCGCAACCAACTAGGCTATCGCTGCTATTAAGTAAAAAGAAAACCGCGATAAAATTAAAATTAGTTTTATTTTAATTGCACTTTTTATCAATATTTCCCTCGCCAACTCTTTCTATAATAATAATAATAAATAAATAACACCCAATAGTCACACACATAGCCCCGATCCCACACTAAGATACGAGTCTTGTGTTGTGGGTATCAGGGACTAGGAGAGACTTTCGGTCTCACAACACCCAGACCCCGGATACAAATATCTGTCTGTCACACAAAATTTGTCCCGGTGTGGGAATCGAATCCACGGCCTCTCGTTTCACAGCCGGCTACTCGCCAACTGCGCCACGGAGACTGTCGTCTATACTTTCTTCTACCAACCCCTTTTCAATTACTGAAGTTTCTTATTGGACCTTGAATTCACGATATTCAGACACTATTGTTTTATTACTTTCATTGGATGATATGGGCGTCAGCTGACCTACACGAATTTAATCACGTCAGCATCACGTCAGACGAATCGTTTAACCAATCTGAATTCTACAGCAATTGTTTTATGGTTTATATCACGTTTAAGAGGAAGTATGCAATTGACACAGGCCTAAAATAAGACACTACCAAGGCCCATATTTGCGTCGCGGCTTTAATCATTTTGTTTATATTTTTATGTGGGGCATAATTAGACTACTGATTGAATGATATTTTATTGATGACGTTAATACATTCTTCATTAATAAAAAGTTTTTTAATTCATAAAAAGTACACCGACTTAAATGAAAAACAAATTATGCGTCTCTATAAAATTTGAAGATTTTCCCCAATTTTTCTGAGATCCCATCATTAGATCCTGACTTGGTGCCAATGGGACCACCTGGGAAGTATACCCTTTTAAACAAAAAAAGAATTTCTCGAATCGGGCCAGGCGTCTTCGAGTAATCGGGTAACATACATAAAAAAAAGATTCCGACGAATTGTTAACCTCCTCCTTTTTTTGAAGTCGGTTAAAAATAAATAAATAACACCCAACAGTCACACACATAGCCCCGACCCCACACTTAGATACAGGAGAGTTTCGGTCTCACAACACCCAGACCCAGGACACAAATATCTGTCTGTCACACAAACACTTGTCCCAGTGTGGGAATTGAACCCACGGCCTCTCGTTTCACAGCCGGCTACTCGCCAACTGCGGCACGGAGGCTGTCAACGTTAATTGGCAGACAACACATCCGTGAGTTGCCGCACGTAGATACATTTGATAAGCCAATGCACTTTAGATGCATAGAATGTCTCTCGTAGTCCCTGATACCCACAACACAATCGTATCTTAGTGTGGAGTCGGGGCTATGTGTGTGACTGTTGGGTGTTATTTATTTTTTATCATGGAAACCATCCAATATAGTCCGCAGCTCAACTGTTCCAATTAACGTATTTAAAAAGCCAAGTTCAAGTTCAGTATTAATTAGCAAATAAGGCAAATTTAGCTACCTTAATCTAATCTGTTTTAACAGGCTAATTGTATTAATGACGAGACGAGCAGATTAGCATGACGTTAAACTCCACTCAGAACTTACAAACTACACAATTGTGCTTATTATGCCAAGCCATGAGATGTTGGCTTCACAATGCCTAGTATTTGACCAGCTTCAATGTTCTTTTGTCTGAACACAAGATTATATTTCATTGCTGTTTAATGGCAGATATGAACTTATTCCAATCAAATTAACGATATTCTCCTAAAAGGGCAAATCAGGAGTACCTCCAACCGCCGAAAATGTATGAGAAGATGTATGAATGTGGAAGAGGCGAAAGAAGTGTGTCAGGATCGTAGCTTGTGGCAGTCAATAGTCTCTGCCTACCCCCATGGGATACGGGCGTGAGTGTATATGTATGTATGTATGCTTTGATGTCTACCCATCGACTCTCGAATTTCCTAAGCCCTTAGACTAAATAATGTTATTTATTTGTTGTCAGCTAGTTTCTCTGTAAAAGATTCTCCATGCACAGATAGATTTAATGCCGATGGACTTTCGGTTGCAAATATATATACACTCACTCACGCCTGTAATCCTCGAAGGGCTGGGAAATGTGTAAACCAGTACACCCACTCGTCGCCTAATGTCTGTCCAATAATGTGATAGATAGCGAGCCTATCACCACACCGGGCTAATACTAAGAATTTCTAGATAGAAAAACCCAATATCATTTTACCCGACCCGGCGATTGAACTCGAGACCTCAGCACAGCAGTCGTAACGCATGCGTAATTACAACTGCGCCACCGAGACAGTTGCAAATTGTGTTTCACGTATCTCCGGTCAATGTAAACAAAACTGTTTGTTTGTATTCAATTATTTGCCCGATCTAATATTAACATATAGTACGTCATAATTTTGGCATCGCCAGTGCCGTTTTATGGCTTTTTCATCAAACCAGACGGATTAGTGAAATTCGTAAGAAAATTCCATTTTAGAGGTGACTTTTAGTTGAGCAAATGTCTGATATGACAGCTCATTAATCAAGGTGTTTGTAGTTGCGAAGGAAAATGCCGATGTGTATTATTGATCTTTTGTTGACGCTTCAACATGTTTACAGCAGCTCGTGTTGAATCTACTATGAAATGAAGATGGCCTAGAATCTAGGTGGGAAGGGCGAACTAGCAGACCCACGCGTGCCCTTGATAGGATCATTAAAGTACTTATAGTAGATCGTTTACATTGATATTATAAAAAATAATTGCAAGTATAGAGTTTTAAATTGATAGTGTTTAGGCTTATTTTTTCCTTATTAATCACTTAGTCAGGATTAAGAACTATAATTATTTTAATACATGCCATAGTGTTGAACCAGTGTAAGCAATGTAAGCACCTGGAAATATTGAGATGATATATCATCTCGTCAAATTTCCTGGTCAATATTTGTTATAACAAAACATTGACTTTCTCTATCATGTAAGAATGTATCATACTTATATCATACATACATCCAAATCTTTTGCATAGTTTAGAGAAAGGAAGCGGACAAGATAGCTGCGTACAATGTTTTATTCTTGAAACCAATCAAATGAGACACCTCTTGCCAATTAGTCAAACAGCAAGTTCACTAAAGGAACTATAGGCAGACTGACGACTTCTGAGGAAAGGGACTTTAAGATGGTACATTCAGCTTCTGACGGTCTCACTGCCCGCATAAAACGAAACAGCTGAACTGTTATTTCGTTGTTTCGTGTGAAAATACTACCGTCCGTTCCTGGTATAGAGAAAGTCGTCTGACCAGAGATCTCCATAGACACAATACTAAGCCAAATAGATTATATACCATACCATTAGGCTGGGTTCCCTATTGCAAACCAGCGCTGCAGTATGGGTTAGCCTGTACTGCAGCATCTAGCTGAATAGGGACTCCTGTTGTTGGTTCGTTTATTATTATTATTGTAATATATATTTTATATATGTTAGTTCTTGTTTACGTTCCAACAATAAAAAGTCTTTACTTTCTTCTTTCTTACCAAAATAAAAGTATTTTAGGACACGTAACAGTTTGTACGACGCTACGTGCAGCTACGCACGCATTGCATTGGCTATTTGAGTCACCGTTTCAAATACTATAAATTCAGTGGCGTATTCGCGGTAAATTGATTCTAATGGCCGTCGTCAATTTAATGATTATTTACTATGAAACACATCCAAATCTCACATAAGTCCTGACCCCAAACCAGATTTACCTATCATCACTACTATGGACCTATCAACATTGGAATCAAATATTTGTTTTGTGTCATTTGGCTGAGTGTGGATGCAGGTTGGATAACTAGTCTTTTATTTCACAACCGGCAACTCGCCGCTGACGCAGGCTATCAAAATTATATTGAATCATTAAGTACAACTGTGTGTAAGGTCACGCCTGTACCCCGAAAGGGTATATAGAGATGCAATTACAGCGTCTGAAATTTGCTAAGTTATCTTGTTGTTGGGCACAAATTCCAATCCTGAATGTGACATGTTTGTCGAATTTAAAATATCATTCAAATAGATGGTTGCTTGTAAGTACATATTTTCTCTCTCTGTATGTTTAAGGATGCTATTGTAATTAAATATAATAAATAAAAAAATTCTTCTTCCTCTTCTTCGGCCTTTGGACGTCCACTGCAGAACATAGGCCCCTCCTAAATATTTCCAGACCAACCTGTCAGAAGCCGCATCCAGCGCGTTCCTGCGACCTTTACGAGGTCGTCTGTTCACCTAAATATTTATAAAACAATTTTTTGGCGATAATTTACTGCGACTGAATCTTGACTTAATTGAGTTTAAATTAACTACAAATTGGTTTTCATGTTTGCCTCGGAAAGAAGAATGTTATTACACGATTTACTTGTCACAATGATTAACCATTGACATAGGGTATTATGCGGAAAAAAGAAATGACTAAAAATACATTGTTGGTGATCCACTGTGCGTCATGATTGGGGCAGCTGACTCATGATGATGCTGTGTGCAGATTAAAACGCTGATCCTTTAGATCTTTTACTAACTATCGACCCATTTTGGATACAGTGATACGAACGAAGTACATAATCCTGACATCTTTGATGAAAATGGACGGAATATTTTAAAGATTTTTAATAACAGGCCAACAGACCAGAGCAGCCTAGGTACTATTTTTATAAAGATAACTTCTCAAAAAATCTTTGAAATGATTGAAGTCAGAACATGACTAATATTTACCATGATTAGACGACGTGTGTTCACACTTGAGTTTATGACTCTAATCCGTGTACCTGGTAAATATACTCTGAACGTACGTGCGTACGTCAGAATTTTATATAATATAATATGTTAGTAAAAATAATTTTGATTGCAAGTCGAAACCTAACATCAATGGATATTATGTAGTTAATAGAGAGATATTAGAATCATTCGAACACATATTTGAGATTTCCACTTTAGTTGGGAGTTATGTTAACAATATTTAAGGGTCCTTCATATTTAGGACTGTCTCGGTGGTGCAGTTGTAATTGTGCAATTTACGACTGCTGTGCTGAAGGCTCGGAAACGATCGTTTGATTTGGTGAAGTAAATTGGGTTTTTCTATTTAGATATACTCAGTATCAGCCCAGAGTCTGGAATTGAGCCCGGTATGGCGATAGGCTCGTCCCTTATCACAGCGAAAAGTGGGTGTCTTTGTTACACCTCTGCCTACCCGTTCGAGATTACAGGCGTGAATGTGTATGTATGTTTAGGTAACGCTAGTCAAAGCTAATTTGATTAATTTATTTACTTAAAAGTAAAGATATTAAAATGCTATACATACTTAAAAAAAATAATAAGAAAATCTCTGTTATTATTTCTTCGTGCTTCATATAAAAAAGCTCAGCGAACTTTTTTTTATATAGTAAAAATATAAAAATAGTCCGACAAACGAGCCAGTGGGTTACCTGATGTTAAGTGATCTCCACCGCCCATGAACATACACAATACCGAAAGTATCATGTATGCGTTGTCGGCCTTAAAGGACAGGAATAGGGATTATTAGGGAAGGGAAGGGGGAATCTGGGCCTCCGGTTATCTCACTTACCATACGAAACGCGACAGTAAACTGTCACTTTACGTTGGTTTTCTGTGAGACAGTGGTACTACCCCGGTCGAGCCGGCCCATTCATGCTGTAGACAAATATGTCTACAGCGTGGCTCTACCACTTTCAGAATATAACAAGTTGCACCACTACCTACATATAATAACCGAGATCTCATTAACAATAGAAGCTGCAAATACCACTTCAAACCCATTACATAATACAAATTATTAACGTTAATCCAGTGTTCTTTGATATTCAATTATTCGTTCAAAAACAAGTCTGTTAATTATAAATTCACAAATATGTGTAAACAGGTCGTTATCCGGTTACACTTCTGACATTTGGATTGTGGGTGTGTTTCCAATAGTAGATTTAATATGACTCCAAGGTCATAATATCTAGTCTCGTGGCTTTTGGTAATAGGGTTTTTCAGAGTTCGACGCTGGCTTAATACGAGTTGATTTTATTCTTTCAACACTGTTCCTTGTTGGATGTGGTGGTCTGAACTGGGTACCATTGACTAAAATAATTAAATGGTGTCGTGGGACACCAGGTAGGAACGAAGTTCCTTCGGTTAATGTACAATCGACACAAATTGCAAAAAAAAAATCGTGCTCAATTTGGACATCACTACTTGCCACTCTAACTGGACGTCACTACTTGCTACTCTAACTGGATGTCCTTACTTGCTACTCTAACTGGACGTCACTACATGCCACTCTAACTGGACGTCACTACTTGCTACTCTAACTGGACGTCACTACTTGGCACTCTAACTGGAAGTCACTACTTGCCACTCTAACTGGACGTCATCACTTGCTACTCTAATTGGACGTCACTACTTGCCACTCTAACTGGACGTCACTACTTGCCACTCTAACTGGACGTCACTACTTGCTACTCTAACTGGATCTCATTACTTGCTACTCTAACTGGACGTCACTACTTGCCACTCTAACTGGACGTCACTACTTGCCACTCTAACTGGACGTCACTACTTGCTACTCTAAATGGATGTCATCACTTGCTACTCTAACTGGACGTCACTATTGTCGCGCCGCAGCAAAATCCCAGGAACTAATTGTGTATGCGATTGTCTCATTTAACGCTTTTATTCCACGCACTTTTTTCCACGGTTTTTACTATCACATATTTTTCAGTTCGGTCGCGCCGCAAAATCCCTATCTCTCCAAGCCTGCCGTAAGGAACTTCGTTCCAATAATTGTTTATCTTTACTTTATACTGTATCACCTAAACACTCCAGAAAAGTCTCAGGATCTTTACAGTTATAACGAGTTAATTATAAAAAAAAAAATTCATTATTAATTATTCACATAACACTGAAGGCTGGCTTCCCTGCGACTTCTGTCTTGTACTACATTCTAGAATATGACAACTTTTTCATATAAATATCAAATAAAAAAATGTTTTAAGACTATGTTTAGTTATGTTGAAATTGGAAAACTATATGTCTAGTTAGTTTAATCAGATGTTAAGATAACCGCCGTTTTTGATTTCATTATTGTCAGTTTCTCAAGGATAAATAATTTAGAGATTTTCAGATACACATGGTCAATGTAATGGAAAAGTCAGTAGGTGTCGACCGCTTTTAAAGTATGTTAACCAAATCACTGATATTTTGAGTAACAGCAAATCATTCTTAATACTAATAGAGTAAGGGAAGCGTTTAGACTATGATTATACTGTGTGGTTAAATGCAGCTCGTGACACAGAAACCATAATGCATGAAGAAAGTAATGCATACTGAGAAATGAGAGTTGATGAGGCGAATGTAGTATGTCAGGATAACATAAATTTAAAATAGGTATGACATGGCGTAGCGGTGAGCCTTGAACTTGGTCTTAATTTAACTCAAATATTTGTTTCGTATCTGGGTGTTGCAAGACCTAAAGTCTCTCGTAGTTGGGATTTACAACACAAGATGATCATGTCTTTTGTAACTATTAGGTTGCCCGCTGCAGGATGTCACAACTTCAGGCACTACAATTGTAACACAAAGTTGCAATCAACTGAATTTATGCTGTGATGGCTTTACTTATTGTTTACGTGTTTGTATACCTTTATTTATTTTAACATAAAGTAAATTTTATTTGATAACTAATTTCGTTTACTGTTGAATTTAAAAATGCCTTATCACCTGCATTTATGTTTCATATTTATTTTACAAAGAGCGACTGTTTACTTAGTTCCAATTATTTTTATAAATTACTGGAATCGATTCAGTACCGTATTCTTAACAAACTACTTTCAGAATGTGCGATTATGTGACACGTTGTTTATTTAGATAATCTATGAATACAGAAACATGATGTACTCTAATGAATGATTTAAAATGTTCAATTAACTACATATCATTTCAAAACATGTTATCGCGTACATCATGTTCAAACGCGTTTTGTATTTTGTAAATAAGTACAAAGTTTATACCTATCTTGACTGGATTATTTTATCTATTACAAATAGGTACAAAGATTATACGTACTGCATGAGATTTACTTATTTCGTCACAAATATCTTGGATAATGAAATGTAAACAAAACAAAATCTGCCAACGCTAACTATTCAGTTTGGGTTCACAAAATTGAAGACTAGAATTCTTGCGTAGCTCGTTCATGAATAATTTTAGGGCAATGGACGTACTTTTGGGTAAAATGCCGGGGATAGGTTGCTAGTCTTTAAGGAAAGGAGTGAGGATTTTTGAGGCTTGATCTCATTCACTTTGCAGGTTGCAAAGCGGCACCTGCAGTTTCGCTAAAGAAAAACGGGCAAGAAACTAGCGTTGCTCTTTGCGAACACCGGTTAACAATATTTAGTCATATAAAGAATATACGATTCAAGTTTTATTACATTAGATTAGATCAGCTCAATGTATGTTAATTAAGTTGCCTTATTGTAATATTCTGAAATATTACAAGACTTTTTGCACATGACCGTCGGGTCGGGAGAGAGATGATAATCGATTTCTTGAATCGGTTGGTGCTAATTGAAATATAATGTAAAAATATTGTATCTTGTTAAAAGGCGGGTGATTCTGAGCTTCGTATGTAGGCAGCTATCGACTATGTGCACAGTGTTGCACAAGAGTAGGATCGTATTTCATTTACGTATGAAGGCGTCATCGTCAGTGAATATTACATCATGACTATCTGCGACGATTAGGATTCCCTTATTAAAGATCAAAGCTGTTAGTTTCCAATAATAATAAATTGCCAAGATAAAACCTTTTTATTAATTATGAAAAACCATTACCCACTCTTCTGGCTTGCGACATTTATTTCCGTGGAATAAATCCAATTTATGGATATGATTTTCGTGATATATTCCCAATCTGGTGAGAGGGGAAGATATAAGATTGTGTCTTCATACCCAATTTCTTCCAGCCTATAGCTGGATATGGGTCTAATAAATTTTTCTTTGCCGATATACTGGTAGAACAAAAAAATTTTTTGTTCAACTTTCGTAGTTAATTTTTTTATAATTTCGATGGAAAATATCTGTAAAAGTTTTTGCTTGCTTGAATATTCTTAAACTGATTGTATTTTGACTTGATTTTCGCACGGAACCATAAAGACATGTTTTCTATTCACACATATTTCTTTACATATCACATTTTGACTTGTCGTGTTAAATTAATATTGTCTTGTGTAATTTAAATATAAATACGTCACGCTTCATTTATTTGAGAATAATATAGTTATATAGTTCACACAAACCAGGGCGGGGCGGGCACCCATAGCTTATATTTATTTTATTGCCGATTTTTTTGGCGGTTCTTAGACCAGAGGGCATTTTCGGTGGTAGACTTTAATATTATCCTATGATTTTAGAAGTGCCCCTAATTTACTGAATAAATGATTTGATGTATTCATACAATACGCAAAACCGTCTTAATCGTGAATCTATTACTTTAGAACTAATAATTCTACTGTACGTGTGTATGTCACTGAACTCCTCCTAAACGGCTGGACCGATTTGAATAATTTTTTTTGTATGCGTTTGGGTGGCGCCCTGGATGGTTTAGATTCACAAATCAGCCCGGCAGATGGCGCTGCTTAGGGCAGGGCGACGTCTGTCGGGCCCGTTAGTCTATCATATGTCAGTATAAAACTAGTATTTGAAAATTGATAGATTCATCTTTACCATGTTTCTATTCGTTTAATATAACATAAGACTCTTGGCTATCTCCTAAGAGCCTGTAACGACTGAACAGATTTCGATGAAGTCACTATTAATTTAGACATTCAAAGCTGCGGTAAACAAATACGTTAATATTGTAAAATATGACGAAGAATGTGTGAATAGTCCTAATAAATCTTCCATAACATAGCCACGAGCAAAACTGATAGTTAATAATAATTTAACGATAAAGGAAACTAGAGAGAAATGTGGGTGTGTTTGTACGATAAATCTAACCGAGACCTTGGTATGTTTTCCGAGATTGATAAGGAAAACGTGATATACATAGACATAACAATAACAGAAGTATATTTTTTGTGCTTCCATCAGATTATAATGTATTGCCTCTATGACGCATGGGCGAGTAGTTCTGAAAAAGCCGTGGGTTCGATTCCGCACCGAGACAAATGTATGACAGACAGATATTTGTGTCGGGTCTGGGTGTTGTTCTCATGAGGGAGATAGTGAGATGTTCCCATCCTCTTTGCTCATACCGATAAATAAAAATACTGACATTTTTGAATAGATTTTCATTCTGTTTTAGCACGTTAATTTCGTATTGCTTTCAGTTGCCTATCTAACTATCGTTATTTGTGACAGCCTCCGTGGCGCAGTTGGCGAGTAGCCGGCTGTGAAACGAACGCTTGGGTTCGATTCCCACACCGGGACAAATGCTTGTGTGACAGACAGATATTTGTGTCCGGGGTCTGGGTGTTGTGAGACCGTGCGTCTCTCGTAGTTGATACCCACAACACAAGACTCGTATCTCAGTGTGTGTGTGGGGTATGTGTGTGACTGTTGGGTGTTATTATTATTTTTAACCGACTTCAAATAAAGGAGAAGGTTAACAATTCGTTGGAATCTTTTTTTATGTATGTTCCCCGATTAATCGAAGATGCTTGGACCGATTCTGATCTTTTTTTGTTTAAAGGGGTATACTTCCCATATGGTCCCATTGGCACCAAGACAGGATCTGATGATGGGTTCTCATAAAAATCAAGGGCAACCCTCAAATTTTATAGTGACGCATAATTTGTTTTTTATTGAAGTCGGTGTACTTTTTGTGAATTAAAAAACTTTTTAACATGATAAACCAGTCACCTTTCCCTTCTAAGAATAAACTCCGTACATCTCAAGTAATACACGTTACCAAGTTCCGCTGGACACACCCGTTGGTCCATGGCTGTGTGCACACCATTGGAGGTCGACCACTTTCTAAACAGCCTGGTTTATAGTGCATAAGACAGCGGGCAATAATTTAAGAGCGGTTTATTCTAAATAAAAAAATTAGCACATCCACGACAACGTAAAATATATGACGAAGTATTTAGCGGCTCTAGCAGTTACGTCAGAAACGAAATTTGGTAACAACGCAGCAACGGCAGCTACTTTTTTTTTATCCTGGCACGGCAAAATGACCACACTGCACCTAATATTAAGCGCAGTGCGGTCCAATTAGCTACTCAACACAATGATACCGGCCTGCTTCTTCTTCACTCTACGCCATTGGACAAAAAGGTAGAAGCGATCGAGGGTCTTGTGTCAGAGTAGGTACTCAGAAGGCCGCAAAACGGCCTAACATCGTACTCCAACTCTAGACCCACGACAAAAATCGGATGTACACTGGCTGATCCCGGAACGCGACACACTTGCGTGTGAAACTATGGCGGGTTTTAATCCCTGTGTACGGGCGTCGTTATCCGGGCGGATATGAATATCCTACCACCAGCAATCTGCGTAATATCGTAGCTTTTTGACATCAACTCATGGTTGAGCTACAGATTGATCGTTTGATAATTACTCGCCCCTTCATTAACAGCAATGAAAACTGAATTAGAATATACTCATAATAACAGTCATCAAAAATGATAGAGCTATGCCATTGTACGTCTATTGTGTAACACTAAAAACTTGCGGAAAGCTACTGGACCGATTTTAAATGAAATTAGACGAATAGAAAGACTATATAGAAAGAAATATTGGGTTTTTCTACCTAGAAATACTCAGTATTAACCCGGAGTCTGGAATGGTGCCCGGTGTGGCGATAGGCTCGCCCCCTATCACATTATGGGACCGAAATCGGCGAAAAGTGGGTGTACTGATTACACCTCTGCCTACCCCTTCGGGGATTACAGGCGTGAGTGTATATGTATGTGTAGAAAGACCATAATTTAAATATAGGCTATTTCTTATGTGAGTTGTTTTCACGTCAGGGAATATTTTCATGGAAGAAAACATTGGGTGTACTTATTATTCTAAAGGACAGTCCCATCGGTACCGATAAACGTCATTCCGCATCCGAAGTTGCGGGCAAAAGCTAGTCATATAACATTATAGAATGTCTAGTAATTTCACTGGCTTCAACGCTTTTAAACCTACAACAGTGCTTACCTATATTTCTATTAAAAATCACTAAGCAGAAAAGATTATCTGATCCGATAGGTTATTGAAATATATATAAATAGGTTTTTGAAGGATCGGCAACGCGCATGTGATGCTCCTGGTGTTGCAAGCATCCAGGCTACGGTAACCGCTTACTATCAGGCGGGTCGTCAGCTTGTTTGCCACCATCGTGGTATAAAAAAAACATAAGACCTCATCGGTTCGAAAAATCAACTCAAACTACAATTAGGGTAGTCTCCAGTGTTTAATTTTGTACATTATACGTTATGCAGACGAATATATTACGCAAAAGAAACCCTTTTGCAAAAACCGAATCCGAATTGCTTAAAAATTAAGGTCACAATATATATTTTAAATATTGGTTTTAGCAAAAATGGTCGCGTAGAGTTAACATAACACTATCTCCCTCGCACAACGGCACAGAAATGGCCATTCTGAGAACCGTGACGTCACGGGACATAATATTATGCATTCTTTCACTGTCATTTGACAACTACTCCTTCCAGCAGATTTAAATGGCGTCTAATTTACTTATTTAGGTAATTTAATTTGTTAATAAAGAAAATTGTGTCAACTACCCTATTAAGACTGAATGTCAAGAATGAAATGACATGAAAGAATGACAACTATGTATTGATCTATAATAAGACTTACATATTCACTGAGACCTTTCTTCAATGTTGCAACTGATAAACCGCTAGCGCTTATTCCATGCATCAATAGTATTTCGATAAGTTATGCGCCGGAGTGGATGACGTCACAGAGGCGCGTTGCAGCCGACCAATCAGCGCGAGGAATGCCAGAGGCACGGCTGTTGCCATGACCACTTTGATCGCGTGCATGTCATATTTAATATAGTGTAGTATTGATTGGTATTACTGATTATATTCTTAAAAAGTATTTCAATGCTCGGAGTATTTGTTCGAAGATTGATGATGTCCTATTCTGAATAACTAGATTTATCTAGAACAGGGATTCTCAAAGTGGTCGATATTGGTCATTGGGGTCGTTATAGATTTTGAATGGTTTAATTAATGGGGGTTATAATTAACACAAGTTCTTATTTAAATTTGTATGTGTTATGTTACGTGTACCAACTTGCTATACGAATATTTTAGTAGGAAGTGCCATCGTTGTACTTTTAAAAAACTCAACAAGTCTATAAGCGTGCACAAGTTCCTACAAGAGACTAAAAAAACTAGAGATAAGATTTTTAATTTGCTGTGGGGGTCTGATATATGAGTTTGGAAAAGGGGTCTCTTGCCCAAAATTGTGTTGCTATTTTTATGTATTTTAGTGTACAATAAAGAGTAAAAATAAATAAATTGTTTATGTGAAAGCTTCTGTAGCACAGCGGACGAGTAGATTGTAAAACGAAAGGCCACGGATTCAATTCCCGCACCGAGACAAATGTGAACTATAAATATCTTGACAGGTCAGATCAGGAAGAAGTCTGGGTGTTGTGGGGTCGCAGTCCCCCGTAGTTCTTACACAGAACATACCAACAGTCACACATAGTCCTGACCCCACACTAGATCAAACCTGTATCGTGGGTATTAACTACTATGAAGATTTCACTACCTATATTTTTAACCGACTTCGAAAAAGAAGAAGGTTCTCAATTCGTCGGTTTTTTATGTATGTTCCCTGATTACTAGAAGACGCCTGGACCGATTCGAGAAATTCTGTTTTTGTTTAAAAGGGTATACTTCCCAGGTGGTCTCATTGGCATCAAGTAAGGATCTCATGATGGGATCTCAGAAAAATCAAGGGTAACCCTCAAATTTTATAGAGAAGAATAATTAGTTTTTTATCGAAATCTATGAATTAATAAACTTTAACTTCTTATTTTAGCAACTGACCAAGCAGCTGAATCAGCTTAATACATTAAAAGGATTAATCGCCTCTTCCAGTTTCTACGGCACGGGAACTTCCCATTATACAATTGGCAATACTGATAATTTAAATACACGTGCTGTTGCGATTAAGTTGAGTACGTTGGTAATGTGACATTGTTTTATTTACACTTATGTATCCGCATAACGGCTAAATACCTCAACAGTATTTTTCAGTAGTCAGGGTTTTTTACAGAAGTATTTGAATTAAATAATTAATTTAATAATAATTTTTGTGTTCCCTTCTTCCTATGATCCTGGGTCTTTTAGGCGTAATGTGAAGAAGCTAAACAGTAGGCCGGCATGATTGTGTTGATTAGCGAGGTATAGACTGTCTCTCGCTACTTGATACTCTATCTGGACCGCACTATATCATCAGGTGCAGTGTTGTCACTTTGCCGCACAAGATTAAAAAAAAATGAATGTGAAGTAATTTGGAATTCGAACAAAATACATTAGTTACTATTCTGCTGAAGAGCACAGTTCACTGTAACCGATAGGGGCCGATATTAAAAAGCTTGCTTTGTGCTAAACAATCATTACCCATTAGAGTCGTCGGGCAAACTGTAAAAATTGCGTAGACTGTAGAGTTTCAAGATACACCTGAGAAGTCTGCCGAACAATTACTCTATAAAAATATGTGTAAATGGTTGAGTTACGTAACTTTCTGTTTCTATAGAATTTCTATAAAAATTATCAAAAGTAAAATAAACCGCGATAAAATCCGTAAAACTAGTGTTATTTCAATATATTCGCGTGCACATAGGAAACCATTATGTTTTAGCGTTTAATTAACTTTTCTCTTTGATCACTGACCTATGGAAATCACAGATAAACATGAACTGCAACTGCGCCGTAAGCAAGTCGTGTCATGACGTCACTTGACACTTGAGACGAACTATCATTTACATACATAGTTTACAGACGACTGTATTCAAGACACGCTTGCTTTGCAAATCGTAGAACAGTTCCAAGAAGTTGCTGAGAAATCTACTGGATAAATCACTACCAATAAATAAATAAAAAACACCCAACAGTCACACACATAGCCCCGACCCCACTCTAAGATACGAATCTTGTGTCGTGGGTATCAGGGACTACGAGAGACTTTCGGTCTCACAACACCCAGACCCCGGACACGTATATATCTGTCTGTCACACAAACATTTGTCCCGGTGTGCGAATCGTACCCACGGCCGCGGCCTCTCGTTTCACAGCGGAGGCTGTCAAAATATATGCTAAATATAGCTTTACTAGTTTTTTGCCTTCACCCCCGTGGTAGTTATTTTTGAAAGAAAAGGTATAAAATCCATGGAGCCGTATTAAGCTATTACATCTTTCTCTATTATGCTATCCCATAGGAACCATGCATTTTGAAAAAATATATGTCATTTTCAGACCTCTCAACTAATCTGTCGATCCCTTGATCTGTGTAAAACAAAAACGAAACTATACCACGGGAACCGTACATTTTTTCGGGAAAAAAATGCCTATGTATAGTCTGGAATATGTGCTATTCCAGACTATAATCTATCTATGTGCCAAATCTCAACCAGGTCCGTTCAGCCGTTCTGGCGTGATTGAGTAACAAACATCCACCCAAACATTCGCATCTAAAATGGTAGTAAGATTACAAAACTTTCACATGTCTTGAAATAAGCTCAATTCTGTATATTGTATCTCCCGTATAATAATTGCTCCAAGTACACACGACGTTAGCCTAATGAGGAGAGCCAGCCGTCAAAAGACAAAACGACTTTTCTATGTTGAATATATTCATTGTCAATTATCGCTCGCATTAACGGTGTGGGAAAACATACCCGAGAGTTCTTGAATTTCGAAGGTCTGTGAAGTTTATCAAGCCCTATTAGGACAGTGATGGAAGGCCTTGCTCTCATTACTAGAACAAACCCTTGCCTAGAATAGGGTAGTTTCCGGTGTTTCAATTTCTACACTATTCGATATGCAACCAAATATAATACGCAAAAGAGACCCTTTTGTGAAAAAGAATCAACATTGTATAAAAAAAAGTATAAAATAGATAATTAAAAAAATCAAAAACCCTACTGCAATAAAGTCATGCACTTAAAAGACCAAAACAAGAGATAACAGAAAATAAAATTAGTAGCGGGCGGGACCCAATTGCAATATATAACAATATATTTACACTTTTACTAACTCAAGGTAGCACTACCTCAAGATCCAAACGACGAACTATCGGGAGCTCGTTTTTCCGTCTCTTATAGCTTAGTGGGCATGCAACTTTTTTTTAAGATCCCACCCTTCCACAGTGAAGTGTTGCCAGTCTAATAATTATTAATTACTCAAATTATATCTATCTTTTAAAATCCTAAATCACTGTAAGCTATCAATGCCAATGATTATAGCAAGCTGGTTTTTTCCCCTAATAATTATTTTTGCTGTTGCTTTTTGTGCAATGCATCATTGATGATGAATAGCTCTACACGTCAACAATTTATTATATTATTAACCTTGTATGAAGTAAACAATGTACTAAAGTTACAACAAAGATGAGTTTAAAAATACACGAAAATTATTTGATCATTCTTAATCTGATATGACTTAATTTTGATGTGGCTTAATTTTGGGTATCTAACTTTCCGGGCCACTTTTCAGACTCCCTAAAAATGTATTTGGTCTATTGCGAACATTTAAATAATTGAAATAAGACACTACCCATTTTATTTTATTTAACACCAGCGAAAGTAAGCAAAGTTCTTCACCCCTCCTCCGTATTCTTACGTAAGCATTGGTATAATTTTAACAAACTCTATGGCATGACTATCCTCTCAGTTTTGAGCATAGACAAGTAAGATTGCCATATTCAAATCAGAATCTACTAAACAAAGGAAATACGAAGAGTTAGTAATTAAATATCTATCTATGGCTTTCGTAATTGCCATTCAGACCCCTTGTCCCACATGACATCAAAATAAACCAATCAAAGACCCCTACCCCTATGGTGCTTACGTAAAACGGTCCCAAAGTTAAACCAGTTTTACGAATAAACAAATGTAAATGAGGAAACAAGGATCTAAAATATGAATTAATTTGGTTTTTGCGCGATTCGTATGTATATTGTCTCGGCGGCGCATGGCTGACGTCATAGAATGACAAGCGCTGTGCAATGATATTATGTAGTACCTTTAAGAGTTCTAAGTGGTATTGTAACTGTTTATAGACAGGCGTAGCACTGACCATCGCGTGAACGACCTCTCGTTTTGTCATTCTAAATGTGAAATAAGCCTTATGACAGCAAATGCTTGAATAAACTGTTTTTCATAACTGTTTGCGATTTATCATAAAATATTCGAAATTCGAATACGAAGTAACTGGCACAAAAATTTCAACCAACTTTTGTATTTCCTCGTTTTAAACATGGAACTTCGATTTGTTCCAGAGATACTATAGACTATCTCAATCACACACACAAAATGGCGACACAATGCCGATTGTAATTCTTGTAAGGATCAAAAGCGGGACCCGTATTGCTGACACTGAGCGAGACTGCGAGTCTCTTTGAGCTGTTTTTATCAATAAGACACGTTTGTAAAATAAATTAACCACTCCTTAGTTTATCCAAATATGTTAATTTTAGGGTAATTAATGATCTATCAAAGAAAACTTTCAATATAACGTTGTAGAGCTGTACTCTTTCATCTACGTTATGGCTACGTTAAAGTCTTAAACCCAAAAATAACTTGCATTTCGTACGGTCAATAAGATTTAGGTCTAAGATTTCCATCACTTCTTCTTCAATTTGTTCTTCATCAATCTCTTCTTCCCTTCCAGCCGGCAATATTTTTTTTATAGCATAGGCCGACAAACGAGCCTGTGGGTCAACTGATGTTAAGCGATCTCCACCGCCCATGGAAATCCACAATACCGAAAGTGTCATGTATGCGCTGTCGGCCTTAAAGGACAGGAATAGGGATTAGGGAAGGAAAGGGGGAATCTGGGCCTCCGGCTATCTCACTTACCATACGAAACGCGACAGTAAACTGTCACTTTACGTTGGTTTTCTGTGAGACAGTGGTACTGCCCCGGTCGAGCCGGCCCATTCATGCTGTAGACAAATATGTCTACAGCGTGGCTCTACCACTTCTATATACCTATAATAGGGTAATTTCCTGAGTTTAATTTTGTACATTATTCGATATGCAACCGAAGATAATACGCAAAAGAAACCCTTTAGTGAAAACAGAATCAAAATTGCTTGAACATTTAGCAAAAAATTCCATATAGCAAAAATGTGTAGTGCGAACATATCCGTATCTCCCTCGCACAACGGCACAGTAATGGCCATTCTGAGAAACGTGACGTCACGGGACATATCATGCATCCTTTTCATTCATTGTCATTTGACAATTACCCCTTCCAGCAGATTTGAATGGCGTCTAATTTACTTATTTTTGTCCGAATTTATAACATTCTTTCGATAATAGGTTTTGTTTCACCTACCCTATTCTCCTGGTATTCTGCGATTGAACGGTGGATATCACCATCAGGTGTCTCGCTTGTTTGTTAGCCAGCGTCTGCTGTAAGTGACTTTGCCCGCTATTCAATTTCTCGCAAATCAAATTACTTTGGAGTATTTAAAGCAAATCTACTGAAATAAACTGACAGCCTCCGTGGCGCAGTTGGCGAGTAGCCGGCTGTGAAACGAGAGGCCGTGGGTTCGATTTCCACAACGGGACAAATGTTTGTGTTACAGACAGATATTTGTATCGGGGGCCTGGTTGTTGTGAGACCGAAAGTTTCTCGTAGTCCCTGATACCCACAACACAAGACTCGTGTCTTAGTGTGGGGTTGGGGCTATGTGTGTGACTGTTGGGTGTTATTTATTAAAATAATCATTATTTATTAAGACAACAACTGTAAGAATGTCAATGTTTGGTATGTCCCATAAATTACGTAAAATGTAGAGCAGTGCCAACTGTAGAGATGGTGTATTTATAGGATAACCTTCGAGTTTATGTATTATTGTAAGTTCAATATCCCGATATATTAACGAAAAAATATATTTAGGACTGCCTCGGTGGCGTTGTAATTGCGCATGCGTAACTGTGGTTAGGTCTCGGTTTCGGTCCCCGGGTTGGGTTAATGATATTGGGTGTTTCTATATTAAAGTCCGGTATGTCGATGGGCTCGCCCCCTATCACATTATGGGACCGTAATAAATTAGTAGGAAAGTAAAGGCGAACGCTGTTCAACTTATTAAAATAACTATTAGAGAGACTATCCCGCCCACACACCCGCCATTGTAACTCCTGTTTAGCCAGGATCGACAATGGCACGCATTTTTTCGACACCGAGTAATGAAACTCGGCGAGTCTCTGGGAATGCTTAATAACTGTCTTTTATCCCGCAACGAAATTAATCAAATAGAAATATAGGGAGGAGTTGGAAATATAAATTGTCCACTTCCCTCCATAGCAAAGCCGGAGACAAATACTGAACTAAAGAGGTATTAACCTCCAATAAAGGACATTTACGTCTGGAGAAGCCAGACGTAAAGCACCACGGGAGTTACTTAACGGGTCCTACCATGCATAAAATAACTATTATATAATATTGCATGGTATAATCGTAAAGTAACGGCCTAGTCAAGAGTTGCACGGGTTGATGAGATGAAAGTCGTCAGTTTGAAACTAGACTAAATGGCACCTCTGACTTTTCTAAAGTTACATGCACGGTGAAGGAAAACATCGTGATGAAATCTGCGTACCTGACAATTCTTCATAGGGATTTCAAATGTGTACTACCAACTCGTATTAGGTCAGCGTTAGTGGTCTTAGTCCTGACCCCAGTGATTAGTACAGAAGACCCGTGCCCAGCAGTGGGAGAGTGTAATACAAGTATTTTTATTAAAAGTTTTTTTTTTATTATTTCCATATAGAACACATCACTTAGAGCTAAATTACACTCCAAGGAATAGGGTTGTTGAAACCCACTACGCGCCCATTGTTGTTCATACCAATATTTAAAATAAATATTGTAAACTCACATCTCACTCATTAGAATCGCCAGCCTCCATGGCACAGCTGGAAGTTTTTTTTTTCTTGCCTTGATAGGCAGACGAGCAGACGGGCCACCTGATGGTAAGTAGTCACCGCCGCTCATAGACTTCTGCAATGCCAGGGCACAGCAAAGCCGCTACCTACCGTTAGCCGTTAGTTAAGTAGTCGACTATGGAACAAAAGACTGCGTGTTCGATCCCCGTACAGAAATGTTTGCGTGATTCCCATATTTGGATGTAGGTCTTAGCTCACCACCCTGGCCTAATGCGGGTTGACTGCCATAAGAATATAAATAGCTCATCAACAATTCTCGGTTGAATGCACTAATAAAATTATTTCTAGATGTACTGTCGCACAATCGTAATGGAAAATGCCTACGTTGAAGATATTTTTGAAAGTCTGGCCGATATGGAAAATTTTAAAGTCTCACGTGATCATTTGCTTAGTTGTTAACCGACTTCAAAAAGGAGAAGGATAACAATTCGTCGGAATCTTTTTTTTATGTATGTTACCCGATTACTCGAAGACGCCTGGACCGATTCGAGAAATTCTTTTTTTGTTTAAAAGGATATACTTCCCAGTTGGTCCCATTGGCACCAAGTCAGGATCTGATGATGGGATCTCAGAAAAATCAAGGAAAATCAAATTTTATAGTGACGCTTAATTTTTTATTTATTGAAGTCGGTGTACTTTTTATTTGTTTATCTGTTTCTTTGCTGCACTTGAACGTATACAAGGTGAATTTTTCAACTGGATCTCTATGGCCAAATCCGAAACTATGAGAGATAGCGAAAAGTACTTAAAGAAGTCTAGGGCCCGATTTTGATGAAAACTAAAACTGCATCATCGGATTTATGAAAAATCAATATTTCTAGCCAGGAATCGAACTCGTTGATTTTGAAAAATAAACACTGTATTATTACACCATTCGATAGTGTCGATAATAAGGAAAGAATTCTGGCAAGTACCTATATTAGACATATATATATGACGGGTCGAGCGGTCATCGGCCGAGGCAGTGAGAGGGCCCACACGTCCCTCTCTGATCTCCAGGTATGGTCAGGATGCATAGCGTATGATAGTTCGGTAATAAAACACGAGATTAACACTTCAGAGTCTATTTAAGCTACCACCAGTTCGGAATGCAGTCATCCATGGGGAAGAGCTGGCAAGAAACCCTCATGGTTGCTCTTTTAAACACATCACAGTTTACATTACAATATGCGGTACACATTAACACTTTCACATCACGTTAACTTACTATTTTAACAATATTTCGGCATTACGACCGATAAGTTACTAACTGTTTGAATGATAATTCACGAGTGCCGCACCAACGACGAGGTGCTCTTTTATATTGTGATTCTCGTTGTGACCCACTCCTCTGCGAGTGAGATCACTCCATAAACAAGTCGAAACCACCTTCAAAATAGCAAAAAAATGGCGGTATCCACAAATTACAAAGAATAAAGTTATTAGCGAGTTCAATTCAGTGTCCATATTCATCACGCTCCGACATATACATATACACTCACGCCTGTAATCCCCGAAGGGGTATGCAGAGGTGTAACCAGTACACCCACTTTTCGCCGAATTTCGGTCCCATAATGTGATAGGGGGCGAGCTTATCGCCATACCGGGCACAGGTTCCAGACTCCGGGCTAATACTGAGAATTTCTAGATAGAAAAACCCAATATCACTTTACCCGACCCGGGGATCGAACCCGAGACCTCAGCACAGCAGTCGTAACGCATGCGCAATTACAACTGCGCCACCGAGGCAGTCCTATATTAGAATTATTTCACTACCGTTGTTTAAAATGTATGTTTAAACTATATGACAGATAGTTCAACTTATATGTGAACATGGTGATGTGTGTGTGAGTTATTAAGTTTCACAGTGTTATAGCTTATATACCGAACAGTCACACTTGCAGTATTGACCCCGCACGAAGTCAAACCTGTATGAGTAACAAGAACTACGAGGGACTTCGGCTCCACAATACTCAGATCCGAAAGAAATTTGTTTGTATCTGGCTGTGAAACGAGAGGCCGTGGGTTCGATTCCCACACCGGGACAAATGTTTGTGTGACAGACAGATATTTGTGTCCGGGGTCTGGGTGTTGTGAGACCGAAAGTCTCTCGTAGTCCTTGATACCCACAACACAAGACTTGACTGGAGAAAAAACTTTTGTAAAAGTGTTAATATTGTTGATTTTTGTTTTCATTAATCGAATGTTAAAAGCCGCGATGAATCCCTAGTAAATATCTTGGCACTAGTATTGGCTCTGGCAAACTGAAATCTGAGATTACGTTTAAGCCCAGTCTTGGAATGCATCGTCTGGCGATAAATAACTTTAGATTTGACCACACTGGTAAAAATATAAATTTTATGTCCCATATGTACTAGATGTTGCCCCGGCTCCGCCCGCTTGGAGGTTATCTTTGGAAGAAAAGGATATGGAGGCATCTTAAGCTATATAAGATCCCTTTCTACATTTTGCTATCCCATAGGAAGTGTGCGTTTTCCGGGATAAAAAGTCCACACTATAATCTATCTCTGTGACAAATTTCAACCAGAACCGTCCAGCCGTTGCAGGGTGATTGAGTAACAAACATCCATCAAAATAAATAAATAGTAAACAGACTTAAACGGCTGGCTTGCTCATCAATGCGTAATCGAAGTATAGAGTTCCAAACATATTTTAAAACCCACTAGTTTATAAATGGACTGGACCAGCTTCGTAGATAAAGGTCACAGCTCATTAGAGCCACCCGGCATCCGACCCGCATCGCCTCGCCTCGTGCGGTTACTATTCTTTATATGGACCTTTATGGATAACAACTCCATAGCGTTACCGGATCGCCTCGATCGTAAGCCGGCCACGCGCGGTGACTAGTTGACTACTCGGTGACAACTCGCTGCCTGCATGCTTGCCTTACGTTGCTGCGCATTGCCAACGCATAAGCCCCATTACTAGTGACAACGCGGCGTCCACCCGTGGACCACCTGCCGACAACGAGTGGACGCCGAACGACATAGCGGTAGGGGTGGGGTGCCGGGTGGCTCTAATGAGCTGTGACCTTTATTGGATCGAAGCAATGGAAGACAGTTGGATATAATTATTTGATTATGAGTCCACTGAATACATTCTAAGCTCTACACTCATACAACTGAATTTTCTTAGGAACTAAATTTAAAAGACCTTCACTTAGATTGGTTAGGTTTATTGTATAGGTTTTTTGTTTGTGCTTAACAAGTACCTATATATTTTTAAGCTGGTTATTTTCATTTAATTCACGTTTACTCCATTTTCTTGTACTCAAATGTACCTAATTCTGTAAATGGTAGCCCAAGATACAGGCTATGCCTAGTTTGGGTGCCCCTGGGAATTCTAGTTTTAAGGATCTCATAGTTTTGTATAACTTATTTTTAGGCAGTAATAAGTCTATGGTTTTAATAAACGATTTTTCATTTTCATAATACGAATTAATCCAATAGCGCTGAACACAATACTTGACACGTGTGTAGCCGTTTCAAACCCATGCTAGAGTCACGTTAACTCAGGTAAACGCAATCTGGTGTGGTGCGTCATTCAAGGAATTATGTGCAAACACGGCACACGCACACTCAAACAACTTTCATGCTATTGTCGATTCAGTTCAGTTGATATCTAGCCGTGGAAGTGAACGGACGTGTCTATACGTATTGTGTTGTGTTGTTACGTCGGTGAGTATTGCACGATCTTGAAATGTTCCGTGTTCAGAAATAAACAGTTGGCACGCGCTTAGGTTGTATCCTTGAATGTCTGCTAGTCAGTTTTGTATTATATATCACGAATTTAAGAATTTAAATTATATTTTTGCAACATATCTACGGCCTAATTTATTGTGACGTTTTATCAAACATAACCTCAAAGTTAACACTTTAAAAGCGAAAATTCTAGTTTTTTCAAGTTGTTAAATGACAACTTCATTTATGAAAAGTCTGCTATGATAATATTCTTGTGTTAGAGTCAGCGTCTATATAGTCTGTGACCTCTATTTTTTCCTTTAAATTATTCTACGTATAAACTCACGTCCGTATCCCATGGGGGTAGGCAGAGACTATTGACTGCCACAAGCTACGATCCTGACACACTTATTTCGGCTCTTCCACATTCATACATTTGCCCTTTCAGGAGAAGATCTTTTATTTGATTCGTATAAGTTCTCTTGCGTTATATTTTTTTTATAAATTACAGATAAGTTATGTTTTCCAATTATATTTACTTTGTTTTCGTTATCAAAAGTTATATTTAACCTGAGCTATAAGGAAGTTGCGTGAGAATTTCATTAAACAAGTCTTCTTTTTTAATTTTAATAATCGTCACTAACATTTTGTTCTTTTTATTTTGAAACGAGAGGCCGTGGGCTCGATTCCCACACCGAGACAAATGTTTGTGTGACAGACAGTTTTTTTCGGGTCTGGGTGTTGTGGGACCGTAGTGCTTATCGTTCTTGATAGCACCATATTGGTTTAACCTACTGTGGGATCAGAATTATGTGTGTGACATTAGGATTCATAGTGCGTCGAAATCATCAAGTTGGATGGTAACTAGATATGCTGCCTCAATGAAAGCGTAATATGAGATTATAAAAAAAAACATTTTTTTTACTTTATTTTTTTACTAGTTCGAAAAGAGGGTGAACTCACTCTGAGTATTGTAATTTTTTAATCTTTACTAATGGCTGAGTTATTGGTCCATTACAGACTCTGAGTGAGACGGCATATGGCATATCATAGTGTAACTGCATATTGCATAAAGTCCTTCAACGGTAGGCAGCGGCTTTGCTGTGCCCTGGCATTACAGAAGTCTATGGGCGGCGGTGACTACTTACCATTAGGTGGCCCGTCTGCTCGTATGCCTAACGAGGCACTAAAAAATATGATTTCTATAGTAATAACATAAGATCCTAAACACACGTGCATGGGTCCACTAATGAGAGCGGTTAGGCCTTAGTCCACCACTCTGGCTTGCGGGTTGGTAGAATTCACATATCTGTATATATAAAAGAAGAAACTGACTGACTGACTGACTGACTGACTGATCGATCAACGCACAGCCTAAACGGCTGGGGTTAGAGACTTGAAATTTTGACAGTAGCTACCTTTTATCACGTAGGCATCCACAAAGGAAGGGTTTTTGGAAATACCACCCCTAAGGGGGTAAAATAGGGGATGAAAGTTTGTATGAAAATCCGTCATTTTTGAAGTTAAATTCATGAAAATTAGTATTTGGCATTTTAGTTAAAAATAAAAAATATATGTTTCAGGATTTTTTGAAACTCCGCCCCTAAGGGGGTAAAATAGGGAATGAAAGTTTGTATGAAAATCCGTCATTTTTAAGTTAAACGCATGAATATTGGTAGTTTGTATTGTATACTTTTTCTTCCAAACATGACCTCCACGCGGGCGGAGCCGCGAGCAACATCTAGTCTTTGATATTCGTATACGAATTCTCAGGTATGCAGGTTTCCTCACGATGTTTTCCTTCACCGTTGATGCAAGCGACAATTAATATACATGTAACTTTAGAAAAGTATATCTATTAATACTTGATTAAAATTAGAATAGAAAGTACGAACATCCGTGAATGAATTCTAATTTTAATATATTCTAAATCTCAAGAGAATTTTAGCTTCTAGAGTCTCTCGACGCGTTATTGAATATTAACACGGGCTTGACTATTACTAATGATGTGCAAATTTTCGATCCTGCTTGACAGATTGCCGGAGTACCACTCCCCCTCCCTACCTCTTACTCAAACAATGTAAAGATCGTCATGGTTTAGACTAAAAAAACGAAAATATTATCTATAGCTGGTAACGATGAAACCTAAAACGATAAAACCTGAAACGATTGGTAACAGAATGCATTCTTCATTCGAGCTGCAAATGGACGAAATACAGCAGTAGAACACTCAGGCCTTGATTTATTAAATTCCAAACCTCATCTATTTAAAAATACTGTAACTGGGTCTTGATACTTAAATTGTTAAGCAATGTTATTATTAGATATATTTTAATTTTGTAGGTTGTATTGTGCGTGTACTTTATTTTATATTTATTAAAAATGATCTTTTTTATTTGTATCTGTGGAAACATGTAATTAATGTATAGTTTTTGTTTAGTTGTATTTTCCATAACACCGTTTGTTTCCTTAAAATAAATAAATAAACTACGGAAGCGGGCTGTAGAAAAAAGTCGGTAAATTTTAAAGATGGAAGAATGTATGGACTTCTTCGTGTTAGGTTTCATAATCTTTAGTATATTTATTTTGTATTTCATCATTTAAAAATAGAATAGTCTGTGGTCAGTGTCATCAAAGGCCAGGCTGTATGGCTGTGTCCTTTGCTTACATAAAAGATATGAGACGATTATGCGCGGTGGCTTGCGATTATAAACATGGAGGGATATTATATAATTATGAAATACAAGGAAATGCTATACGTACTTGTTGTTTGATTTGGTAGATATCCTAACATACCGAAAATATTTGCACTCACATTAAAAAATTTCCAATGTTTATAAGTATTAATATTTACACAAACAATCCATTTAAACTGGTTAATGATTGAAAAGAGTATTCCTTGCATTTATGTAGTATAAATAATGTTACGTAGGACACTGTATTTATTTGTTATCTTACAGCAAGCTATTTTGGGAACGAAAACCGGTTTCAATTAGTTATCTTCAGCTGAAATTATGTTGAGAAATACACATTCGTACCTCCGCTCAATAGACTCCGTATGATGGATTTGTGTTTTCCTGACCAACCTTGAAAAACCCCGTGTTTTACAAAAATAAGCAATACTGCTTGTATTTTGATAATTATACAATCTCCTGCCATTTTTACCATGGTAAACCACATCACATAATAAACAACATATGTTTTTTCTTTTTTGTAAGCAAAGGGCACATCCATACAGCCTGGCCTTTGATGATATTGACCACAAACCCTGTTCTTCTCAGTGTTCTATTTTTAAATAATTAAAATAAACATATATTTAGACTATAACCTTACATATACATAAATATATGAAGAGGAATTGAGAACCTGTTCTATTTATGAAGTCAGCAATCCGCCGAATTTCGAGGGAAGTCAAAACTGACGTAAAAGTCCTTTTTTCATCTTCAAATATCAGTCGTTGAAATGACCTCACAAATATAGGCACGTCAAGCTTACATCGGTCGCCTTACAGAACAACTTTAAAAAAGAATATGTAAAAAAGGTTTAATTGCGACCTCGTCCGAGCTAACTTGTCTGGCAATTGACCCGTTCAACCTAACGACTAATTCAATTTTCTGCACACTAGATCAAAGGTCAGTCTGTTTCGAATCATTTTCATTCATTTCGTTTGACTTGGTGGTGAAGTAGTTCAATAAAACATAAAAATTACGTGAAATATTAACATTTAGACGTGAGACAATTAACATGTATTTCCTATTATTAGAAATACCGAAGGTATATCGAAGGTATTTAGGAGACTAGTTAGGGGTACATTAATAATGACAACCTAAGTGGGGAGTAGTAAATGTTTAAAATAAAACGGAGTGCCTTCCGTGCTCCGGTGTTCAGTTGAATTGTGAAGAAGACTAGTTGACAGCCAGGATATTCGTGGTTAGTTCGCGTGGCAGTAAGTGTAAAATGTGTAAACAGTTCAATGGCCGCGTAGTTCGTCTTAGAGGGTAATGCTGGTAGATTAATTATAAAGAGAACCCTTAAGTGAATCCTGACATGCGTGTGTGTTAATATTAAGCACTGAGATGTGTAACAGTGTCGTGTAAATCAATTAATAAATTATAAATATTGTATTTGTGCCTTTTTAAATATCCATCTTGCATAGTTTTGTTGATGTTCTTAACAATAAGATGAGTAAAACTTATACAAATTGTACTTTAGAGAACATTTCCGTAATAAATAAATACACCCAACTATGGGACCCACAACACCCAGACCCGAAACAAATATCTATCTGTCACACGAATATTTGTCTCGGTGCGGGAATCGAACCCACGGCATCTCGTTTTACAGCTAATCGCTGCGCCACAGGGGCTGTCTGTAATCAAACCATATTACCCAAAATATACATTACATAGCGACTTGGTCAGTAGATTTCTAAGTTAGAATTTAAAGTAATTTGTACGATTTGGTGTAGGCTATAACTTACATGCATATACACTCACGCCTGTAATCCCCGAAGGGATAGGCAGAGGTGCAACCGGTACCCACTTTTCGCCGAATTTATTTCAGTCCCACAATGTGATAGGAGGCGAGCCTATCGGCATGCCGGGCACTGAGAACATACTGAGAACTTCTGGATAGAAAAACCCAATATCACTTTACCGGATCCGGGGATCGAACCCGAGACCTTAGCACAGCAGTCGTAACGCATGTGCAATTACTGTGCCACGAGGGCAGTCCAGTCAAGTTATAACTTGTATTATAAGAAACCGTACTCAGCATAAAATAATCTACTTAAGTACGTGCCATTTCCAAGTTCTACAATCAGTCCAGCCACGTGATTGTGATAACACGTGCTGACAGATTAAATAAGACTTCATCGCCCACGCTTCTGTCAACTGTTGGCGGGAAATTGCTGTTTTTTTATAAGAGGCAAAGGAATACTTAATATAAATTTTACGAAAACCCTATATAATAGAGTTTAAATTTTTTTGAGGATAAGTAATATTTTTGAGATCTAAGTGTTAATTAGTTTATTCCACCGCCCACGCATCTGTCAACTGTTGGCGGGAAATTGCTGGTTTTTTATAACAGGCAAAGGAATACTTAATATAAATTTTACGAAAATCCTTTATAGAGTTTTATTATTAGTAATATTTTTGAGATCTTAATTTTTATTAATGTTCAAAGATTCTGTAAGGTATTTGTTAAAGTTGATGATTAATTTATAAACAAGACACCTACAAACATCTTAGATTCAATCTGTTTGAAAGTATTTCTATATATTTACGTTTCTATGTGGCACCGTGGTACTAACCCAGCTAATCCGGGTATGCTGTACACAAAACTATCTATATCATGGCTTTACCACTTCGAAGCTGGTAAACTGATAAATTGCAGTATCAAAACAAGTTACGTACATATACCATCACGCCTGTAATCCCCGAAGAGATATGTAGAGGTGTAACCAGTAAACCCACTTTTACCCGAATTTATTACGGTCCCATAATGTGAATCCGGGCTGATACTGAGTTTTTCTAAATAGAAAAACCCAATATCACTTTACCCGACCCGGGGATCGAACCCGAGACCTCAGCAAAGCAGTCATAATGCATGCACAGTTACAACTGCGCCTTCGAATTGTCGGGGATCCTGATATCACGGATAGCCTGGAACCGTTGGGGCTGCGGAGAGACTTCGGGTCTCTCTGCTTGTTCCACGGGGAGTGCTCCGAGGAACTGTTTAAAATGGTGCCTACATCTCCATTTTATCATCGCACCACCCGACACCGCAACAGAGTTCATCCATACCACCTGGAAACGATTCCGTCTAGCACGGTTCGTTTCCAGCGTTCATTTTTACCACGTACGTGCAAGCTCTGGAATGAACTCCCTGCTGCGTTGTTCCCTGAGCGCTATGACATGTCCTTCTTTAAACGAGGCTTAAAAAGAGTAGTCCTTCAACGGTAGGCAGCGGCTTTGCTGTGCCCTGGCATTGCAGAAGTCTATGGGCGGCGGTGACTACTTACCATCAGGTGGCCCGTCTGCTCGTCTGCCTATTAAGGCACGAAACAAAAAACAGGCAGTAAAACAAACGATGTAATAATATCTAATAATTTATTATCATTTGTTACCAAGTGCTGTACATTTATGTCAGTTGTTGATTTAATGCAATATTATTGTTATTATTATATTATTATCTCTGTGCAACTGTTTATTGTTTTTTTTAATATCATATCGGCAAGCGGTGGTAGCGTAGTGGGGATTGTAATGCTGCTCAGACGGGTATCGTAGGTTCGAACACCTATGACTTCGAAGTTATGTGTGTATTTATTGCCAATAAGGTAGTTGACATTTTTTTTTATTATTGTCAACAAGTTATATTGCCTAAAACCTATTATCGAAAGACTTATAAATCCGAACAAAAATAAGTAAATTGGACGCCATTCAAATCTGCTGGTAGGGGTTAATTGTCAAATGACAGTAAAGGGATGCAGGATATGAGCGAGGGAGATAGTGAAATGTTCCCACTACGCACCCATTTTGCTCAAACCAATATTTGAAAATAATTTTGTAAACTCATTTTTCAAGCATCTTTGATTCTGTGTTCGCAGAAGGGTTTCTTTTACGTATCGAGTAATATACAAACTTAGACATAGGAAACTATCCTATTATATGTGTGTTTGAAAATATAGTTAAGAAACCTTTAGACTTGTTGTGTTACGTCTGCGCAGAATATCTGGATTCATCCGGATTGTGATGCGATGGCATTGTGTGAACAAGGATTAGTTTGACATTCATGCTATGTGGAAATTGGTTTATATGGCTTCTCTTTAATCAAAAATGATTAGCATCCTTCTTTTAGTCAGTTCCCCATTGGTTTAGCGGTAATGCAGTAGCAAAACCAAAATACCCTAGGTTCTGTTCTTCTTTTTAAACTTTCAAGTTGCTATGATTTTATGCCCTTCTGTTTTAAGGCTTCTCCTGTGTCAAAATGAAAATTGTATTCTTTCGTTCTACCCAGTAACTCAACACCTTTTGCCTAGATCCATTTAAATTCACTCATCTCATACATTATCTATGGATTTATTTCAACTGACTGTTCTTCCGATCTTCCACTATTCCTGTTAATACGTATTAGGAAGTGCATCGAGCAACTATATTTATTATCCAGAAGCGATGACTTTGATCTATCTTATTGAATCAATGGAAATGGAGTTGTTTAAATAAATAATGAGTATATAGGCTTAAAAATAACTTGTAGCTTCTATTTATCTTGACCTAGAAAAAATATTGAAACATCACACAACAGGAAACATTCATTTAAAAGAACAAACAAATATCATTGAATGATTTGCTATATTTCTAAATTGGAATACCTTTAAATAAGATTACATAAACCTAGATAAATTATAAAAGCCGCCTGTAAATTTCGTAGTTCTTTAATCCTATACTATTAACGAACAATGAGGTGGCAATGTAGAGATCGCTGACGCTGAGAGAGACGCTGGAGATCTCTCATTTCGGAAGCCAAGACACCAATTTACCAAGGCCTCAAAACTGGCTCGAACCCAAACAATTGAATGTTGATTACTGACGCCTGCACATGATGATATAAATTAATAAGGCCGGTAATAATTGTCCAAAAAACATCACCTCACTGGCGTCTGAAAGGTCGTCGCCCGTATTTTGGCAACAGTTTGATATTATTCAAAGAAAAAATAGTTTTATAAAGTGTTACAATGTTCTGATAGTAAATCAGTCAGCGGTTGCAATTTGCAGTTTTAAATGGCACGGCAATGACCGAAAATTGGTCTTTGAATAGGACATTTTTTACATACCAAAAAAAACTGGTTCTTTTTTTAACTTAAAAAAAGGAGGTTCTCAATTCGTCGGAATCTTTTTTTTTTGTTTGTTCCCCGATTACTCGAAGACGCCTGGACCGATTCGAGAAATTATTTTTTTATTTAAAAGGGTATACCTACTTCCCAGGTGGTCCCATTGGCACCAAGTCAGGATCTGATGATGGGATATCAGAAAAATCTAGTGAAACCCTCAAATTTTATAGGAACGCATAATTTGTTTTTTTAATGAAGTCGGTGTACTTTTTATGATTTTTTTTTATAGGTGACCGTTCCATATTTGGATCGATTTTGATCATTCAATAGGGAGTAGGTAGGTGATGGCAGGTATGGTAGGCTGGTCTCATATAAACTTGGTTAATATCTAACGACGACATACGAGTAAAGAAAAGAAACCTCTAGGGATAACAGCGAAGACAGTAGAGGTCTTAAAGTTGTTCTAAATATTGAATCAAATTATAATTTTTTATAGCTAGTTATCAGGGTCTTGAATTGGGAAGCCCCTATAACAAAATGGAAATAAGCACCACAAACAATGCTTTCCTGCCTACACTAGAAATGTGCATCGTGAATTGGATGCGCTACATTTCACAACATACTAACTACAAAACTACATTACAACCCCATCTGGAATACAGGCAGAAGCTGTTGTTACACTAAACTGAACTTTTGTTTGTTTCAATTTTGTTTACATAAACAGTGTATTATTCTTTATTGATCTATTGGGTAATTTGTACTATTATACATTTTTTCAGTTACTTTTTCTTATAAGTCACCAATATTTACCATCCTAGTTCGAAGCATTTAAAACAAGTATGCAAACAAACAAGCTGAAACAAATGCCCTTAAATACTCACAACTCCAGAGGATTCACGTTAATATAATGAATGAGGATAATAAAGGTGATGAAGATATTCTAGACCTCCCAAAAAGTTATTAAAGCAAAGCTGTCCCATGTCTCTAAGACGGTGACTCTGGGTCTGTTCATTCAGGGTGATATTATGGCAAGAAACTCTCAATAACAGAAAGAAGAAATAACACCAACGTAATTTTAAGTGTATTAGTGAATTCTTCCGATAAAGCTGCTAATTTCCAATTGTCTGAATATTAATGAGTTTTACACGAGCAGTGACGTAACCGGTAACTCGCGATTATTTAACATAGTTAGCAAGACATATGGAATATTTGAGCTTGATTATACCTTACGCCTATATTTTGGAAGGCGATGCAGTCAGTTCAATTGTTAATAATTAAGACAATAAATCTAGTATCGGAACATTTTAGAATCATTATAAAGTCTGGTGGTAGTATATTCCTATGTAAAACCCGCCATAGTGGCACACGCAAGTGTGTCGCGTTCCGGGATCAGCCAGTGTACATCCGGTTTGTGTCGTGGGTTTGGCCATTTTGCGGCCTTCTGGGTACTCTGACACTAGACTTTCGACCGCTTCTTTACCTTCTTGCCTATGGCGTTGTGTGATAAGCAGGCCGGCATGATTGTGTTGAGTAGCTGGGGATAGATTGTCTATCGCTACTCGATACTCTAATTCGACGGCACTGCGCTTACCATAAGGTGCGGTGTGGTCGCTTTGCCATGCCAGAATAATAAAAAAAAAACAATCAATTTTGTCTGTCTTCCAGAACAGCTTTGTGCTCTATTTCTAGTGGTCCACTGACCGTGGCTGCTTGCGATTGTCACACTTTATAAATATTTCTTCAATCAACATACCTTCTTGAAGTTTTCTTAAAGGTCGATAATTTGGTGAAATTTCCTTCTTATACCATCAGGAGACCTACTTGCACACTTGCCTACCATTCGCTGTAACATGCTGATTTTCATCAAACTTTGCTTGTCTCAATTGATTAATAATGGATAGGCCAAAGTGATGTCAGCTTACTTTTAACCAACTTCAGAGGGAGGTTCTCAATTTGATTTTTTTTATATATTGTCGATCACCACTAAACAGAGCATTTATGATTTATTTTTTATGGTCCCATATAATATCTGATGACAGTATGAGAAAATGAACTCCTTAACCAGCTACAGCAGAAACATCGTAATTGGGAATTCATATTATAGTAGTGCTATAATTATTCATAATACAGAACATATTAAAATTAAAATAGTTCAAATAGAACTTATAACAGTATAAATCATCACAGAACGACAATAATCTATTGTTATTTTAAACGTGAGTTTTTCTGCAGTTGTGATTTCATTATCAACACCGCTTTCATATCTCATCATCGCAACACTGATTTGTGCTCTGCTTTAGATGTCAACTAAAGTTAAGGATAGTTCGGTGAAAACGATCGCTGTACCAAAGACGTCACACATTCCGTTCATATGAACATGAGACGGATGATTCTCTCTAATTTGCTCATTGCGAACACCCACGCAGCCTGTCTGCATTCATACCAGTCGACAGTGTGAGTGGCTATCTTAGATCGTGGTGCTTGAATGAGAGCTAAATTTAGGTGGGCTTTATTGGCTATATATTAATAAGGGCCGAGTTATATCATCCGACAAATATTATAAATGCAAATGGATGGATGTTTGTTACTTAATCACGCCAGAACAGCGGATTTGGTTGAAATTTGGCACATAGATAGATTATAGTCTGGAATAGCACATAGGCTACTTTTTACTCCGAGAAAATGCACGGTTTCAAGGGGAAAGCAAAATATATAAAGGTGTAATAGCTTAAGATGACTCCATGTATTAATACTGTTTTTTTTTTCTAAAATAAATATAACGCGGGCGGAGCCGCGGGCAACAACTAGTTGTGTATTATCCATGGCGTATAAGTGGCAATGAATTCATTTGATTTAGTGGTCCGCCTACTGGTAAAAATTCCCTATAATTAATGAAAAAATTAAATATGATTTTTTTTTGAGGTCTTGTAGTATATACTTCTACAAGCAGTGATAGCTTAGTTTAAAGTGGTACCCAGTGTCACAATGAAAGTCGCGGGTTCAAAACAGCCTAAATGACATACACATCTGATTTCTCGAAGTTACGTATGTATTCATCGTTAATTATCTATCGCTTGATTAAACGGTGAAGGAAAACATCGTGTAGAAACTTGCACGCCTGAGAATCTGTATATATAAAAGAAGAAATTGACTGACTGACTGACTGACTGATCGATCAACGCACAGCCTAAACGGCTGGGGTTAGAGACTTGAAATTTTGACAGTAGGTACCTTTTATCACGTAGGCATCCACTAAGGAAGGGTTTTTGGAAATACCACCCCTAAGGGGGCGAAATAGGGGATGAAAGTTTGTATGAAAATCAGTCATTTTTGAAGTTGAATTCATGAATATTGGTATTTTGTATTGTTTTTCTCCCAAACATGACCTCCACGCGGGCGGAGCCGCGAGCAAAAGCTAGTCTTTAATAAAAATGTCCAGAGTCGATAGAGTATAATTTGTAACAGACAATAAAATTATCAAGAGCGATAATTGAAATTCACTTCATACTATTCACGTGTTTTCGCGAATATTACACATTGAAATTAAACTAATTTTACTCGCCTTAATCCGCCTCTTAGACATCAGGACTGAATAAAGTAAAATAAACCGCGATAAAATCCGACAAATTTCAATTTCGTTTTATTTCAAATAACGAGGTTTAAGAAGAGTAGTCCTTCAACGGTAGGCAGCGGCTTTGCTGTGCCCTGGCATTGCGGAAGTCTATGGGCGGCGGTGACTACTTACCATCAGGTGACCCGTCTGCTCGTCTGCCTATCGAGATATAAAAAATACACAGTACAACAACAATTACAGGCACAGTCCTGACCCCACACTGGACTAATCCTATATCGTGGGTATCAAGAACTTCAAGGGACTACGGTCCCACACAACCCAGACATGAAACAAGTATCGCTCTGTCACACAAACCTTTTTCCGGTGCGGGAATGTTCCGTACCTAATTTTTTTCATCAAGAATATATGAGCTGCCTGCCCAAGATATTAGGGTAAATATACACTTTGTGCATTTGAAGAAATCATCTCTATGATTACTGAATGCATCATCATCATCATGTCAGCCGAAGGACGTCCACTGCTGGACATAGGCCTCCCCCAAAGAGTGCCACAATGACCGGTTCTGCGCCACCCGCATCCAGCGGACTCCCGCGACCTTTACCAGGTCATCAGTCCACCTTTTGGGGGGTCTACCCACGCTGCGCCTTCCCGTACGTGGTCGCCATTCGAGAACCTTTCCGCCCCAACGGCCATCGGTTCTGCGCGCAATGTGCCCCGCCCACTGCCACTTAAGTTTAGCGATTCGGAGGGCTATATCGGTTACTTTGGTTCTGCTGCGGATGAATGCATGAGACAATATAAATCGTCGTTTTCGTCCGATATTTATAAAGTAACAGACGGGTTTCTACGAATTACATAAATAAAATCAGGTTTCCCCTACTGATACTGGAAACGTTGTTTGTCTCAAAATTCTGTGTAAACGTGATTGTCTTTAAACAACTATTTTTACCGATTGAATTTTTCAGTTCCTGGAGATTTATCTTCTTAGCCAACTACACGAAGGAATGTAATGTTATTGATAGTGTATCACATGATATACGTTGGATAAAATATGCAGGTTTTTTTTATGATCTCAGAACTATTAATAAATTACCGACGCCATCAATGAGTATTAGGAACCCAAAAAATGTTTTGAAGTTCAATGACTGGCTAGGCGAAGTCACTCACAGCTTTTTATTGGTATTTTCATTGGAATAGCATAGTATTAGCAATCACGATTAAACAAACTATATTGAAAACGACTGTACGAACACTGATTAAAACCGAGCTAGACTGCCGCTATTTTCGTTCGCGAGCGTTGAGGCTTTCATTTTAACCGACTTCAAAAAAGGAGGAGGTTAACAATTCGTCGGAATCTTTTTTTTAATGTATGTTACCCGATTACTCGAAGACGCCTGGACCGATTCGAGAAATTCTTTCTTTGTTTAAAAGAGTATACTTCCCAGGTGGTCCCATTGGCACCAAGTCAGGATCTGATGATGGGATCTCCGAAAAATCAAGGGCAACCCTCAAATTTTATAGTGATGCATAATTTGTTTCTTATTGAAGTCGGTGTACTTTTTATGAATAAAAAACTTTTTCTTATTTATAACAAATCTTCCCCACCGAGTCCGCAACCTATCCAATCTACCCACAAATATTTCGTAAGTGACCCCCAATGTTTCCATAAAATCTAAAGTACCCTTACAATAGAAAGTGAAGAATTAAATCAATATAATTGCCTAAATATGTAATTTGTTCGAATTTATTGTCCCATATTAAAATATTGTAGAATGCTTGAAAGCACATTGTTTAAATAATTTACATATAGTCATATGTTCACACCAGTATCGGTATGGAGTAGGCAACGTGCTACAAATTCCACAGTTCACCGAGCTTACTATGTAACTTAATTTATTAACTTACGTATGAAATAAAATATCTCTTGCAAGTACTTTTAATTTAACTATAAAAAAGACTCTGGTATTATTCATAACTGTATTAAGGTTAATACATCACTAATCAGTGACTGTTTGCTTTTTCGAAGCGTAACAGAAATGCTATTTGGAAATGGAGCACTTCGATATTCAAACATTTATTCTTGCTTTTTTTTTAAAACCGCCAAAATGTCCAAGAAGTTTTTACTCAACCGCGCGCAAGTATATCATTACATTAATCTCCCCACTTCTGAGTAAGCACCGAGTTCATTGAAAAACAGATAGCCAGCGTGGAAAAGCCCTAACCCCTCTCATTAGTAAAACTGTGCTCAATTGAGATTGTATTTACATTATAAACTGTCTCACAGAAAACCAACGTAAAGTGACAGTTTACTGTCGCGTTTCGTATGGTAAGTGAGATCCGGAGGCCCAGATTCCCCCTTCCCTTCCCTAATCCCTATTCCTGTCCTTTAAGGCCGACAGCGCATACATGATACTTTCGGTATTGTGGATGTTCATGGGCGGTGGAGATCACTTAACATCAGGTGACCCACAGGCTCGTTTGTCGGATTATGCTATAAAAAAAACAAATGAGTTGTCAATCATTTGCAAGTGACCTCAGTCGGCATAGCGAATGCCAACCTCGCGCAGTGAAAGTGCTGTGAAGGTGACTGATTATCATTAATTATCATAGTAGCATTTGTGATCTAAAACTAACTGATAGTAGACACTGTACTTTCGTGACGACATAGAACTTAGTCCGCCCCGTGACCATGAAGGCTAAAAGTACACTGACTTCAATAAAAAACAAATTATGCGTCACTATAAAATTTGAGGGTTTCCCTTGATTTTTCTGAGATCCCATTATCAGATCCTGACTTGGTGTCAATGGGACCACCTGGGAAGTATACCCTTTTAAACAAAAAAAGAATTTCTCGAATCGGTCCAGGCGTCTTCGAGTAATCGGGTAACATACATAAAAAAAAAGATTCTGACGAATTGTTAACCTCCTCCTTTTTTGAAGTCGGTTAAAAAGTTAATATAACAACAATGACCGTCGAATTAGTTTCATTTCAATGTGTATACCTATGTATAAACATAAGAATCCAATTATGATCTATTTAATAATAATACAACCAAAAAACTAATAGTCCTGACCCCACACTAGGTCAAACCTGTATCGTAGGTATCAAGAACTACCAGGGACTACGGTCCCACTACACCCAGACTAAGAACAAATATTGACCACAATATTTTGTCTCGGTGCCAGAATCGAATCCATGGCCTCTCGTTTTACAAGTTCAGCCACGGATGCTGTTAAACAGTTTTGAAAATGATTTTGTACATCTTTTTACCCGCCTCACTCAGGTTTTGTCGGGGGTCTAGAGTTGGGGTACAACGTTTGGCCGTTTCGAGGCCTTCTGAATACTCTTACACAATACCCTCGACCGCTTCTTTACCTTTTTGCCCATGGTGTAGTGTGAAGAAGTAGGTAGTTGAGTAGATATGTATGTATTTTCTTATTTGTTTAACATGTTTTTTTTATTATTGTTTTTATACACCTACCCTGCTCATCTCTGCACCACCTTGAGGTTGAATGGGAGAGAATATATTTGGCATTAAATCCGCCTTGTATATAAAGTGTATAAATAACTAAATTAGGGAGCAGCGATAGCCTAGTTGGTTGCGGTACGGACTGTCAAGACGAAAGTCGTATGTTCGAAACCCAAGTGGCATACACCTCTGACTTTTCTAAAGTTATGTGTGTATTCTTTGTTAATTATCGCTTGCTTTAACGGTGAAGGAAAACATCGTGAAGAAACCTGCATACCTGAGAATTCTCAAAAAAAGAATTTCGAAGGTATGTGAAGTCTACCAACCTGCAATAGGCCAGCGTGGTGGACTAAGGCCTAACCCCTCTCATTAGTAGAGATGGCCCGTGCCCAGCAGTGGGACAATGTTTAATACAGGGCTAGTATTATTATTATAAATTAACTAAATTAATTAATTAACTTGAATAAAATATAACATTTGTTTACATTTATACTGCCAATGTCAAACATATAACACGAATTACATATTTATTCATGCTCGCAGCTGAAGTATTAGAACAAAATAACTGCTTTGATCAAGTAATCAAGTAAAATACACGTACAATAAATTTTACAATATTTGCTAGTGGCACCCAAACTAAGCTACGCTTGTATCTTGAGCTGCCATAGTATCTACAAATTACAAGAATAGAATTTGACGCTTACAAGATACATTTTTCTAAATTACTTGTCTAAAATTTAAATTAAGGTAAAAGGATATAAAAATGGATCAAGACGATATACTATTTAACAAAACAACTTGTCAAACTTTAAACAAATATGAATTACTGTCGAATTTCATTCACTAGGCGACCACTGGTTAGATAGATAACTCTTTATTCGACACCATCATACGGATTTTACAACAACCTTAAAACTAGAGTAAGTTACAATAGGCGGTGTTATCGCTAAAAGCGATCTCTGCCAGACCTTAATAGGGTGTTTGACTGGTGTAACCAAAAAATATAAAACTGCACTAGGAGGAAGGATAGTGGGCAAACATATTTATTAAATACATTTTTTTATTTTAAATATATTATAAACATTTTATTTTCGTCATTAAAATTTAGAATTTTTAATCTGTATCACTCGTTGCCAAAAACGTAGCAATACCGGCCGCCATTACTCGTGACGACATCGCACATAAACATTGCATCCTACGACAAATAAAATTGTAAGTAAGAACATATTTTTCGATGTGTAAACGTGTGGAAACGTGTTAATTTCGTCTTTAAGACTTCTATATAAATGGAAGAAGGCATCACAAGTGCTGATAGTCAAAATCTGCCACTTCTTTCTTAAAACTTTGGATTTTGGCACATGGATGAACAATTTATCGGGATTTAGTGTCGAGTTTTTACACAAAGGCATTGAACAATATTTATATGCCGGCTCATTCATTTTTGTGGAAAAAATAACAGATAAATGCAAATAAATTGTTATGTTGTTAGGTGTCACGAATGTTTGTATATGTGCGATGACGTCACATTGATATAATGTCACGTGACAAAGCGTTTTAGCGCGAAATAATATATGAAAAAATTAAATCACGGATTTTATATAAATTGAGTATATTTCAATAATAAAAATATTACGGGGGCTATAAGTGAAGAGTCCTCTATTGATGTCCATCAATTTTCAAAAATTGTCAAATACCCTATTATACGGAGATAAATAGAAATACAGGTTTATTATAGATACACTACAATGCTCGATTCTTGTTTGTATATCTAACATATACATACATATACACTCACGCCTGTAATCCCCGAAGAGATAGGCAGAAGCGTAACCAGTACACCGACTTTCGCCGAATTTAGTACGGTAATGTGATAGGGGGCGATCCCATCGCCATACCGGGCTCAATTCCAGACTCCGGGCTCATACTGAGTATTTCTAAATAGAAAAACCCAATATCACTTTACCCGACCTGGGGATCGAACCCGACACCTCAGCGCAGCAGTCGTAACACACATGCGCAATTACAACTGCGCCACCGAGGCAGTGGAATCTAACATAGGTCTCTCAGGTTTTAATTTTACTTTAATTTTTTGGTCGGTTTTGCTACTTGGCAGATCATAACTTACCATCAAGTAGAGATAACTCGTCTCTACATTTAGACGAACAATCGTGAGTTCGATCCGTGAGCCGATATAAATGTTTGTGAAGCAAACAGGTGTGAGTGAAATTATTTCTAGTACTTTATGATGACTTCTTCATTGCAAACATACGTGTCTGTATTTACAAAGTTCGTTGACCTGGATAACGGCAGAATTTTGTTCACTTACAAGCAAAATTAGTAGTTATTTTTGTATTCGAAACCTAAATGGCATACACCTCTGACTTTTCTAAAGTTACGTGTGTATTAAATGTTAATTATCGCATGATTTAACGGTGAAGGAAAACATCGTGAGGAAACCTGAATACATGAGAATTCTCATAAGAATTTCGAAGGTATGTGAAGTCTACCAACCCGCATTAGACCAGCGTGGTGGACTAAGGCCAAACGCCTCTCATTAGTAGAGGTGGCCCGTACCCAGGAGTTGGACAATGTTTAATACAGGGCTAGTATTAGTTTTTTAGTTTTGCATATAAAAATAATGAAATATTTCAATTCCATAATTTTTTTGGGGTTCAATAAGCAGACGTCTCATTATTCTTCATGGAATCGTAATAATGATTTTTAATATATGTCAGACGAGAAAAAAAAGTCAAAAAATATTTTGATTATTTTTTATTGATGAAAGGTTTTGAATATTCGATAAAGAACATTTATTCCTTACCCACAATAATTATACATTTACAACATATATAAATGTACCTTGAAGATACGTACGATCTCATTACTATATGTTTGCCCAAATGTTTCTTACGACGAAAAATTTACGAGGCCATGTATTATTAAAAAAATCTTATAAAATAAATTTAAAGTAATGTAATTACGCCACAGAGTTATTTCATTCGGTGAGATTCTAGGGCCCAAATCTCATCTCCTTCACTCTTTTCTTTACTTTAAGGTTGGCTCTATCTACCCATGATTCTTCTTATATTTTCCATGTTCCCTCCTTCTTATAAACCTGAGTCGTTTAGGCGTAGTGTGAAGAAGTCAACTACTCAACAGTTATAATTGTGTCGAGTATCGAGGTATAGTTGTCTCTCGCTCCTTGATACTCTAACTGGACGACTCTGTGCTTACCATCAGGTGCAGTGTGACATTGCCATGCCAGGATAAATAAAAGTTTATGGGTGGTGGAAATCACATCAGGGGCAGTTTTTATAACACATGGCAAGACAGCCACGTTTTATAAAAAAACTGTCCCTAAATATTGCTGAGTACACTCAAATGACGTGGAAGTATAATTAGGGCTTCAAATTAGGACAAACCTGTATCGTGGTTTGATAACATTTGTCTTGGTGTATAGATCCAACCCGCTGCCTCTTGTTCGACAGTCTTGTTCTTGTCGCAGAAATTTTAATTTTGGAGTAGTACCTTTAGTGCTTGAAGTCAACTGATTTTCTTTTTTTTACATAAATGTAAGAGGAATCCAAGATTTTTGTTAAAAACCTGTTGTACAAACTCCGTGGCCATAAATTTGTGATTACTAAAACCATACCAGTTCCACATATTGAACTAATTACACTGCGTCCGCCCTTCACAATGTCATCGACCCGCGTCGGTGCCAAAAAGTCTGCTTAACCTTCAGCTTTTGGCTTTACGTCTCTTGCCCATTCGTCATTTCGTTTAAAATATTTATGACTTTCGTATCAGTCTTGTATTGTATTATCCCACTGATTGACCTAGTCTAATGAGAAAGACCTTCCACCACGCTGGCCTACCTAGTTTTTTTTAGGAATCAAGGCAGGGTTTCCTCAAGATGTTTGTGTTCCCCGTCAAAGCGAGTGATAATTGACAATACATATATAATTGAGAAAAGTGAGAGATGTGAACTCTGGAGTGTGGCTGGAACCTCCAGAATCTATCTCCGCAAACTTAGACAGATTAGTTGCTTAATCCTACTGAAGTACTGAAAGCACCTGGATAAAGGCGACCGTATGAACCATAAAACCTGTTTCGACGAGTTGTATTCCAGGTTTATCTTGGCCAGCTACTTCAGTGTTGCGTAATTCTGTCGAGTCGAGGGAGCCTTTGCCGTCATTATAAATGTACTTGCCGTCGTAGTGTACAAGCCAGAAGAGAAAATTCTATTATGTTTATCCTGGAACGGCAAAGTGACCACACTGCACCTGATGGTAAGCGCAGTGCCGTCCAGCTAGAGTCTGAAGTAGCGAGAAACAATCTCTGTACTCAACACAATCATGCCGGCCTGCTGTGTAGCTTCTTCACACTACGCCATGGGGTAAGGAGGTGAAGAAGCGGTTGAGGGTCTAGTGTAAGAGTACTCAGAAGGCCGTAACACGGCCAAACATCGTACCTCAACTCTAGACCCCCGACAAAAAGCGTATGTGCACTTCTGACCCCGGAACGCGACACACTTGCATGTGCCGTTATGGCGGATTTTACACCCGGTGTACCGTGGTCGCTATCCGGGTGGATATGAATATCCTACCACCAGCAATCAAAGAATCACAAACTATACATCAATGGAAAAAGTAAACTGAATGTAAAGAATGTTTTACGTCACTTAAGAATTTTAAGTACAGTGCCAAAGGAACTTTGCCAAAGTGTATGAACGACCTGTAGATATTTGAGTTCGTCCTTCGTTTTGGAAATGACAATTTCATTCAACTACACTCTTTCCTAGATTATAAAGCGAGCAATGATCTTCGTAATTCGTTTTTTTTGGTTAACATTACAATAGGTCAACGCTTTGGTTGTTTGTTGACAAATGATTCATTTAACTAATAAATAATAAAAATGAATAAATAACACCTAACACATAGCCCCGATCCCACACACATACGTGTCTTGTGTCGTGACTACGAGAGACTTTCGGTCTCACAACACCCAGACCCGTTATAACAAGCTTTACTTGTGCTGGCTTAATCTTTCTCTTTTGTCGGTGACTCCCTACACTAGATGGAACCTGTATCGTGGGCATCAAGAACTATGAGGGACTACGGTCCCAGAACACCCAGAACCGATAGAAATATCTGTCTGTCACACAAACACCTCGTTTCACAGCCAGCTACTCGCCTACTGCGCCACTGAGACTGACAAAAAGCTATTTTGTATATTGATAATATTTTTTTTTTATTGCTGAGGCACTAAAAAATGCCCGTCTGCTCGTCTGCCTATTGAGATAGGCAGACGAGCAGACGGGCCACCTGATGGTAAGTAGTCACCGCCGCCCATAGACTTCTGTAATACCAGGGCACAGCAAAGCCGCTGCCTACCGTTGAAGGACTACTCTCTTTAAGCCTCGTTTAAAGAAGGACATGTCATAGCGCTCAGGGAACACCGCAGCAGGGAGTTCATTCCAGAGCTTGCACGTACGTGCTAAAAATGAACGCCGGAAACGAACCATGCTAGACGGAATCGTTTCCAGGTGGTATGGATGATGAATACTTATTAAGTACATGAAAAAAACAAATCTTTGGATACCGATTTTTTTTGCCTGTAATAAAAAACAAACAAGAAATGATGCGCTCTTCTAAGTGCTTTACCTTGAAAATGTATCCACAAGTAAAATAAAAATGAGATTAAAATCAACGATAAATATGAAAATTTCCATCATCACCTGTTGAAAATATTGGTTTGATAAAACATGCCAAGGTGACATATTACAGAGTGTTCAAGCTATCACTTGTGTTTTGACAGCTGTCTTTTTTCTTGCATTGTTAATAAATGTATTAAGCAGTTAATTAACATATTATAAATAACCAACTGCGTGAAGTACAATTGACGATAAAAAGGTAATAATAAAGTTTTGTTTTATTGCGGGGAGAATCCACATCAGATAAACCATCGACCTTGGATCTTTTTTCATCCTGTCACGGCAAAGTGACCACACTGCACCTGATGGTAAGCGCAGTACCGTCCAATTACTGTGTCCGTATGAACTGAGGAGCCACTCCTGATTTTTAAAGGAGTCTCATACCATTATTTAGTAGCAAATCAGGTGATTTTGTAGGCGAAATTCTGGAATTTGTAGTAAAATATATCAAAAGTTATAGCAATGTAAAAGTGGCTCCTCAAACTAAATGTTTAGACTGAGGAGCCACCTTGTATCTCGAAAAGTAGTAGACGTACATTTATGAAATTTTTGTATGATTTAGTAGTCATTGTGTATAATATCTACTAAAAATATGGGTCCACTACAATTACTATAGGCATTGGTATGGCTCCGCAATTGCTAAATATATAAAAACACGAGTTTCTGTGAAAGTGATCAGTCAATCGGCATTTTTGACTTAATGATAATTTAGTAGTAAGTGTGTTCTAATTTGTAGCATAGGAATTAAATATAAACACTGAGCGAATTTGGAAAATCAACGTATTTTATTTGGCTCCTCAATCCAGACGTTTTGAAAATAAATAATTGACTGTACGTACCTCAGATCACAACGGATTCGTAAGCTAGATACACCAATATTTAGTAGAAATTTGTACTAAATAAGTACATACATTTCAGCGCTCTACATATTCGGAAACGGAGACAGTAAATACTTTCGTCATTTTTTGTAAAATTCACCATTAAGGGTGACCATGTTACCTATGAGTTAAACCAGGATAACTAGTAGTTGAATATTAGTTTAAAAAAATAAATGAAGTACTGTGTAGTATTGTTTGTTGGATTTGTAGTATTGAATTTATTAAGTATATTTTTTTTGCGTTAACGAAATGAAACCGTTTCCTATAAACGGTCAACTAGTTGAAAGACCAGTTGACGTTTTTAACTGGCTTGTAGAAACGTTCACAGATCTATACGTTAATTTCCCATTTTTTTAGCGTCTGTCGTTGATTCAACGACGTTGAATGAAAGAGGTTGATAAATTCAACTATACTCTGATTTTTAATTAGGCAGACTAAAGTGACAGTTGCGATCGACCTTTTCTTTTTTGAATGTTGCGAACGTAGAGCATAATGCTGTAGTATGGCCGATTATGAAGGATTCATCGACCAGCCGGGACATGAACTTTCGATTTATTTTTACTCCTGTTGTTATTAAATGTTTATAGGAAATCAGGTTATAGGAGAGAAATAAAATAAGAGATGTGAATTACTATCACTTGTATTTCAAGTATGGGAATTTAACAAGGAAAGGCTACGTCTGTAGTCTAGCACGACAAAATATGTATAATAAATAAAGGAATATAGACATTTTTAAATAATACACTCTTCTATATTCTATTGACATAAATCATCAAGACTGTGACCAGTACAATTACCACTAGATTAATTTTTGCATCTACACTGCTCAACAAAGTCTAGGGAACAAGGGAAAAATAGTGTTTATTTTAAATTCAATATTTTTTTGTCTTAGATGTTATACATTAATAGAAGCGTAATTTAATATTCATTTTAATTTTGCAATTTAATAAAGGGCTTGTTAGTGACAAAATAAAAATTTATTACATCTAACATAGTGCTGGAACCAAAAAAAACACACTCATCACCAGCCGGTGTGTGCACGTGCATTATTATGCATGAACATGAAAGTTTGGCCGAGTTGCTGTCGATGAGGGATGACCATAGAGTGCACAATCTGGTCACGGTATTTCTCCGCATTTAAATTGCCTCGTATCCAAACGAGATCTGTTCTTCCACCTAGGCGAATTCCGGCCCAAACCATTATTGTTCCGCCTTGATAAGGATGAACTACCTGAGGATTCTGGAGTCAACTCTGGCGACTAGGAACTCACCAAACACGCACTCTCCTGGAATCGAGATGAAATCCGAATCGAGACTCATTTGAAAACAGAACATGAGCTCACTGATTGTTGGTCCATCGCATATGTGTGTTAGCCCACAATAAACGATGACCTGGTGTATCTGGTCAATATATTAATACATGTACTCAAATCTGGTCGAGTACATAACATTACGTACATTAAACACCCAATAAGATTGTGACAAGAAGCATTATACTCACTATTTATATTTGAAGCTTCATAATCAAGTTTATTTTCTAAGGGAGTACTTATAGGGTTGCAATTGGACATACTAAACTTATCCAATATTGTGTTAATGTAAACACTTTAATATATTAAAATTATAAATAATTTAATGTGATTTTATCATAATATCTAGTTATTTTAATACTAATAAATAAATTTATTTCATTTAAATCATGCATTGTACTCATAAGATAACTTTTAAATGAATTCATTTTATGAATATATTAAAATAAAACATACTAAAACCAAATCATCTACATATAGCAGCACATAAATATTTTTACCAATATCAATATTATCTACACATATACACCGATCCACTAATAAGTTTTGAAACCTCTTTTCTTTCTATAAGAGACTGCTCAAATATCTCGAACCAATATCTAGCTGTTTTATAAGGCTTTATTTAATTTACAGACATAATTATTTTTATGAACAACACCTTCGGGAACTCTTATATAAATTTCTTTTAGTACACAAAATAAAAGCAGTTTTAAAATCCATGTGAAGCGTTTGTATTACATCACTGAGGCGAGGCGATTGACAGGCATGGCGAGGCTCTGGCTGTGAGTCTCGACATACCCAAGGCGTTTGACAGGGTCTGGCATCGTGGCCTTCTCTCCAAGCTAAGCGAATACGGTCTGCCCGACAACATGCGCAAGTGGATTTCCAGGTTTCTCCATGAGCGAAGTATACGTGTCCTCGTTGATGGACACGTATACTATGTTTTAGTAGCTCATGTCAGTAAATGCTGGAGTACCACAAGGCTCTGTGCATTTGCGGTTCATGAGCGTTATTGCTGCAAGTCTCCTGGTTGCCGGATGAATACTGAGAGTAGATGCGAAGATCTTGTCATTGAGCTAAACATGACCTTGGATCTCATTTTAACATGGGGTATCAGAAATTGCGTTTGGTTTAAAGTCAACAAAACTCAGGTGTGCTAGTTCTCCTGCAACAAATCCCCGTTTTCTACCAATACCAGCACCGACCAACCAATACTCATTCATTCTTTAAATTATGCCGAAATTAACTACTTAATTAAAACATAAAAAATACACATTATATACTATTTTCATGTTGTCGGCCTTATTCTTTTCAAAAATGATATTCAACTACTAGTTATCCTGGTTTAACTCATAGGTAACATGGTCACCCTTAATGGTGAATTTTACAAAAAATGACGAAAGTATTTACTGTCTCCGTTTCCGAATATGTAGAGCGCTGAAATGTATGTACTTATTTAGTAGAAATTTCTACTAAATATTGGTGTATCTAGCTTACGAATCCGTTGTGATCTGAGGTACGTACAGTCAATTATTTATTTGCAAAACGTCTGGATTGAGGAGCCAAATAAAATACGTTGATTTTCCAAATTCGCTCAGTGTTTATATTTAATTCCTATGATACAAATTAGAACACACTTACTACTAAATTATCATTAAGTCAAAAATGCCGATTGACCGATCACTTTCACAGAAACTCGTGTTTTTATATATTTAGCAATTGCGGAGCCATACCAATGCCTATAGTAATTGTAGTGGACCCATATTTTTAGTAGATATTATACACAATGACTACTAAATCATACAAAAATTTCATAAATGTACGTCTACTACTTTTCGAGATACAAGGTGGCTCCTCAGTCTAAACATTTAGTTTGAGGAGCCACTTTTACATTGCTATAACTTTTGATATATTTTACTACAAATTCCAGAATTTCGCCTACAAAATCACCTGATTTGCTACTAAATAATGGTATGAGACTCCTTTAAAAATCAGGAGTGGCTCCTCAGTTCATACGGACACCAATTACTCATGTTTCAAAAAGAATTGACGTGCCTCACTTTGAGATATCTGAAATTATCATGTTACTGAAAAGTATGCTTTTTACTCCTTTAGGTCGCTTAATATTATGGAAATAAACCATGATGTCATGTTGCAATTATCCATCTGTTTACTTTTTAGCCTATTCTCGTGCCATAATTTTGGACTAATTAGTTTCTTCCGAGTCTCGTTTGACTGAAGAACCGCAAATGGCCCACCTGTTTTGTGACGTAAAGAAGTGTAGATATTGCATACAGCGTGTTATGGTAAAAATAAATAATGATAATAATATACATATAATAATAAACAATTGTTCGACAGCCTCCATGGCGCAGCGGGCGAGTAGCCGTGAAAAGAAAGGCCGTGGGTTCGATACTCGCTCCCAGACAAATGTTTGTGTGACAGACATGAAATGAAAACGCCTTCTGTGTCACTAGTATATATATGTCGGGACGTCGGGATAGCCGATCTGCTCCATCTTGCTTATTCGTAACTTCAGGAATCGTTTAAATAAGTGGACTATGGCCTTGACTTTACAATATTTTAATAATACAGACATTTAAATAACTTAGACAATTAGGGATTACAATAATAATTAGCGATTTAGAGCCAATGAGTTTGCGTATCACCACCACGCACAACCGCTGTCAACCAGAGAGCCAACTGACCAGCCATTTGCACGTAATGACAGACGCAACTCCATTCGGGGTTACCCGCTCTTAATTACAAATAGTATTTAATCGAATACAAAACCATAATTCCTTAGAAATAATAAAGTTAATGGATAATTCTCAAAATTTACTGATTTTCATTATTCAATAATGTCGCGCGCCGTTATATATTTATAATCTTCAACACTTTTAGCAAGTACCACAATACAACGTTAAGGTTTCGATGCTCGACTAGAACTAACTTAAAAACTAGGCAGTAGCCTCGAACATCATGTTTTTCTGAGCTTCCTGTTCTCATTTGTTTTTATTAGGCAACTACTTTGACTATTAGTCAAATGAAGTACTTTTTAAATTCATTCGTAAAATCATAAGTCAAATGATGCACATTTGGACAATGGCGAAATCGTAGTTACAAAAAAATATTGCGTTTAGGAATTTCATACTTTGTAATCTAAATATTATTATTTTGCATGATTTTTCAGCATATTAACAATAGCTGTGTAAGTATAGATAAGTTGTATAATTTATTAAAAATCTCAATTGATTTTTTGGTAACGTGTTATGGCCGTAAGATTTTTTTAATGAATGGCTTAAGGTCTTTTAGGCCAAAGAAAAATCTTTTTCATAAGAATTCTATAAGCCGTTAAAAAAAACTGTAAAATCAATGCAAGTGTGTGTGTCCCTACAATTACAAATAACAAAAATAAATCAGCTTTACTTTTTACCAACTTATTGAATGACTGGATTGTCTGTTATTTGGCTGTATAGTTACGACCATAGCTTATTTTATTTAGGAAAAAAAAACAATACTTCCGTCATTTCATACTGACATATTGTGACATAGTTTAAATCTTCTATAAATCAATGGTTTAAATACACGAATACTTGAAGGATTTCACTTAGAAAATAATCTAGCAAACATGAATGTGGCCAGTGGCTACAAATGTGATCTGGAGATCGGCTAATTTCCAAAGCATAGCAGATCGATATAATATGCTATATTTGCCGTGGGAACGTACCAAATTCGACAAACACGTTCCTATTATGGTGAACATGTACGTTTCCACGGTAGTTCTTTAATTGAAGTGTGCAAAGAAACAATTAGTTCATCTTAATTTAATTTAAGAGGCAGTTCAGATACCTTATTGATAAGAGGTAAAATAAAATCACACCATGTTTCAAATAAGCAGTATTATGTTTAATTACTGGTCCGACCAGGCTGGTCGAGCAGGCATTATAGAATACTATTGTAGTCGCTTGGTTGTGCGTCGTACAGTGGGCTGCTGCGCTCATACCATGATAGTAATCTGGTATTTGGGACGGGCCAGACATCAAGACATATCTGCCCCTGCAGCATTTTTAGATATATAAGATAGGATAATTATGAAGATGAATAAACATTAAAAAATCCAGTGTTTTATTTTTATTCAGAACCCGTTTTTATTTTCTAATTTAATTTCTAAGTCCAGGATTTAGGGTCTGAAGATATTTTCTGCACAACTATTGACAAACTCTGTATCTTCCATTTCAACTTAGCTTGTATTGAAATAAATTATATGTGGCTTATGTTACTTTTGGTATAAATCTAATGGTGAATTATTAAAAACGGTTCAGCAGTTTTAAGGAAAAATAAACAAATTATTCCTTTAATTAAGTATAATGCGTTCATATCTGAACATGTAAACGTAAACACGAATGTAAACACTTGTGTGTAAGTACCTACGTGTGGAGGATCATCCTTCCCCACAATAGTTATAAGTCAAGTTCAGTAGGCAAATGTTTAATTAACGACCCTGCCTCAGGTGACAATAGCAGTAGTATTATAATGCTCTTTGGAAAATAGGCAAATAACATTTTTATCAGCTTCATAGATAAAAATATTTTATTCAGAAATGTCAATTAGATCATAACCTCAAAATATTTAAATTGAAATATCTTTAGTATTAGACTTTTTCATCAGAAATCCCTAATACATTATTATTTAGGAATTGCTGCTGAATTTTTTGATATTTTTTTCACTTCTAAACGCTACATATTTATGTCAACTATTTTCATGTATGGGAACCTGCCATTGTCCTTTTAGTGTTTGATCTTAGAATTTTAAACAATATTCGGAAATCATGACAGACAGATATTTGCGTTGTGGGTCCGTAGTCCCTCATACTCTCGATACAATTTTGACCTAGTGTGGGGTCAGGAATATGTGTGTGACTGTTGGGTGTATTTATTTATTTATTACCTATCCAGACCAGACAGAATTTGGATAGACCAATAATATAATTGGTACTTAAAACTAATTTTACGAAACTCTGAGCGCGGCAGTAAGATTGTTCAACCATAGACATTTTTAACTATTTTTTACAATCAGATATAAGATCATCGCATTTTTCAACTGTAGACTAGTTTTTTATCTATTTTCATAACAATTTTTCAGCCTGACTATAGCTAAAACTATGACTAAGATACCTTCGTGATTTTCAGATGTTGTGATCCCATTATGTCACTGACCTTTGCCTAAAAGGTCGGATATGTGAATCATCTCCCTCAGTTCCCCATTGGAGGTGGGAGACGGGGTGACACCAATCATTGCGCACACTGGTGCCATTTGCATACCGTCGAAGGATGTTTGGTTTTCTGAACAATTTCACTTTTAAAACATACTTACTTTTTAATTACATATACATATACACTCACGCCTATAATCCCCGAAGGGTAGGCAGAGGTGTAACCAGTACTTTTCGCCAAATTTCGGTCCCATAATGTGATACTTTACATATACAATACTTTTTAATTAACAAATTATATTTTTATTTTAACAAATTATATTTTTTATAGATCCGTGCACGTTTCTGCAAACCAGTTGAAAACGTCAACTGGTTTTTCAATCAGTTGACCGTTTATAGGAAATGGTTTCATTTCGTTAACGCAAAAACCGTCAACCCACCTCTACTGGTGACAGGGTACTAAAGCTTAGAAATCGAGGTTCTGGTTTCAAATCCAAGATAACAATTTGTATTTGAATTTTTGGTTCAAACAATCACACGTGAGTTATGTGTCCATGGCGATTGTGTCTATAGGACGAGAAATATGTTCGACGAACCTTGGATGAACTGGTTGTACTGCCTACCCCCGTGGAAATACAGGTTATGTATATTTTATTTATATCAACCTCAAGCCTGCATCTCCAAACTATTTCGAGCTCGTTATAATTATTTCTATTTTGAAAAGACATTAGTACCAATTAAGAGTAGGTAAAGGCCGCGCGAGGAGAACTTATTCCAATCAAATAAACGATCTTCTCCTAAAAGGGCAAATCAGGAGTACCTCCAACCGTCGAAAATGTATGAATGTGGAAGAGGCGAAAGAAGTGTACCCCCATGGGATACGGGCGTGAGTGTATATGTATGTATGTAATACCAATCTTTAGTTTAATTATAATCCGATCTCAGTTCGATCAATATTCAGTCGCAGTATACGATACAACTCTCTGGAGGGTTACTCTTGACACTCGATTCCAATTTAAAATTGGGATTGGGTTCGAAAACTGTACAATTTGCACTCTTGAATGCAAGACCAGCGCCCGATTTAACTGAATACGGCGAAATTTTTAGTAACTACATGAAATAGAGCATTTACGATCGCTAGTTCGTAAATATTCAATTTCATTTAGTTGAGTGAGTTAGTGTTCCAATATCTTTTAGATTGGAATTGAAACTGTATCGAGTTCGAGATTGGAATTGATTTCAAGAGTAGGCCTACTGCTCTCAGCTGTCACTAAACCAAGGCCGTGTTATTCCAAGTGTGTCAAGCTATGATTGTTGAAGTCTTTTCATAGTTAATTATGACGTCATCGCATAGTTACATTTAACTATTGTAACCATTTGTTATAAATAAAAATTAATCTAAGTATGTTTGTCCACTATGGACAAACAAACTATTATGGTAGGTGGTAGGATATTCATATCCGCCCGGATAGCGACCACCGTACACAGGGTGTAAACCCCCCATAGTGGCACACGCAAGTGTGTCGCGTTCGGGGATCAGCCAGTATTCATCCTGTTTTTGTACGGGGTCTAAGGTTGGGGTACGATATCTGGCCGTTTTGCGGCCTTCTGACACTAGACCCTCGGACGCTTGTTCACCTTCTTGCCCATGGCATAGTGCGAAGAAGCAGGCCGGCATGATTGTGTTGAGTAGCGCTGGATAGATTGTCTCTAGCTACCAGGTGCCAGGTTAGCCATCAGGTGCAGCGTGGCCACATTGCCGTGGATAAAAAAAACACAAACCCATAGTTAAGTTACAGATATTTAAGCATGCCAATAGATGCAAATACACGGTGTTTTCGCAGAAAACTTGTTTTTATCGTATTCTATTAGTATACGTCTGACTATAGACAATAAAATGCACTTGTTTATCACTACGTAGTAGGTACGAACCCATCGCGTGCTAGCTCATACCACGTGCGTGATATTTTTGTGCAGTTTTAAAATGTAAACAGTAAACAAATTATACTATAGTCAATAGCAATTGACGGCCTAGAGTGGGAGAATAGCCGACTGTGAAATAGAGGACATGTCGATCCCTACATGGCAAAAAATGTTAGTGTAATCTACAAAAAAAATCTTATTAATAATCATGTTGTGTGATAAGTACTTAGTAATTCTATGTAAGGTCATTTTTTGTGCTTTATTTCGTACATTATTTGAGATGCAACTGAATTTTACTACTACACTGCACCTGATGGTAACCGCAGTGCCGTCCATTTAGTGTATCGAATAGCGAGAGACAATCTATCCCCCGCTTCTCAACACAAGCATGCCGGCCTGCTTCTTCACACTACGCCATGGGCAAGGAGGTGAAGAAGCGGCCGAGGGTCTAGTGTCAGAATACTCAGAAGGCCGCAAAACGGCCAAACATAGTACCCCAACTCTAGACCCCGACAAAAACCGGATGTAAACTGGCTGACCCCCGAACGCGACACACTTGCTTGTGCCACTATTGCGGTTTTACACCCTGTGTACGGTGGTCGATATCAGGGATGTGAATGTTCTACTACCAGCAATCTATCAATATCCCGACGTCACAGGGGGTGTGGTGTGACCATGTTGGCGGGCGGCCAGGAACACGTGGACTTAGTAGTAGGCGACTTCACGTGACTACGTGGGTTGTTTGAAAGTGATACGCGAAATAATAAATAACACCCAACATTCACACACATAGCCCCGACCCCACACTAAGATACGAGTCTTGTGTTGTGGGTATTAGGGACTACGAGAGACGCACAGTCTCACAACACCCAGACCCCGGACACAAATATCTGTCTGTCACACAAACATTTGTCCCGGTGTGTGAATCGAACCCACGGCCTCTCGTTTCACAGCTGGCTACTCGCCAATTGCGCAGCAGTCGTTTACGACGGAATGAATGTATTAGAACCATTATTGTAGAGGCATTAGTGAAACTGCAATTTGAGTAAAATGGAGCCTTTGTTTTGTGTATTATGGATACGAAGTATTGAGTTTGTGCACCTTTTAATTTGGGTAAAAAAGACCCACGTAGATATTACGCAGCAATCCTCTTAATTTTTTGCTGCAAATAATTTGATAATTTGCCCTGTCATTATAATAATGAGTACATATATTTATACCGCATTACATTTTGCTATATTTTATCAATAAAGTTGCTAAGTCATAATTGACATAAGCAAAAACGTAAAACCAATGACGAAAAACCTAATTCTTTCGTCATTGCCTAAAACTAACCTACGCAAACTTTATCCTAAATGTCATGTTTGTGATATATAGTAAGTATTTGGCAGCCAAATATGTTTAAACATTAGCCTTGTATTAATATTGTCCCACTGCTGGGTACGGGCCTAATGTGCTAATGAGAAGGGCTAGGCTGTCTCCTACGCTGAACTGGTGTGGGTTCACTTCATACACCTTCAATATGTTTATTTAGATTTCTTAGGTTTTCTTACAATGTTTTCCGTCACTGTTTAACCAAATGATAATTAACTACCCAGTGAACACATGACCTTGATATGATATAACAGATAAGTCATAGTTAGATAATGTCACGTTTATGTAATTTTCACGTATAAGTAACATCCTTTATTGGTATTATTTATGATATAATTCTGACATCATTATGATATAATATTAATATCCTTTTCTACGTACATTTGACGTAGCAATGATGTTAATTTTCACACGCATAACTAATGTTTTAATACATAATTATTCTAAACTTAATATGTTTTTAGGTAACGTCAGTCAAACATTATTTCGGAATTACGACCTAAGTTACTAACTGCCCGATAATAAATATACCTAAATGTTTCTATTATTATTCCACATTTATTCGTGCATTATTAAACTTTATCTCTGATCATCTGCTGAATCCTCCGCTTAGACAAATTATTTAGCATAAGGTTGGGCATGCTGATATTTTTAATTAACCCCGAAAAAAATTAAAACCATAATTTAAAAAAAAAAATTGTTTTTAACAGAATATTTTTGTTGTTGCAGAACTTTTTTAAAAGAAGCTACTAGCTAAGCCGTTCGATAAACGTGATCTTTATTTATAAATATAACTAATAAATTGTCGGCTCGAAAATAACTTATTAAAATTACTAGAATTAAATCTTAAAGTGAAGTCATATTTTCATTAATAATGAAAATATTATGATGTAATGACTTGGATTTATTAATAAAAAGTAATAATGTGCACGGGCAAATATTGACATAAGACGTTATAAATGAATTTATAGCATTAAAGATATAGTTTAATACTTACTTTAATAAAATAATGTTAATTTTACAACAATTTTAAATAAAACGAAGACTAGGCTTAGGCTTTACTACGATTGATGAGGCTGTATGAATTGAACCCTTTGCCTTCAAATTTGGCGCGCACGCCGCTCAATGATGGCGCCTTTTTCACTGAACATAGACGAGCGAGTGTCTTGGTTAATAAATACAAATGATTTTTTACATCGCATAATAAGTTTATTACAAATTTTATTTTATTATTGGCTATTAGGAATATTACCTGGGAATAAGTATATCCTTATTATTTTTAATTTAAAATTGTGACTGTTGATAATAATATATTTAGACGTGTCTGTTTTAGATAATGAGAAATTTATAATATAATAATTTTCAGATCAAATTTATGCTGCAAATCGGTGAGTCTAACGGAAAAGAGTATTAGACAGAATATTTAAGAAAATATTTTCACCGTTTGCCAAATAGGAGAACGGGATGGGAGAATCTCAAAATATCCTGTTAAAGATTTGACTCTGATAAATATAAATCAAGGTACAGACACTATTCCATTTATTAAAATTAAAATGAAGCTAACAATTTTTCCATTCCAGAAACTATATTGACGAAATTTCCTTTTTGGGGTTCTGCCGAATTTGGAAAAAATTGCTGGTAACCAACTTGGCTCTCAACTTACGACTTGGTAACCGACGCGCAGTGGAACAACTTGGTCAACAAAAAAAAGCTAAACTGTAGCAAACAACAGCCAAAGTGACGAGTCAATAATATTATTCTAATATATTATTTGGTTTGTTATTATCCAGAAATTGTAACAGATTTCTTAAGTAATGTATAAATACTTGTGAAATAAAAAATAAGAAATAATTTGTTGTTTTAATTAGTTAAAAATCAATAATTTAATAAAAATAAAAAGCGACATCAATGTAATTTCTAAATAAACGAAGCGTCATTATTCCGTCCGTAGTACGTAAAACTGAGTATATGATGATGTCAGGTTGATATCATCATTATGTCACGTGACTTACGTCACTATCTGACGTCACTAAGTGCGAAATAATGAGTCATTTATGAGTCAGTCCTTAGTCTTATGTTATGTAAAGTATGATATTGAACGACATCATACTGATGTCATATTTACATAAACGTGTTCACTGGGTCTAATACAAATTAATATGTTTAGTGTCTGATTTTTATGGCTAAGTTTAATAGAGAGTTAGTCATGAACTTCGACTTTATCAGTTTGGCATTGAAATAATAACTATACAATTAGTATTATTTAAACGATTTTAAAATATATTGTATCTATGTCTGACGACATACTGCCTAGTGCTTCCCTTGGCCGTGAAGGTTGTTACATTTTAGGAACATTGCGTGTCGGGATATAAAAAGTAAAATAAAACCCGTATTATTTTCACTTCAATGCATATTGTCCACGTTTCCGTTGGAAATAAATAACACCCAACAGTCACACACATAGCCCCGACCCCACACTAAGATACGAGTCTTGTGTTGTGGGTATCAGGGACTACGACGCACGGTCTCACAACACCCAGACCCCGGACACGAATATCTATCTGTCACACAAACATTTGTCCCAGTGTGGGAATTGAACCCACAACCTCACGTTTCATAGCTGGCTGGCAACTGCGCCACGGAGGCTGTCAATTAAGTTTAGCTTCATTAGGACTCAGTCTGGATTTTTTTTCGCAGACAGCCAAATGTTTGGAAAGATCCAGAGCTTGTCATACGTCCAAGGTTGGCTGAAGGCAATCTTCCAATTGAACTCGCAATTTGCTTGTAAATCGTGCAACGGAAGGGAACACTTAGTTCCTTATACAACATGAAAAACATGGAATATTTATACACAATGCGACCATACGCGTGTATCTGAATAAATAAATATTAAAAACACCCAACAATCATACACATAGCCCCGATCCCACACTAAGATACGAGTCTTGTGTCGTAGGTATCAGGGACTACGAGAGACTTTCTGACAACAACTTCCAACAGAAATGACTGTCTGTCACACAATCATTAGTCCCGGTGTGGCAATCAAACCCACGGCCTCTCGCTTCTCAGCCGAATACTCGCTTACTGCGCCACGGAGGCTGTCAACTGAATGGGAAGAGGTTAAACTGATATTTCCGATTCATGATAGCCATCAATCAAAACCATACCGAGCTTAAAATACAATCTGGGGCAACTATAGTATTACTTGCTGGTGGGAGAATATTCATATCCGCCCGGATAGTGACCACCGTACACAGGGTGTAAAACCCGCCATAGTGGCACACGCAAGTGTGTCGCGTTCCGGGAGCCAGTGTACATTCATTTTTTGCACTAGACCCTCGACCGCTTTTTCACCTTCTTGCCCATGGCGTAGTGTGAAGAAGCAGGCCGGCATGATTATGTTGATTACCAGATAGAATCAGACTTTCTCTCGATACTCTAAATGGACGGCACTGCGCTTACCATCAGGTGCAGTGTGGTCACTTCGCCGAGCCAGGATAAAAAAGGTATTTTTTTTACTACGGATCCTATGACAGCCTAGACTCTAGAGAATAGGGGAACAGACTGTCAAATGCCTAAATTCGATACTCATTTTAAGGCACAATGTTAATTGGCTCTCGCTTTACCAGTGAAACATCATGAAAAAACCTGCTTAATTTAGAATTTAAAAGTTATATGAAGTCTACCAACCCTTGCTAGATCAGCGTGTTAGATTATGGTCTATCCCTCTCATTAGTAGAAAGCCCGTGCCCAGCAGTGGGACGGTATAATACTCATAATAAAGTATTAACCATACACAAATTTTGGTTTGCAAGATCTGAGAATGGTCGATTTTCTGGTTTTGTAACCTATGTCCTGCCATAAGGCCAATGAAACTAAACGAACGGAATATTTTCAGACGTCATAAATTATGCAATCATGGTTTTTTTAACCTTGATTAGTTTATGAAGATGTAATAAAAATTCCATTGCAATCGATGGTGCGTTATAAATAATTAAAAATGGAATAGCATTATATTTATTTGTTTAGGATTCAGGCAGTATGGAGCGGTGTTCCTTTGCTTTTATGGTGTAATAAAAAAAAGTTGGCGGGTGAATACAAACTAGAATGACGTAATGTGTTACTCAGTATAGTTTCACAGATTTACGATTGACTGCCTATTTTCAGCCTCCGTGGCGCAGTTGGAGAGTAGCCGGCTGTGAAACGAGAGAGAGAGAGGCCGTGGGTTCGATTCCCACACCGGGGACAAATGTTTGTGTGACAGACAGATATTTGTGTCCGGGGTCTGGGTGTTGTGAGACCGAAAGTCTCTCGTAGTCCCTGATACCTACGACACAAGACTCGTATCTTAGTGTGGGGTCGGGGCTATGTGTGTGACTGGTGGGTGTTATTTATTTGTGATTTTTGAAGCTATACTTCCCTCGATTTTCTGTGAGATAGTCATAACCCGGTCCTTTCGTGCTACAGAGCCAACTGGCTAACAATACAACCCACTTGTCTCCGAATTTATAACAGCCCCGCAACTCTAGACTCCGGGCCGATACTGAGTATTTCTAAATGGAAAAAACCCAATATCACTTTACCCTATCCGGGAATCGAACCTGATACCACAGCACAGCAGTCGTTAAACATGCGCAATGAGAACTGTGCCACCGAGACAGCCTTTTGTATTAAAATAAATATGTCAACAGATTTAACAAGTCCCCAATCTGTCACATAATTTTGGACCTAACAGTGATATAAGGTCGGCGGGACTAAAATGCGGACACAAATAGTGTTATGCAATTTTGGACCTTTAAATCATTTCCTAAGAATGAGAATGTTATGACAAACTTGGATGTATAGCAGAGCTGCATCCCGTATCAGTACCGCAATTACAATTTAGTTGATTGAGCGAATTATTCTTGCGACCACTTGCGACGCTCTTGAACGAATATCCGTATATTTTTGTTACAATACCGTGGCAAAGGAAACTTGTTTATACGGCCTAGCTCGGTAGCCTAGTTCTAATTGCGCATGCGTTACGACTGCTGTGTTAAGGTCTCGGGTTCGATCGTTGTTCGAGTAAAAGTTGTTTATTCATCATTATTATAAGCTAACTCCGAAGATGTAGGTAGTTAACCAAAATAATTATTATATAAAGCAGCGATAGCCTAGTTGGTTGCGGTACGGAGTGTCAAGACGAAAGTCGTATCTTCGAAACCCAAGTGGCACACACCTCTGACTTTTCTAAAGTTATGTGTGTATTAAATGTTAATTATCGCTGGCTTTAACGGTGAAGGAAAACATCGTGAGGAAACCTGCATATCTGAGAATTCTTATACGAATTTCGAAGGTATGTGAAGTCTACCAATCCGCATTATGCCAGCGTGGTGGACTAAGGCCTAACCCCTCTCATTAGTAGAGGAGGCCCGTGCCAAGCAGTGGGACAATGTTTAATACAGGGCTAGTAATATTTATTATTATTATTATGTCCAGTCTATCCCATAGTATATAGATACAAATATCGGATAATGATGTGTTTGGTGTCAAAAAGGAAATTGTGAACTTTAGCTTTTAACTCAGCCCCTGAGCTTTAACACAGCAACTCACTGAAATTTCAGTTTATATACACCACCACTAAAGACAAATGCCAAGGCTGATATTATGGCATTTTACTGATCTGTATGAAATACCATTAGTAAAGTATATTACCATCAGTAATCTGTATATATCAAAGAAGAAACTGACTGACTGACTGATCGATCAACGCACAGCCTAAACGGCTGGGGTTAGAGACTTGAAATTTTGACAGTAGGTACCTTTTATGACGTAGGCATCCACTAAGCAAAGTTTTTTGGATATACCACCCCTAAGGGGGTAAAATAGGGGATGAAAGTTTGTATGAAAATCCGTCATTTTTGAAGTTAAATTCATGAAAATTAGTATTTGGCCTTTTAGTTAAAAATAAAAAATATATGTTTCAGGATTTTCGGAAATTCCGCCTCTAAGGGGGTAAAATAGGGGATGAAAGATTGTATGAAAATCCGTCATTTTTTAAGTTAAGCGCATGATTATTTTGTATTGTATACTTTTTCTCCCAAACATGACCTACACACGGGCGGATCCGCGAGCAACAGCTATTATTACTAAAGAATAAATTACATACATATACACTCACGCCTGTAATACCCGAACGCAGTCCCATAATGTGATAGGGGGCGAGCCTATCGCCATACCAATGCTCAAATCCAGACTCCGGGCTGATACTGAGTATTTCGAAATAGAATAACCCAATATCACTTTATCAGTCCAGGGGATAGAACCCAAGACCGCAGCAGTCGTAACGCATGCGCAATTACAACTGCGTCAGCGAGGCAGTCGTTTCGCCGTTGTTTCCTTACTCATCATTTTAGTGTTGTAGTCATGCTGAATTGTTCAATGTCCTCAAATATCATTCGAGTAAGCACGTATCGCAGGTCTATTGAAATTTAATTCTATTTTAGTTTGTTACTTTGCAGAATTTATGCATACTGTGCAAATTGAATAACAACCTTTACAGTTTGTTCTGGCTTAATCTTTTGTCGGCGACTTCAGTGGTAGAGCCACGCTGTAGACATATTTGTCTAAAAATGAATGGGCCGGCTCGACCGGGGTAGTACCACTGTCTCACAGAAAACCAATGTAAAGTGACAGTTCACTGTCGCGTTTCGTATGGTAAGTGAGATATCCGGAGGCCCAGATTCCCCCTTCCCTTCCCTAATCCCTATTCCTGTCCTTTAAGGCCGACAGCGCATACATGATACTTTCGGTATTGTGGATGTTCATGGGCGGTGGATATCACTTAACATCAGGTGACCCACTGGCTCGTTTGTCGGACTATGATATAAAAAAAAAAGTTAAATAAAATACAACCAACAGCCACACACAGTTCTGACCCCACACTAGGTCAAACCTGTAACGTAGGTATCAAGAACTACGAGGGACTATGGTCCCACAACACCCAGACCCGAAACAAATATCTGTCCGACACAAAAATTTGTCTCGGTGCGGTAATCGAACCCACGACCTCTCGTTTCTCAGTTCAGTGTGTGAGTTTTTTGTGGTTATCGTTGAATCATATTAGTCCGATTTTTGTTTTCCATGAAAATGACACGTGCTTTGTGTTTTGTCATAGGATCAAATTTAACAAGAAATCGTCCACTTTCTGTGGCATTTTTGGGTTTTTCTAAAGATAGGTTCGGCGAAGGGTGGGTATGCTGGTTGCACCTCTGCCTACCCCTTCGAGGATTGCAGGCGTGAGTGTATATGTATGTAACAAAAGCTCTGCATATCATTGCACCTACATACATTACCCATTGGGTCAATAATATCCAAATTGCGTCAAAGACTAGCGTGATGCGTTTATTTTGGCAGAAACCATTTCTATTAACTGCCAACACACACCCTACAATTGTATTGTTTTTAAGTTTGGCTGTGGAATGATCTGACGTCAATGAATACGTGGTTCAGCCAAAAAAAAGTGAAAGTTGGTAACTTTGTTGATTGTACATTTCAACAATTTAATTAAATAAATAAATATACGATAAAGTGTATTTTCGTATTTGGAATGAAGACATTTTCATTACAATGTTTAAATTACTTTTCTTTTTTTTGCTATGGAACAAAGAGTATACAGCCTGCCTGATTGATATGATTTATTAAATTAATAAATAAAAACGTCATTATCCAGAAGAAACTTTCTAAAATTCTTCTTTCAAGGATTTTATTTATTTTATACATTAATAATAATTGCAAAGATCAAAAATAATTATGTAAATAAAAACGATATTACTTTTATTCATAGGTAAAACCAATAAACTCTACTCATTCTATATCACTTATAACAAAATAGAAACAACATTTTTTTTATTGCATAGTCCGACAAACGAGCCAGTGGGTCACCTGATGTTAAGTAATCTCTAACGCCCATGAACAGCCACAATACCGAAAGTATCATGTATGCGTTGTCGGCCTTAAAGGACAGGAATAGGGATTAGGGAAGGGAAGGGGGAATCTGGGCCTCCGGATATCCGGCCTCACTTACCATACGAAACGCGACAGTGAACTGTCACTTTACGTTGGTTTTCTGTGAGGCAGTGGTACTACCCTGGTCGAGCCGACCCATTCATGCTGTAAACAAATATGTCTTCAGCGGGGCTCTACCACTATAACTATACAACATTCGATACAAACTCCATTTTCGATCTGTAAAACATTCTTCCTTATTAAACCTAACCTGAATATATAAAAAAACGTCGACCCGTCCCGAATCACGATTGCCATGGACTTGATTGTGAATGGCCGCTGACGTCACACATTGTCGATCCGTAAATTCCGTAATCGCATCCGACAATCGGCCAGTCTCGTCCGACGCTCCATCGCGCGATGTTGTGTATCCACAACGCTATTTATTAATTTTGTGGTATTTAAATATAGAAATTGAGAAGTAATTTCTGAGTTTTGTGATTTTTTAAATTGTAAAGGATTTGTTCAAGGAATTGTAGTGAGTAGTTCTTATGTACACATTTATTTCCTTTGTATTATTATTATTATTTTAAATGTATGTCCAAATATTTTAATAATTAATCGCGTGAATCAGATCGAGTCCTCAACGGTAGAGCGGCTTTATTTCATCGTTGATTTTTCGAAGTGAAAACTTCTTTAGCGTTGGGCATTTTTGTATCTCTGTTTAAAAAACCATAGTGAGATTTAGTTTTTATTTAAAATGTTTATATAATTCATACTTTTTAACGACTTCATAACTAAAAGTTAAACGTTTGAATTTGGACAGTTTTGTGATGGTTTATGTTAGTCTCTATCCTAGTAGAGTTAAATCTATAATGTACAGAAATCTTGGCATAATACTGCGCATACAGTCTTAATTTAGTACAATACATTTCGTGGAGCCGATCTTGAACACATTCTGTATTCGAACTCCTTTATAATATTGGCTCTTAAAACAACCCGCATACATTTATAGCGCAGACATTTTTTTATATCATAGTCCGACAAACGAGCCGGTCGGTCACCTGATGTTAAGTGATCTCCACCGCCCATGAACATCCATCCACAATACCGAAAGTATCACGTATGCGCTGGCGGCCTTAAAGGACAGGAATAGGGATTAGGGAAGGGAAGGGGGAATCTGGGCCTCCGGATATCTCACTTACCATACGAAACGCGACAGTCACTTTACGTTGGTTTTCTGTGAGACAGTGGTACTACCCCGGTCGAGCCGGCGGAGGTAGTACCACTCCCACGTCCCCGACCGGGATTTTTGTATACCCGACCCGATGGTCGAGCATGAATGGGTATACAAAAATATTCAAACGCTTATGTACCGTCAATAGACTTGACTAGCTATGAAATTCCCCAAGTAAAATTATATTTTTGTCGCTTTTCCTTCTAGAATATATATATTTTTTTTTTTATTTGCTCATATGGTATGGCATTCAAGCATTTCCAAACCTACATTTTGGCTTCATCCCAACCCATTTCCTTCAAGGGGAAGCGATACTTTTACATTAAAACATAATAGATACAAAAATGACGTAATATTATTGTTTAATTGTCTCTTTTTAACCGACTTCAAAAAACGAGGAGGTTCTCAATTCGTCGGTTTTTTTGCGTATGTTCCCTGATTACTCGAAGATGCCTGGACCGATTCGAGAAATTCTTTTTTGTTTAAAAGGATCTATTTCCCAGGTGGTCCTATTGGCACCAAGTTAAGATCTGATGAAGGGATCTCAGAAAAATCGCGGGCAACCCTCAAATTTTATAATGTGCATAATGCGTTTTTTTATTGAAGTCGGTGTACTTTTTGAGGCTATCTTATTTATACAAAAAAGAAGGCAAAGGTTCACCTCCATGCAGCTTTTACATGTTCTAAGTTCTGAACATCCAATTTATTTATTTTTTGATTTGTTCCAGACAGAGGCACTGAAGAGTGCCTCCTACGAAGTATTTTCCACCGCAGCCATACCCCTCAAGATGAACAGCGCACCATTCAGAAGCAAGCCGAATAAAATACTAAACACATTTTTAAACACATAAAACTAGACTTTAGTATTCCAAACAAAGACAAACCAAAAGTGATATTTAATGTTGTTCCTCGTTTAATTTATTTTAAATAAAGTGATATTAGTGTTGTAAGTGTATTTGTCGATAAAAGTGAACAATGCTAGTGTTGTGCCTCGCCGTATTGGTGCTGTCGGGAGTTGTGGCCGATCGGACAAACTTGCCTCCCACATGTAGCAGGTGAGATTTATAATACATTCTTAGAAAACTATAAGAAGTGGAGAAGAATAGATGACTCATGACGATCTTAGACCTACAGACCTATCAAAATAAGTAAAAATGATAACAATTTAAGTCATGAGAATAAGTATCTTCTAGGCAAACGTGCTCCACCGTAGACCACATCATCACTTACCATCAGGCGAGATAGAGTGACTTGTCAAAATTATAATAATAAATTTTAATTCCTCAGTGGGTACGCGATTGTTGTTCGACCTTCTAAATTTAATGACAAGTGACACCTAGACTGATGAAATATTCGTTTCTATGTAGAGACTGGAATTGTTACAAAAAAATAATGAATATGGATTACGCAAAATTTTAATGACTTAATCCAATTTTATTGCAATAAAATTTTGTTGATTCTTGTTCTGGCTTCAAATGTTATCGGTTATTAATAGGCTTAGTTTTGGATTTCTTAACATGGATCTAGGTTCGTTTCTTACAAAATCAAAAAGTTTCACTTCTTCGTTTTCGGCGCTTCAAATGAAATAACTGCTTCTCTGAACATTATTAGGTACATTAGGTATTTAAGATTCCATATGTTGTGGGCATGAAGTGGAAATCGAGACTTTACCATTGATGTTCAATTTTGTGCGAGTGCCAATTTTTAAATATTTAATAATAGTATGTCGGAAAAATTACACGTAAATGGGAGGCCCTTGACATATTTTTGTGGCTCGTTTCCAATGTGTCTACCGGATTGTCTGTAAGTCGCCCCACAGAGCTAGAAGCTTTAGGCCTGATACAAACGATTATTTAGGTAAAATACGTAATTACTAAACTGCCGTTACTTCTCTTTTTTTATACCACAATGGTGGCAAACAAGCGTACGGCCCGCCTGATGGTAAGCGGTTACCGTAGCCTATGGACGTTTGCAACACCAGGAGCATCACATGCGCGTTGCCGACCCTATACCCTCATTTTCCATAACCCAAAAGGCTATCATTTGTATTATATTTGTACTCCTTAGTGTACAACTATAAGCGTTGCACCAGTCGCCAATGTGTGGCTGGCTAGCCTCGCATGCTTATTTTATTATCTTGGCACGGCAAAGCGGCACACTACACCTGATGGTAAGCGCAGTACCGTCCGGTTAGGGTACCAAGTAGCGAGAGGCAATCTATCCCTCCCTACTCAACACAATCATGCCGGTCATGTAGCTTCTTCACACTACGACATAGGGCAAGGAGGTGAAGCGGTTAAGGGTCTCGTGTCAGAAGACAACACAGCCAAACATTGTACCTCAACTCTAGACCCCGACAAAAACCGGATGTACACTGGCTGATCCCGGAACGCGACACACTTGCGTGTGCCACTATGGCGGGTTTTTCGCCCTGTGTACGGTGGTCGCTATCCGGGCGGATATGAATATCCTTCCAGCAAAATTATTGTGTGTTCATACTTTTCAGTAAATGAAGCGAATTTAAAAATAGTACTATGCAATAACTAATTTTGTACTATTTTGAGTGAGTTTGACTGCCTCGGTGGCGCGGTTGTAATTGCGTATGCGTTACGACTGCTGTGCTGAGGTCTCTGGTTCGATCCCGGGACGGGTAAAGTGATATTGGGTTTTCTATATAGAAATTCCTCAGTATTCACTCGGAGACAGGAATCTGTGCCCGGTATGGCGATAGGCTCGCCCCCCTATCACATTATGGAACTAAAATTCAGTGAAAAGTATACTTGTTACACCTCTGCCTACCCCTTCGGGAATTACAGGCGTGAGTGTATTGCGTATGTGTGTGTGTGTTTGGATAAGTTAGGTAATGAAACATGACAAGGTTTTTTAGGTAAATGTCATCATCTGCCTGGATCGTGCACATATGAAACTTGGAGATTTTGGCTATGTATTTAAGTCGGTTGCATACAAAATGTTGGTTGGATCTTTTGTGCTTAACCGTTTATGTCTTTATTACGTCATTCCGCACATTTGCACCTTCGATGAAAAACCGTACGGTTTTTTTTAGTGCCTCGATAGGCAGACGAGCAGACGGAAAACCTGATGGTAAGTAGTCACCGCCGCCCATAGACTTCTGCAGTACCAGGGCACAGCAAAGCCACTGCCTACCGTTTTAAACTAACTCAGTGGCAAAAACGTCAAATCATCATGATTCTATTGCAGTTAGTAAACACACTGTGAGTCTCAATATCCACAATATCCGATGACTCAGGGAAATATTCAATATACTACACAGTGCTTTATTTTCAAATTGTAGAGCCTCATTATAGGCAATTTTATGAGCGTTAGAATCTACGGTCAGTAAGATACCGAGTATTGACAAGTTTTTGACAGCCTCTGCAGTAGGCGAGCAGCCGGCTGTGAATCGAGAGGCCGTGGGTTCGATTTCCACACCGAGACAAATGTTTGTGTGACAGACAGATAGTTATTTCGGGTCTGGGTGTTGTAGGACCGTAGTCCCTCATAGTTCTTGATACCCACGATACAGGTTTTACCTAGTGTGGAGTCAGGACTATGTGTGTGACTGTTGAGTGTAAAAATATCGCCGATCCCTACTATTTTAAAGGTTTAACCATTACGTCACTCGTCGAAACTTCGGGACTAAACAAAGAAATAAAGCGCGAGTTTTACTTCAACGCAACGATTCTTATTGTTTACAGGCGGGTGGAGATTATTTTTACCCGACTACGGCGAAGCAAAAGGGAGGGTTATGATTTTGGCCGGTATCTTTCATCAAGGGAGGCTGCGCACTTGTTGGTTTACCTCTCTTTTTATTGTATCATAGGGTGGTTAGACACATACCTTCGACATTCTTTTTAAAGAACCTTCAGTTCTGAATCTCACGATGTTTTCTATCACCCTTAAAACGAGCGATAATTATCATTGAATGACTTGCATTTTTAATTAACTTGTTAGTTTGCCTATCTCATACAAAGCAATAAAAAATTGTCGTAATTGTTGAAACCGTAACTATTTATCTGCACGAACAACATAATATACAACAATATGTATACAAATAAAGGATAAGAGTGATAACCAACCTTAAAAGCAAGAACTGATTGCTTTTTATGATAATATTTCACTGATTATTTTTATTTAAACGATAATATATATTTATCGACGTATCTCACCATCACAACACTAGATCAAAGGAATTATTGTTAAAATCGATTAAGTTTATTTATCGATAACTTAACATCTATCATTGTCACAACACTATGTATAGATCAAGAGCTGAGGATCATGGATAGCGGAAATGCGATCGCGCGACCTTGCTTCTGTCTGGGGAGCGGTGGAATGCACAATGCACTATTTCCGTTTTACGAACCGGCTCAGTAGTTAACTAGTAGCAGGTTATCCTATAAAGAAAAACTTACCTGTGTGCCGCCCGTTTTTTTTAAACTCTTAAATAACAAAACCTACGCAATCCAATGGTCCATATGAACCACTTAAAGTATTAAATATTGTTTACTTAGCGGTATTATCAGTAGCATATGGGACTGCCCTACGCAATGTATAAGTACACACACCTCGATGCGAATATCTACTCTGGACGCGAGAACCGATCCCGCAATTGAGGTTAAATGTATCCTAGGTTTTAATGTCTGTTTGTGCGCCTAATTTCATTTATCGATGCAGTAGTTTATGCGTGAACTACTGCGAACTACCAACTGCCTTTCGCAGTCTACCAACTGATCACCATATCTGTCAGTTTCATAATGTTCCATATCTAATTTTTTATTTCCTCAATCGTCTCCACTCAAATCAAATCAAATATTAAATGACTCCATGAAATGTTATACATTATTTAGATTCAGTCAATTTTATAACTCTACCGCCAGTTCGGAATGCCGTTTCGCTAGAGAACGGGCAAGAAACTCTAGCGAGAACATGCGCGAAACTAGCGAACTTTGTAAACTCAACCAATGAGATTATTACCATAGATTTTCATCTATGGCAATCATCCCTTGGTTTCCTAAGGGCTGTATTCAGGTATGAAGGTAAAGGTGCTGGTGGTAAGATATTCATATCCGCCCGGATAGCGACCACCGTACACAGGGTGTAAAACCCTCCATAGTGGCACACGCAAGTGTGTCGCGTTCCGGGATCAGCCAGTGTACATCCGGTTTTTGTTGGGGTCTAGAGTTGGGGAACGATGTTTTGCCGTTTTGCGGCCTTCTGAGTACTCTGACACTAGACCCTGGACCGCTTCTTCACCTTCTTGCCCATGGCGTAGTGTGAAGAAGAAGGTCGGCATGATGGTGTTGAGTAGCGGGGATATATTATTTCCCGCTACTCGATACACTAATTGGACGGCGCTACGCTTACCATCAGGTGCAGTGTGGTCACTTTGCTGTGCCAGGAAAAAAAAGACGAAACAGTTCAATACATTTTTCTCCTTTGCTCTCTGTTTTTCTGTTTAGTAGCTATTAATGAACTTTAGTGTTAACAATAATAATGAACAGTTATTTTTAGGAATTACGGTCGAATTTCAGCGACTAGGCGAATATTTTTATTAATTGATTGCGTAAAACGTTTACCGTGTGGTAACGTGTTATCACAATCAGTGCAAGGTTTCATTACGAGATTGTTTATATAGTATTATTTTCCTGCATTTGTTCTTATCTGAAATGACGCGCTTTTACACAACTTAATTATGAATTAGACCAGCTGATGGTAAGCGCAGTACCGTCCAGGTAGAGTATCAAGTAGCGAGAGATATTCGACACAATAGGGTAGTTGACACGATTTTTTTTATTAATTTAATCAACAAGTTACATTACCTAAAACCTATTATCGAAAGAATTTTATGAATCTGAACAAAAATAAGTAAATTAGACACCACTGAAATCTGCTGGAAGGGGTAGTTGTCAAATAACAGTACAATGATGCATATCTGATACCGTGACGTCACGGTACTATGAATCGCCTGTACTGTACCGTTGTGCGAGGGAGATAGCGATATGTTCCCAATACGCCATCGTTTTCACTTATGCCTGTGAGTATTTGCTCATGCCAATATTTAAAATAAATATTGTGACCTCATTTTCCAAGCAATTTGGATTCTGTTTTCGCAAGAGTTTCTTTTGCGTATTATATTCGATTGAGAATAATGTACAAAATTAAACACAGGAAACTACCCTATTATGCTGACCTGCTGAATAGCTTATGCACATTACGTTTAATAGACCCAAGGGTATAGGAAGTCGAGAAGACGCGGCTCGACACACTGTTCCACAGATTGATGGTGAAAGATACTATAAGATAAAGAGACTTTTGCAAACCCTTTAGTTCGGGCCGGGGTAGTAGATACCACAAAGCTGTGGCTCTGTCAGCCGGCACGCTTGCTGGTGTGGAAAGGATAGGATATAAACTATAACATCCAACTTTTTTTTTCGGAAAAATATCACGTGATATAGACCACAATCGATAGTATCTATACATAATATGTAGACAAACAAACTAAAGTAAATACATCCAACCGTCATACACATAGTTCTGACCTCTGAGCAAAACCTGTATCGTGGGTATCAACAACTACGAGGGACTACGGACCCACAACACCCAGACCCGAATATAAACAAAACAAATATCACACGAATATTTGTCTCGGTACGAGAATCGAACCCACGGCCTTTCATTTCACAGCTGGCTACGCACCCGCTACGCCACGGAGGCTGTCAAATCCACAGTTCTACCACGTACAAAAACTATCCATCAGTCGATCCAACCACCGGCCTTGAGTGTTCATCCGTGCAGTAACTATGTATTGTTATAAATCGACCGCGTTGCAATTTGTTACAATTTATTTACACTTACAATCGCATGTCATTTTGTATATTGCGTGAATATATTTTGCATCGGTATAAGAGCAGCGATAGCCTAGTTGGTTGTGGTACGGACTTTAAAGGCAAAAGTCGTATGTTAGAAACCCAAATGGCATACACCTCTGACTATCAGCTACGTGTGCATTGATTGTTAATTATCGCTAGCTTTAACGGTGAAGGAAAACATCGTGAGGAAACCTGCATACCTGAGAATTCCCATACGAATTTCGAAGGTATGTGAAGTCTACCAACCCGCATTAGGCCAGCGTGGTGGACTAAGGCTTAGCCCGTATCATTAGTAGAGGTGGCCCGTGCCCATCAGTGGGACAATGTTTAATATAGGGCTAGTATTATTATATAAGCGATAGCATATCGGCGTATGGTACATCATCATGGCATGCAGCTCTGGATTTTCGTAGTTCATTTATTGTTAATTTTCACTCGCTAATCAATGAAGAAAAATACCTGGAGTTTTACAAATTTTCCTTTCTTAAAATCTTATGCGGATCATTATAAACAAAAATGCCAAATCGGTTATGCTGTTCTCAATGGGCGTTTACCAATAACCTACATTTAATTTTTATTTATATATATAGATATAACACCTATTAATATACGCACTGATTTATTTTCAGTTTAATCTACTGCCATGGTCCATTACTGGACACTGTACAAATGGCGGGTCTCTACAACGACTCCAAAACCTTCGTCGACATGAAGATCAAAATGTCTCCTAACATCACTATCGAACGTTTTCAGGAGATGATGAAGAGGTACAATATTAATTTAATTTAATATTGAATATTTAGCAAAGCACGTCTTCAACTTGTATATCTGACACAGAGAAACTTCTATTCTGTTATTCTGGCACGGCAAAGTAGCCACACTTTACCTGATGGTAAGCGCAGTATCGTCCAGTTAGAGTATCAAGAAGCCAAAGACAACTATACTTCGCTACTAGACACAATTATGCCTGCTGAGAAGCTTCTACACAATGCCTAAAGGACCCAGTATCATAGAAAGGAGAGACGTAGCTGGCAAACTGTTCCACAGCTTGATGGTGCGGCAAAGATAAAAATTTGCGATCCTCTTGTTTCGGGCCGGGGTAGAAGACACCGCAAAGCTGTGGCTGTAATTTATAATGCGAACCAATTACAATTTCACGATAAAAGCCTGCTTTTTTGACAGCCTCCGTGGCGCAGTTGGCGAGTAGCCGGCTGTGAAAAGACAGGGCGGTGGGTTCGATTCCCACACCGGGACAAATGTTTGTGTGACAGACAGATAATTGTGTCCGGGGTCTGGGTGTTGTGAGACTGAAAGTCTCTCGTAATCCCTGATACCCACAACACAAGACTCGTATCTTAGTGTCGGGTCGAGGCTATGTGTGTGACTGTTGGGTCTTAATATTTATTTATTTTTAATAGCATGAGTACTGAAAGCTTTATTTGGAACAAACAATTCTAATTGTTATATCTAGATTATGTTGTGTACCATTAAATACTCCAGTAATTCACGAACATTCGTCTCAATGGGGATCGTGTTTGCAGCCTCTCGTATCACAGCCACATATTCGCCCACAGTGCCACAGATGCTGCCTTTATTCCCTAAATAATTATGTAGCCTATATATTGATCCATTGTTATCACATACCATTTGCTTTCCAGAACAGATTCCCAACCCACGAAGGCGGATATACAGGAGTTTATAACCCAGAACTTTGATCCGGAGGGATCAGAGTTCGAGGAATGGACACCCGACGACTGGAAAGATAATCCTGGTAATTATAACACAAGAACACTAACTAATAGACACACCAATCTCTAATCTGTATATATATAATTCTACTGTACGTGTGTACGTCACTGAACTCCTCCTAAACGGCTGGACCGATTTCAATGTTTTTTTTGTATGCGTTTGGGTGGCGCCCTGGATGGTTTAGATTCACAAATCAGCCCGGCAGATGGCGCTGCAGTCGGTGTGGCGCTGCTGTTACGGGCAGGACGACATCTGCCGCTAGTATTAATATATTACTCTCTAATCTAATATATTGTTTTTTTTTCGGAACCCAATAACTTCCATAATTCTTAATCAAATTGAATGATTGAAACACTATTTTAAAGCATATGTTTGCCGCTATTGACGAAAAATGACAATGTTTAAAAATTATATGTTTTGCCCATAAAAGACGAAAAATTAACAGTGCCATCTGTTAACAGTGTAATCAACTAATTTGTTGTATTGTTTATTACTGTCGTTGCGAAGTATTCGCACGGGTCGCCAATAATTTTCTGAAGTAATAGAGCTACTGCTATATTGTAGACAGTTTAGCCTTCAGCATAAATGGTCCAACTCAACGAGGTTATTACTATCTCACAGCAAAACTGGCTAGCATGGACCAAACATTTTGTTTACTTATATCACAATATGTACCACCCCTTGGCGATCCATTTAAATAATTAAATAAACTATCACCGTTCTGTTGCGTGAGTGATATCACTAAAGGCCTCGTCGCAACCCCATTTACGACCGACAAAGCCCATGATGTGGAGATTCATGGCAGTAGACTTTCGCCATCACGTGATGCACTGTGTGACCAACCAGTGAGAGGGGTCAGGACTATATGTCTGTTGGGTGTTATTTATTTATATTGCATTTTCAGCATTCCTGCAGAGAATCAAGGATCCATTTCTTCACCAATGGGCATCAGAGCTGAACAAACTGTGGTTACAACTCGGCAGGAAAATGAAGGATGAGGTCAAACATAATCAGGACTTGTACTCCATAATATATGTGGACAATCCGGTTATTGTACCAGGTGAGTATTTTGGAAACAAAAGAAAATTTGGTTAATTAATATAATTTTTTTTATCCTTGTACTGCAAAGTGACCACACTGCACCTGATAGTAAAGCCGTCCAATTAGAGTATCGAGTGGCGAGAGACAATCTATCCCACGCTACTCAACACAATCATGCCGGCCTGCTTCCTCACACTGCGCCATGGGCAAGTGGTGAAGAAGCGGTCGGGGGTCTATTGTCAGAGTACTCAGAAGGCCGCAACACATCGTACCCCAACTCTAGACCCCCGACAAAAACTGGATGTACACTGGCTGATCCCGGAACGCGACACACTTTAATAGCCAAGCTGTATACAGTACAGCTATGTCTCGTACCAAGGCTTCCTACAGCGTTGTAATGGGTGACTTCAATGCCAAAGTGGGAGTACAAGGACACGGCGAATCGAGGGTAGGATCATTCGGCTATGGGTGCAGGAATCACAGGGGGCAAATGCTAGTCAACTTTCTCGAGACCCGGGGGCTCTTTTTGATGAATTCATTTTTCCAGAAGAAGCCCCAAAGGAAGTGGACTTGGCGAAGCCCCAATAATGTCACCAGGAATGAGATCGACTTCATTATGACTGATAAGCGCCAGATATTCAGAGATGTCTCTGTGATCAGTAGGTTTAACACCGGTAGTGATCACCGACTTGTAAGAGGCACTCTGAATATAAAAGTTAAAATTGACCGAGCGCGCTTAATGAAGTCGACTCTCCGACCAACTTTGCCCCAAGTCGAGATCGGCTGTGAAGCTTTCCAGCTAGAGCTACAGAACCGATTTGCCGTATTGGAAACTACGGCGGATATTGATGACGCCACTGACAGCCTGGTGCGGACTTTGCGTGAGGTGGGTAATAAATACTTTCGACCTCAGAACAATAGACGTAAGTCGAAGCTCTCAAGCGAGACTCTGGAACTTTTAAGGAAACGACGAGAACTCGTAAAGGTCACACCATCTGAGCGTCAGGTACTTAACAAAGAGGTAAAGAAGCTAATACGGCGCGATATAAGACGCTCGAATACTCTGGACATTGAAAATGCTATTACGCAGAACAAGGGTACCAGAGTTTTCGCCAAGCCACTTACCTCTAGTTGTTACCTGACAAAGCTCAGAACATCACAGACCAACACCGTCACTTCCATGCCAGAGATACTCGCAGAGGTCGAAAGGTATTATGGGGACTTGTATACTCAAAAAACAAGTCCACCTGAGGCCCCGAGCGCAGATGATCCGCGTGCCAGACTAACCCGCCACCATACAGACGAGTTTCCCGACATCGACTTGGGCGAGATTAGAAGAGCCCTTGAACAGCTTCACAATAACTAAGCTGCGGGTGATGACGGAGTAACTACAGAGCTACTCAAGGCAGGCGGTATGCCAGTATTGATTGAGCTTGTAAAGCTCTTCAACTCCGTCATCTACACTGGTACAACACCGGCGGCATGGAGCAGGAGTGTGGTGGTTTTGTTCTTCAAGAAGGGAGATAACACTCTATTGAAGAACTACCGCCCTATATCACTCTTGAGCCATGTTTATAAGCTGTTTTCGAGGGTTATTTCGAATCGTCTTGCCCAAATGTTCGATGACTTCCAACCCCCGGAGCAGGCTGGGTTTCGGAGGGGCTTTAGTACCGTAGACCACATACACACACTAAGGCAAATAATTCAGAAGACCGAGGAGTACAATGAGCCTCTTTGCCTAGCGTTCGTGGACTACGAGAAAGCCTTCGACACCATCGAGACCTGGGCTGTTCTGGAGGCTATGCAGAGATGCCTCATTGACGACCGATATGTCCAAGTGATGAGATGCCTGTATGAAGCCGCATCGATGACCGTCCAAGTACAAAAACAAAGCACAAAGCCAATCCAACTGCGACGTGGGGTAAGACAGGGAGACGTAATCTCTCCGAAACTGTTTACCAACGCGTTGGAAGATGCATTTAAGACGCTTGATTGGAAAGGACGGGGCATCAATATCAACGGCCAGTACATCTCTCACTTGCGATTTGCGGATGATATAGTCATCATGGCTGAAACTCTGCAGGATTTGGAAGACATGCTGAACAGCCTTAACTGTTCTTCAAAACGGATAGGTCTCGGGATGAACCTTGACAAGACGAAAGTCATGTTTAACGGTCACGTCCTCTCGAGACCCGTCGCCGTGAGTGATGCCATTCTCGAGGTTGTGCAAGAGTACGTATACTTGGGCCAGATAATCCAACTAGGCAAGCACAACTTCGAGAAAGAGGCAGATAGAAGAATTCGTTTGGGCTGGGCGGCATTCGGTAAACTACGTAACCTGTTTGAGTCGTCGATCCCTCAATGCTTAAAAACAAGAGTTTTTAACCAGTGCGTCCTACCCGTAATGACCTACGGGGCTGAAACGTGGACACTCACAAATGGACTGGTCCATAAATTTAAAGTCGCTCAGCGTGCTATGGAGTGGGCAATGCTTGGGGTTTCTCTGGTGGATAGAGTTCGAAATGAAGTCATCCGCCAGAGAACCAAAGTCATAGATATTGCTCGCAAAAATAGCACGCTAAAGTGGAAGTGGGCTGGTCACGTCTGCAGACGGACAGATGGCCGATGGAGCAGACATGTGTTGGAGTGGAGACCGCGTTTAGGCAAACGTAGTGTGGGACGCCCTGCTGCACGATGGACCGACGACTTGAAGAAGGTGGCGGGTAGCGGGTGGATGCGGGCTACCCAAGACCGGGATGGTTGGCGTTCACTTGGGGAGGCCTACGTCCAACAGTGGACGGCAACAGGCTGAGTATATATACAGTACAGTATTTATAGTCCAACTCTAACAGGTTATCCACCAACTATCTCTATAATTTCTTCAGAGCACCAATTACGATGAATGCCTAAGTTGTCCATGATTTTCTAGCATTGTAGGTTTTTCAAGGCAGTCGGGATCACTCACCTGAAAGCTATGAGAGCTAATGGCATCACACCAGACGATGTCTAAGACCATGCATGGTACGAGAGATTGTGTAGGAAAGCAGACCTTGGCTCCGAGCTAGGATGACGTCGGGCTGAATTAATTCTATAAATTTATGGTTTTGAAGGTGGTCGTTTCCGAGAGTTCTACTACTGGGACTCCTACTGGATCATCAAGGGTCTCCTTCTGTCTGAAATGAGGTCCACAGCGAGAGGCATGGTCTCCAATTTCCTTGACATCGTCGACAGGATCGGGTTCATTCCCAATGGAGGGAGAATATACTATGTCATGAGGTAATAAACATAAATTTATAACAGTTATTTAAAGAACATATTAACTTTCAAAGGACAATGGGCGAATTTGTATGAGCCCTGTCCCCACCCACCAACAGACACCATACATATACATTATTATTAAGTGTACTATAACAACTCTTACCACAACATTTAAATTTAATAAATCAATGGAGATTCCTTACAAAATAAAAAAACTTAAATCAAAAATGTTCTTAGTAAACACTGCTATTTTATTGCATTTTTTTACTATTTTGACATACTTTTAATAAATATATATAGAAATATGGTAAAGGCAATTTCACCAGGAACTGTTCGCCAAGTAACTAAACCTTAGGAACTACCAATAGCTAAAACAGCTTGTTTGGATATTTGAGCTGAGAACGTTTGGCATATTTATAGTACAAAATCTGATGCTGATCTGATGATGGTAGGGAAAGGAAAGATAAACTTGATCTTGGAAAATGTAATAGTTGGAGACGTCTTGTTTGCTCGTATATGTTTAGTACTCTGTGTAATTGCAGAAGTTAAAATCTTTCCACAATAGATGATAGCAATGGCAAAAATATTATCGGAGCTCGTGAAGTACATTAGTTAAAACCGTCCCGTTTGGACATAAACGTTTAAAAATCTAGGCAATAACAGAAACACCCTACATACGTGGTGCAACACGACCGCCATTCATAGCATGGGTGGCATGAATACTTTTTAATACTTTGTTTTTACAAATATCAAAAGAGATTTAAAATAAAGATTGTCTAATGAAAAACTATTAATTTATGGTTGTTCTTTGGCGCGGCAATGTGACCACACTGCACCTGATGGTAGTGCCGGATGGTGGCAGTGCCGTCCAGATAGAGTATCAAGTAGCGAGACACAGTAATGTAATCACCCGAAAATATAATTAGATGATACGATTATCAAACGTTGACTTTACTGTACATTCTTCAAATATAATATGTAAGTATTAGGTATACATTTAAACCTTCGGGAAAACTATACAAATGATAATTATCATGTCGAGGCTGTCGAGAGGGCTTATACATCCCTCTCCAATCTTCAGATATAGTATCACAATGCAATCGTGTGATAGTTCAGTAGAAATAACACAAGTTATTTAACAGAGTTAACAGAGTTAAATAACTTGTAATAACTTCGGAGTTTATTAAACTACTGCCAGTTCCGAATGCAGTTATCCTACGGAGAGGATGGCCAGAAACTCCATGGTCGCGTTTTCGTGCAAGAAATCCCCGTTTTCTCCCATCCCCGTTCTTCAGGGTGTTCCACTCACAATGTGGAATGACCTTAGTGTCCTAGGTATGGATATCCGCTGCGATCTTAATCCAAGGAGTCACATCGAGGGCGTAATATCCGCCACCTCCCGCAGGGTCGGAATCCTGAACAGGGTGCGGCGGTTTTTCACGCCCGGTCAGCTTTACCGTTTATATAAAGCGCAGGTGCGGCCGGGAATGGAATACTGCTCGCACCTCTGGGACGGTTCCGCAAAATACCTTCTTGATGCCTTGGGTGGGTTGCAGCGGCGGGCCATCCGCTTAGCGTGTTCTACGGTCTGTATCATGATACAGACGGTAGAACCTCGCCATGGCGAATGCGCTGAAGGATTGTTTGATCTTATTCCATCCTCTCCCTTCCATACCAGAACCACGCGTACTGGATTGAAAGAAAGAAACGATTTTTTATTGTCGGAACGTAATTGATCAAAGAACATAATTGATCCGACAATGGGGGTTCCTATTCAGCTGCATGCTGCAGTACAGGCTAACCCATACTGCAGCGCTGGTTTCGATAGAACCCAACCAGTGACGTACACATATTATACAAAATAAAAACAAAATAAAAACTCTTAAAAACTAGCCAGTATTAAATATAACCTAGTAACAAAAATAAACCTGAATTAAGCGTAATATTGCGGAGCCACAGCTTCGTGGTATCTACTACCGCGGCCCGAACCAAGAGGTTCGCAAACTCGTATTTTTGCCGCACCATCAAGCTGTGGAACAGTTTGCCAGCTACCGTGTTCCCTCCTTCCTATGATCCTGGGTCCTTTAGGCGTAGTGTGAAGAAGCTAAACAGCAGGCCGGCATGATTATGTTGAGTAGCGATGGATGATAGACTGTCTCTTGCTACTCTATCTGGAGGTGAAGTGTGGTCACTTTTCCGCGCCAGCATAAAAAAAAAGTTGACGAAACATTCGTTAGGTCCCCCGTAGTCTCGTTGAGAACGCGAGTCGCTACCGCAAAACTGCAACCTTGTCGGTTTTATGCAAGACAGCGGTAACATACCAGTTCAGGTAGGCCATTCAAGCTGTAGAAAAAAAATGATTATAATGTAGCTCAACCACCTATATACTATGTTATAAAGTAAAATCAATAAAAATAAAATTTTCTATATAAAACAAAAATATGAATAAAAAAAAAACTCAATACTTTTCGTTGTTGTCGTCATACCAAAAAATCATCACCTTGCTAAGATTAATCGATTGAGACCAATTTCAAACCTGTTGACGGGTGGGGACACTTGACCCATTGTCCTTTAGTCATTAAATGATAGAAAAAGATTCGTGATGTCACTACTATTATCCAGTGTGTGTGCGAGCGATATAGGAAGATGTTCCTATTATATACTCATAGATATTGAAATTTCTTCAGCTTGCAACCTTTTATTAACCGACTTCAAAAAAGGAGGTGGTTCTCAATTCGTCGGTTTTTTTATGTATGTTCCACGATTACTCAAAGATGCCTGGAGCGATTCAAGAAATTTCTTTTTTTTTTAAAAGGATATACTTCGTAGGTCCCATTGGCACCAAGTCAGGATCTGATGATGGTATCTCAGAAAAATCGAGGGCAACCTTCAAAATTTTTTGGACCCATAATGTGTTTTTTTGTTGAAGTCGGTGTACTTTTTGATGCTACCAAAATGGTTTCTTGATGGTATTTACTTTCGTGCAAGCCTCAAACAAACTGATTTCAAAAACTTATATGATTCCAGATCTCAGCCTCCCCTTCTCATCCCCATGGTGCAGTCGATCATGGAGGACTTCGACGACGTCGAATTCCTTCGCCAGCACATCCATACCCTGGATAAGGAGTTCGATTTCTGGATGACGAACCACACTGTCGAGGTGGAACATGACGGCCATAAGTAAGTTATAACATTAGTTTACATAAATATCGACTTGCTAGCCAGTCATGTGTGAATGGTGTGCCGGCGCGCCACAAATACTGGCCAGTTTCGCCGTTCTTACATGCAATTTTTAACTTTAATGTTCTGGAAATAAAATTGATTTTGGCTTGTATTTACTCCCTACTTTATTGCCTTTTGAATATCCTTTTGATACATAAGTGGCTAGTCACATCATATACAGAGTGTTCCAGAATGGTGTGTTAAAATATTTATACCACTTAAGTGACAAAGTAGTACAATTTTTCAGATAAAAAAGGTCACAAGCCGCATTATAGGGTCTGCTAATTATTTTATTGTAGAAAAAAATGGTTTTGGCTGGTAGTGAAGTAATGTCGTGATGGATATCGCTAGTTCGAATCTCACAAAGCACATATTTCGGATTTTTAGTTACAGTTTGGTCCAGTATAACGTACTTCTGATTATATTACATAAATTAGTGTAAATAAAATTATAATAAGACTGTCTTGGTGGCGCAGTTGTAAATGTGCATACGTTACGACTGCTGTGCTGAGGTCGCTGGTTCGATTCCCGGGTTGGTTAAAGTGATATTGGGTTTTCTATCTAAAAATTCTCAGTTAAAACTGATGTTAATATCGTACTAATGCCCGGAGTCTGGAATCTGTGCCACGTAAGGAGATAGGCTCGCCCCCTATGACATTATAAGACTGAAATTCGGCGAAAAGTGGTACTAGTTACATCCCTACCTACCCCTTCGGGGATTACAGGCGTGAGTGTATATGTATGTATACAAATGATAAACAATTCTTTGTATGAAATAGAGATAATACCAGTTGTACAGTTTTTTAATATAAATATTGGTATGGACTGCGAGGAGAATTTATTTGATCTTTACTAAGTTATAAAACAGCCTATATATGGTATAATTATGTAAACCACCTTTCTGGAACACTCTGTATAACCTATGCATAAAAGATACCGAACTCAATACCTAGGTTAGAGACAACAGGTTTTCTCACAGAACTTTTTCAAGATTGAATTCTTCGAATAAACTTCAGCGAAGCTGTTGTAAAAACTACAAATTCTACGATATATAAAAAGTTAAGGAGGTAAGGATGGTTCTTTAATATATTTTTTTTTTATTTCAGGTACACACTGGCGAGGTACAATGACATGTCTCAAGGTCCAAGACCAGAGAGCTACAAAGAAGATATTGATTGTGCCAAGTAAGTACATTTTTTTTAAAAACATACCGCCATTGAACATTAGGCCATTTGATGGAAATTGATCACCACCCATGATACCAGAAGTAGGTTACGGTCTTAAGGAAGGATTGGAATTGAGAAAGGGGAGACCTTGGACCTTCGGAGACCTACCTCACTTACAAAATAAACAGCAAGGTCTACTTGACGTTAGTTTTCTGTAACAGAGAGAACCAATAGTGCCACCCTGTACATACAGAGTGTGGCTTTACCATTTACTCGAGTCTTTTTTTTTAAAAGGCCAAGGTACTCCACCATACAGCCTTATCTGTCTTCTTTAAATCTGGACAATCAAATTGAAAATCTTCATCTCTTGTTTCTGTAATTGAAAAGTCAGAGAAGCCATGTCCAATATCTTTTTGAAGGTTATGTGTGAAATTTACTTATGTACTAAAAAAATACTTTTCCAGGCACTTCGATACACGAGATAAAAAGGAAGAATTATACGCAGAGCTCAAAGCGGCTGCGGAGTCTGGATGGGACTTCTCGTCCAGATGGTTCATAATGAATGGAACTAATAAAGGTACTGTATATTGATAAGGAATTATTATTATCATTATTTTTTTTTTTATTCTGGCGCGGCAAAGTGACCACACTGCACCTGATTGTAAGCGCAGTGCCGTCCAGATAGAGTATCAAGTAGCGAGAGACAGTCTATCCCCCGCTACTCAACACAATCATGCCGGCCTGCTGTTTAGCTTCTTCACATTACGCCTAAAGGACCCAGGATCATAGGACGGTGGGAACACGGTAGCTGGCAAACTGTTCCACAGCTTGATGGTGCGGCAAAAATACGAGTTTGCGAACCTCTTGGTTCGGGCCGGGGTAGTAGACACCAAGAAGTTTTTGTTTCATTCTCTCTTTCTTTATATAAAAGAGAAAGCAAAGGTTCTCCAACATGGTTATTTTTTCCAATTCTGGGCTAAAATTTAAGGTCTTCTTCTTCTCTGGTTTTTATAAATCAATAGGTCAAAGCCATTTATGTAGTTTGAATCCATTTAAAAGGCCATTTCATTTGTAAAGGCCGACGCCATGTCTGCCTGTAATACTCACAATTCAAAAGGCCAAAATCATATCTGAAATAGTCACAATTCAAAAGGCCAAAGCCATGTCTGAAATTATCACAATTCAAAAGGCCAAAGCCATGTCTGAAATATTCACAATTTAAAAGGCCAAAGCCATGTCTGAAATAGTTGTTCACTTAATCATCACAAATAAAACGTCACATCACATTCCCGCCATTTTCCTGATACGGATTGATATGACACTGCCTAGTTTATTTCTTTTGGTTTAACTGTCACTCTTATGTTTTTGCCAGTGGTGATTTTGAAACTTTATATAAACCTCTTTTAAGTCAAGATCCAAATATAATAACAACACCGTCGGGTTATTTTTAAATATTACAGTGATAATACTTACATATACACTCACGCCTGCAATCCCCGAAGGGGTAGGCAGAGGCGTAACGAGTACACCCACTTTTCGCCGCATTTATTACGGACCCATAATGTGATAGGGGGCGAGCCTATCGCCATATCTGGCACAATTTCAGACTCTGGGCTGACAGAGTATTTATAAATAGAAAATCCCGATATCACAGTACCTGACCCGGGGATTGAACCCGAGACCTCAGGCAGTCATAACACATGCGCAATTACAACTGCGCCACCGAAGCAGTGAGTAAGTGATAATATTTAAATTTTTCCTTCCCAGGCAATCTGACGAACTTGAAGACTCGTTCGATAATCCCCGTGGATTTGAACTCCATAATGTGCTGGAACGCGCAGCTCATGAGCGAGTTTCATGCGCGACTTAACAACGTGGAGAAAGCAGCCTACTACCGAGACGTACATGCCAGGTTCATGGAGGCTATAGATAAGGTGAGAATGACCGCTTCTTCTTGCCCATGGCGAAGTGCTTTTTCAGCCTGATAGCTCGCATCGTACACAGGGTGTAAAACCCGCCATAACGGCACACGCAAGTATGTCGCGTTCCGGAGTCACCCAGTGTGTGTGTAATAAAGTAATTTCATTACCATATTACTATTTCAACGAGAAACTGGTCGATCGTAACACGAATATTTTTTTAGTGCCTCGATAGACAGACGAGCAAACGGGCCACCTGATGGTAAGTAGTCACCGTCAGGGCACAGCAAAGCCGCTGCCTGCCGTTAAATAATGTAGATAATAATCGACATCTACAGTCGTTCTCGAGATATGTCGTGGCACGCATGTTAGCCCGGCTGATCAATACAGTTATTTTTAATTATATCTTCATCGAAGCCTCTTAAGTATTTCATAGCTGCCCGCCATTACCTGTTTGAAGAAACCCTATAAATAAATACACCCAACAGTCACACACATAGTTCTGACCCCACACTAGGTAAAACCTGTATCGTGGGTATCAATAACTATCAGGGACTATGGTTCCACAACACCCAGACCCGAAACAAATATCTGTCTGTTACACAAATATTTGTCTCGATGCGGTAATCGAACCCACGGCCTCTCGTTTCTTAGCCGGCTACTCACCCGCTACGCCATGGAGGCTGTCAATATGACCTATATAGAAATGTTTGATGCTTGTGGTTTAATTACATACATATACGCTCACGCCTGTAATCCCCGAAGGTGTAGACAGAGGTGTAACCAGTACACCCACTTTTCGCCGAAATTATTTCGGTCCCATAATGTGAGAGGGGGCGAGCTTATCGCCATACCGGGCACAATTCCAGACTCCGGGCTGATACTGAGTATTTCTAAATAGAAAAACCCAATATCACTTTACCCGAGACCTCAGTACAGCAGTCGTAACGCATGCGCAATTACAACTGCACCACCGAGACAGTCGTTTAATTATTGTGTTATTTCCCAGGTTCTGTGGCACGAAGACGTCGGCGTGTGGTTAGACTACAGCCTAGAGTCTGGCAGGAGAAGAGATTACTTCTACCCGTCGAATGTGTCCCCGCTGTGGACCGGATGTTATGATAAAGGAAGGAAGGAATACTACGTGAATAGAGTCATTAATTACTTGGATAAAGTTAAGGTGAGTGTGTATGGGCTTTTAAATATTTCTTTTTTTATGTATTGCTTATGTTATATTCAAATAAAAAAAATCTTGGAAGATCATGGAAGTGGTAGAGCCACGCTGTAGACATATTTGTCTACGGCATGAATGGGCCGGCTCGACCGGGGTAGTACCACTGTCTCATAGAAACCAACGTAAAGTGACAGTTCACTGTCGCGTTTCGTATGGTAAGTGAGATATCCGGAGGTCCAGATTCCCCCTTCCCTTCCCTAATCCCTATTCTTGTCCTTTAAGGCCGACAGCGCATACGTGATACTTTCGGTATTGTGGATGTTCATGGGCGGTGGAGATCACTTAACATCAGGTGACCCACTGGCTCGTTTGTCGGACTATACTATAAAAAAAATGACACATAATGTGGTTGTCCATTCATTTGATGAGGATGAGGTAAATTTTTCTTTTTTTTTTATCAAGAAATAATAACAGAGAATGGAATTAAGAACAACATGACTGTTAAATGTATATTTAATATTGCAGTAGATGTTAATATATTAGATTAGATATGCATCTGCATGATAATTATCGGATAATGGAATAGCAGCGATAGCCTAGTTGGTTGCAGTACGGACTGCCAAGACGAAAGTCGTAGGTTCGAAACCCAAGTGGCATACACCTCTGACTTTTCTAAAGTTATGTGTGTATTAAATGTTAATTATCGCTTGCTTTAATGGTGAAGGAAAACATCGTGAGGAAACATATCTGAGAATTCTTATAAGAATTTCTAAGGTATGAGAAGTCTACCAATCCGCGATAGGCCAGCGTGGTGGACTAAGGCCTAACCCCTCTCATTAGTAGAGGAGGCCCGTGCCCAGCAGTGGGACATTGTTTAATACAAGGCTAGTATTAGTAGTTATTAGGCATAGCTTTAAATAAAACTAAATCTATTAAAAATTAGCACCTTTTTCAGTTAATCCCTCGTTAACTTACCTTCCTCAAAATAGTACCTTCCATCTTAAACCTTAGGGTTCAAAGTTTAAATAACTAATAAAAGCCTATTTTATTTGTCAATTATTTGTCAACTGTTTCCACGGCTATACACCCCTCATGTAACTTATCTATCTCAAAAGAAGACCTCAACCCTTTAAGTTTAAGGTTCAAAGTCTGAACTAACTAGTGTGTTTTAATCCTCCAGGTGGACATTTTCGAAGGAGGCATCCCCACCACATTCGAGCACTCTGGTGAACAATGGGACTACCCTAACGCATGGCCTCCCCTCCAGTACATCGTAGTGATGGGCCTCGCCAACACGGGTCTGCCTGAAGCGATGCGGTACGCCAACGAAATCGCCACTAAATGGGTCCGCTCTAACTTCGAAGTATGGAAGGAGAAGACGGCCATGTTGGAGAAGGTATGTTTTTAGATTTTTTATGTTTGACAAAATCCCGATAACCATTTCTGTTTTTATTTATCTGTATTTATGATAAACAGGAAAAGTCTGAAATCTGGCCTAACCTAAAAAAAAGTGCCCATGGGTTTGCCTTATCGACTTTATAAATATCCAATTTGGAACAAAATTGGGTCCTAGAAAGTCCAAAAAAAAATTGTAGACATATTGCGTCACTGAATCATTTCCATTAATTACATTATAATCTGGGTATCTTTAAGTCAAGAGTGAATAGGTATCTTCTAGGCTAGTGTGCTCCACCGTAGACCACATCATCACTTACCATCAGGCGAGAGTGGTCAAACGCAAGCTTATTTAGATAAAAAAAAAATTAAACCTCGTGATAAATAATTTTAGTCCATTACTTACAACTGCAACTAGCTTATTTGGAAACATTATGTTTTAGTCCTTTTTGGTCCTTTTGTTAACATTAAACTATAATTTAACTAAAACTAAATTCATTCAATACAAAATGGACATATGTATTTATAAAAACAAATCAAAATCAAATGTCTATTGAATCCATGAAATGTTATACATTATTTGGATTCAATCTTTTTTACTCTACCGTCAGTTCGAAATGCAGTTTCGCTAGAGAAGAACGGACAAGAAACTCTAGCGTTGCTCTTTTCACACCGGTTAACAATATTTGGTCATACAATGAATTATGAAAATACATACATATACACTCACGCCTCTAATCCCCGAAGGGGTAGGCAGAGGTGTAACCAGTACACCCACTTTTCGCCGAATTTCGGTCCCATAGTGTGATAGGGGGCGAGCCTATCGCCACACCGGGCACCATTCCAGACTCCGGATTAATACTGAGTATTTCTAGGTAGAAAAACCCAATATCACTTTACCCGACCCGGGAATCGAACCCGAGACCTCAGCGCAGCAGCAGTCGTAACGCATGCGCAATTACAACTGCGCCACCGAGGCAGTCTATAATTTAATTTAGAATTTTGAATTATGAAAATAATATTAAATAAAGAGTTGTTTTCTAGTACGACGCTACAATATTCGGCGGTTACGGCGGCGGCGGTGAATATGTTCTACAAACTGGTTTTGGATGGACCAATGGCGTCGTCATGGCGCTACTTAACAGATATGGAGGTAAGTGTGGGTAGAATTAAAAAACTAACAAATTTTCTTATTCAATAGATTAGTGCGGTAGATAACCTAACGGCAGGCAGCGGCTTTGCTGTGCTCTGGCATTGCAGAAGTCTATGGGCGGCGGTGACTACTTACCATCAGGTGGCCCGTCTGCTCGTATGCCTATCCAGGCACTCATAAAAAAAAAGATTTTTTTTTTATCCTGGCACGGCAAAGTGACCGCACTGCACCTGATGGTAAGCGCAGTGCGGTCCAATTAGAGTATCGAGTAGTGCGAGACGATCTATTCCCCTGCTACTCAACACAATCATGCCGGCCTGCTTCTTCACACTACGCCATGGGCAAGAAGGTGAAGAAGCGGTCGAGGGTCTATTGTCAGAGTACTCAGAAGGCCGCAAAATGGCCAAACAGTGTACTCCAACTCTAGACCCCCGAGAAAAACCGGATGTACACTGGCTGATCCCGGAACGCGACACACTTGCGTATGCCACTATGGCAAATGTATAAAATCTGAGCATAGCTTTAAAAGTCCGGCATCATTGTGTCGAGTAATGTGAGATAGTTATCTTGCTTGATCCTATCTAGACTTGTGATCTGTCGTGCAATGATAAGAAAGAGTTTATGTCCAATTTCGGCAATGGTTTAATTAGACTTCTTTATGTCATCTCAACACTTTAGTTACTGAGTCTTGTTCACACAAATACAAACACAGATTTTACAAAAAAAATATACAGAATGTCTGGGTTAAACTATATATTAGGCTACTTTTATCAAATTTGTACTTATAGTGACCTATGGTTATTAAAAGAAATTTTTGGTCCTTCGAGCTATTGTGTTTTTAATAAAATGTGACTATTATTATATTTGTATTATGTGGGTGTATGGATCTTGGTCTGGGATTATTTAAGTGATTTTTTACAAAATAATAGATTTATAATCACGTGACTAACCAACATTGTGTTGCTTTATTAAATATGTTTTTTTTCATCGCCCATTCATTCATCAATCGTGGAAGTGGGTAACTTGGGTATGTCAATCTTCATATAATTTATGTACGTGTATATGTTGTTTATTAACGTTATGTATTATGTTTGGATAGCTTAAATATTTTCGTGGCATATAAATAAAAAAAACAACAAAAAAAATCCAGCCTGCATACATTTTTCTTTCATGTCAGTTCATATGGTATCTGTAGTGGTTGTCGCTTCTAGTCGGTGTTGTCTTATGCTGTGACGTGAATATATATATATATATAGTCAGGCTGTGTATAATTAAAAAGACACATTTATTTAAACCACTAGTAAGATATAATTTTTGATCCAAGAATATATCTTTTGATGTGTACTTGAATTATTTTTCTTTGTCCTTAGGTCTTTCAGTGACTGAAAATATATGATAGGGCTAAACATTGTAAAATTTATTGGCAATTTAAAGCTTTACTGTATATTGCTTGATTAATTGTACATAGCCCATTTTGAATTGCATATAAAATATTTAGTTTTATTGTTGTTTGTTTGTTGATGGCGATTTTTGTCCCTAAAGGTGACCACTGAAAACCAGCGCTGTGTTGTGGATGTACTATGTACGTGCCACAGCACAGCAGTACGCTGAGTAGTCACCTACCTGTCACAGCTGCGACAAGCATGTACCATTATTACCATTATATTATTTTATTATATTTCAATAATTTTAAATATAATAAAATTGTTAATTGTCTCGTGATATGTTCGTGTTGTACACCTCTGACTTTTCTAAAGTTATGTGTGTATTAAAATGTTAATTATCGCTTCATACCTGAGAATTTTTCGAAGGTATGAGAAGTCTGCCAACCCGCATTAGGCCAGCGTGGTGGACTAAGGCCTAGCCCCTCTCATTAGTAGAGGACGCCCGTGCCCAGCAGTGGGACAATGTTTAATACAGGGCTAGTATTACTATTATTATGTGCGTGTTGTTAGTTGTGCTAATAAATAGTTTTTCTTTCTTTCCCTTACGGTAAAGACTATGCCATTTTAGTAAATGTAAAATGGCGATTGATAAACTAGGTATGTTGCTTATCAAGAATAAAATTTCTTCTTAGGTAGATAATTATTGATTTTATAATTATAGCATGTTATTATTTATAATTCATTTATTTGTATATTTATTTTAGAACTGCATGCGACTGGTGGGCAAATCGGGCTAACGGATTTTGTAGCTTCGTATTATTTTATTTATATGTATTTAGAATTATTTATTTTCATTTGCACAATATTTATTTTCGGTGAATGGCAAACAAGCGTAGCTGGTCATACTGATTTTTATTTTGTATAAAAGTTCAATACCTGCATACCTGAGGATTCTCAAAAAGAATTTCGAAGGTATGTGAAGTCTACCAACCCGCAATAGGCCAGCGTGGTGGACTAAGGCCTAACCTAACCCGTGCCCAGCAGTGGGACATTTTTTTATTACAGGGCTAGTAATATTATTATAAAAGTTCAAAAAAATGCTGTAGTGTGAAGACTCTCATACTCAGCAGGCATGATTGTGTCAAGTAGCGAGGGATCGTTGACTCTCGCTACTTGATACTCTAACGGGATTGCGCACCATAGGTGCTATAGAAAAAATCGTATGCTTATTCCATAGTGGTTTGTCCTCGGTACTCAGTATAAAAGTTGTAAAAATATTTTGAAATATGCGACTAGACAAACGACAGCGGGCGACAGCTTGCATATGATAGAGCAAAGCGTGTCGCTGGCTAAAATGTTATGATAAAACTATAAATATTGAAATAGTAATTATGATAAAAATGAACTTCAAAATAATTGACGTATTTCTTGCTATACTTGTTTGCAATCTTCTTTCAATATGGGAAATAGGTACTAACACCTGAAAAGATACCTTACATTAGGCTTATTTTATTGTATTCTTTGATTTATCATTATTTTTGCTAAAACCTTCGGCTGTTTTGTTAATGTTAATTATGTAGTAAAATGAAACAACAATGTATTTTAATTACACTATAAAGTATTAAGTTTATTCCACCTTTTCAAAATTAATTAAATGTAGCAGCTTTAGCTCACTACTGCGCCCGCATCTATTTCTCACAAACTCATTTTAATAAAAAAAAATGCCTCTAGGATTGACATTGTCAGCTTCCTATTGGTAATTTTATATCTTTAATTGATAAGAAGGTCCACATATTACCTCCTACAAACTAATTTATTTCACTTCTTTATTAAAACATGGGTATCTTGTGGTAACACTAACAAATTACAATCAACATGCAGTTGTCAACATTATGAGGTTATGTCAAAATAATACAAAGATACAAAGCCCGTGCCTAGATGAGCCCACCGTCTGCGCCCCGCGCTGACGTGCTGGCTCTTTGACAGATACGTTGTCTTCAGCGGATGCGTTCGGCACTGCGGTCGAATCGGGAGCTGTGTACGGAGCGCAGGTGGGCGCCGGCGGCATCGCGACGGCTGTTCTAGTCGTTTTAGCGTCTGTGGCCGCTGGGACATTAGGGTGAGGTTGGTATACAATTGTTTTTTTTAATCTGTTATGATGCCTAAGGCATTTTTTGCCTGTTGGTAGTTGGCAGTTAGAATGATGGTATTGGTTTGGCCAAAAAAAAAGTTGATTTTATACTTTTAATTAAATCACACGGTTCAAGTGTACCGAAATTAACACAAAATTATACAAGCCAATTTTAAAGTTGTATTTCAAAACTTAACAGATAAAAATAGTATTAAAATTATTTTTTTATTGTTACAGATATCATTTTAATAAAGATTATTTACAATCCACTAATGTACCGGAGGCCCGATCAAAGTAAGACCATTCCTATATTACTAGATATGAGTACAAACACTATATTAACTTAAATATATTTTAGATTAAGTTAAAGAAACTATAATGTAACTTGGTGGAAATTTTACAATTTTTAGTTGCATAATTTTGCATTTTTTAGTTGCTTAATTTTACAACTTTTAGTTGCATTTTACAACTCTAATTATATTTTTTGTACATTGTCTCAATAATAAATATTTGTTAACATCCAGATAAATTATGGCTTTTAAAAAGTTACAATATGTGCAATAATTAAAAAAATGCTATTTTTAATTCAACCAAGTTACATAGATGCTGCAAATTTGTCTTCAAGTTTTGCATGTTTATTTGTTTATCTTAATTTTTTCTTTAGGCTCATATTTTAATAAATAGATTAAAGGTTTTTGTCATATATATTAGAATTATTTCCAAAAAAAAAAGAAAATTATCGAGTCTTAAGCTAACCACATGAGCTCCACAAAAAATGCAAAAAACTCTAGAGAACTAAAAATGTAATAATAATAACATAATAAGCAAACTTTTTAGTTTTTTTTATTTTTTGTTTCGAGTTTATAACATTGGCCATTATATTTTATTTTTGCCACTAAATGTTGCGGTATATAAAAAAACAATGTGATATTACGTAAATGTATCAGTATTTTGAACTATAGATGTACACAGGGTGTATTTAAATTTATTATTATATTTGTATATTTTTTGTATAGATTTAAGTTATTCTTTGGATATGAAAATGTGCTTAATAAAAATAAATAATCTTAGTTTACTTAAAACCAATTCGTCTAAATTTTTAAGTATTTTTACATTTCAAACCTATTTTTGTTTCTAAATGAAGAATACCAACCTACAAAAACGTACTACAAACTTACAAAGCAAAATCCTCTAAATATTAATTTACTTATTAAAAAAGGTAAACGCTGTAACAATATTTTTAATATAGATTTATTCTTTTTTCTAGTTTTCGCCGTGGGTATTTAAATTTTAGTGTGTATTTTCTATAAGTAGAGTATAGGCTATGGTTTTATTGCTACCAGTAAGTGTAAACGGCTTGAATTCAATGAACAATTATAGCAAAATAAAATAATAATAATACCGCCATACTCCGCCCAAACTTCATATCAACATATTCCATTTTCAAATGTTTTTATAGGAACGAATTATATTGATTTGAAAATGGAACGGCAATGTTTTTATGCTTTATTTTTTTATTCATAGCCACGAATACATGTCCTTCAGGTGGATTTGTAGAGTCTAATATGCATTAGCTGTCGAAGTGTGGCGAGACCCTCATTTTAAATCAGTATTTCAATATCCAGTGTTTAAACTTGGTGTAGCTTCTATTCATCCAGTCTTTAGCTCATCAATCACCTCATTTAATTCATATCTTCCCTCAGATATACCAAATTAATGTTAGTATGCAGTAGAAAATAAAACACGATTAAAAATGTAAGCAGTTTATTAAGATTCATCGATACATCCTTTAATAATATATCAGAGGTTTTTTGGCGGGAAAAAGCATGTCACCGCTTCGTTATTTTACCTTTCTTTAAATGAATGTAAAAATGGCAACATTAATAGATATTGGTACAAATTAAAATATTCACATTTTATCCGTACACCAAACGTCTAACATTATAGCGAGAGTACTACTAAAATAGATTATAATTCTAGTGCATTGTGTGGGCAGATTGCATCCATTTTAGAGTTAACTCACTGACATAGTCATTTGATACAAGTACCTACAATTTATAATAGGATTAGTCTTGCACTTCAGATCACCGATGGAGAGATCTGTGCATTGACTTATATTCTATAGACACGAACTGTCGAAGAAGCAAAATGTTCCAAAAACCTTGTCCGCCCACTAATGCCATCTATTCATTTTACTAAGAACTATTTGGAAGTTCTAACTCCCGTCACTTTCTCTCGAACGGGACTTTCCGCGCGCCAAAACGGGGCAAACTATATAATGAATGTTGTTGTGAAATATAGACTTCCCGTATTCAGAATTGAAATTAATTAATATTTATTGATATTACGTTCCAAAAACGTTATGAAATTATGTTATTTACCTTATATACTATTAACAGTTTCACTGTAAATCAATTTAAGGCAGATTTGTTCGGGAATGTCGTGAAAGATGCAATGTGGTGTGCATTCTTAAGTGGCATGAAGCATACTAACGTCGGTGCGGAGTATACACCGCGACTCGGTGGAACATAATGTTTGTTCTGGTCGCCGCATCTAGTATGTAGTACATATAGATCGCTGGATCTGTGGTAAAAAACACTTTATTGCAACCATACAAAATAATCACAAATTTGGATATTAGAATATGAATTATTGTGTCATTTATACTTATTATTGAAACACTAGATATAACCCTTTATAAAAGTTGTATTATGGGTACTTTAATGTCCATTCGAGTACACCCTTCTGCCTAACCTTGTACAGCAGAGCAGAAATACAAGTCCATGCCACATACATGCCAAGGTTAGAATAGGTGATTAAGTATATTTTGTAAATAATTAAATATCACTACATTTCAATAATTTTAAACTCGATTGTCGGTTTGTCCTTACTTACTCTGAAAATACTTAGAAGAGATAGAGCTAACTAACTCGTCCAGAGATTAATTATTTATGGCATGGTTTAAACCCTCATAGTAATATAATAAGCCAGATCCCACTAAAATTCATGATAGCTAACATGCCTAGACCTAAGAATATAGAACACTTGAAGTCTTTCTTCCGAACCTGCTCGTGGTTTCAACAGTATTTCCCCAATTTCTCAGTTAGCACAGCCATTAACTAACATGCATGAAAACAAATAAGTTAATCTCTTTTAAATTCAAGAAAATACAAAGAATTATGTGAGTAATGTAAAGTTCTGGAATAGTCATATGAAATGGAAACCGCTATTCAATAAATAAATACACCCAGCACATATAGTACTGACCCTACACTAGGTAAAACCTGTATCGTGGTAACTACGAGGGACTACGGTCCCACAAAAACTAACATACATCTGTTACACAAACATTTGACTCGGTGCGGCAATCGAACCCACGGCCTCCTAACAGCCGGCTACTCGCCTTTTTTTTTTTTTTTTTTTTTTTTTTTTTTTTTTTTTTTTTTTTTTTTTTTTTTTTTTTTTTTTTTTTTTTTTTGTTGTCGCGGGGAAAGCGTTTTATTACTACCGCCCGCTCCGGGGGGAAGCGGAATAAGAATAAGACGGTTATGCTGGACTAGCCGGTCTTACGACCCAGCATCCCCCTCGCCCGGATGATGGCTATCCGGGCAGCCGCTGGGCCGAGTCCCTACCCCCCTATGTACACCCCACCCGACACTACCAGCTAAAACCCCGCGGTGGCCTTCTTCGGCGCTTACGGAGCGATCCCGGGGTATTCTAAGGAGTGCTAGAATTGCTGCCGGAACCGCCCCTGCGCGGTGCTGCGTAGCAGCCCATCTCCATGGGAGGGCTTAGGAGCCCCCGCGCACCGAACAACGACAGCGAACGAGGCCTTACCACACGCGCTGCCGTCCATCTCGGGGTCGCACGATGCTCCGAAACTGGGAGTGCATCGATTCGGGCTGACAGCCCCCCGCTGCGAGCCCGCGACCCCCGATGGCCCCTATTAGTCGCCTCGTACGACAGGCAGGGGTTACCGTGGTGGAATTCAAACGCCCCCGTTCCACAGGGCGGGAGACGCCGGTCAGTCGTCCACCCGGCGCCTCCTACGTCTTCTCTGGCGGCGGGAGGGATCATTTCGTTCCCGATCCCTCTCGGCACTCTCCTTCTGCGAAATGACGTTCTCGCAGAAGTGGGCCACCGCACGCCAGGACCTCCGGCTGGAGACCATGGACGACACCACGGCCGGCAGCGAGAGGTCTCCTCCGAGCCGGCTACTCGCCTACTGCACTGGAGGCTGGTGAACAGATATAATCGTCTCATAGATTAAGCTTCTTGCTCTTTTGGTCTTGTCGGATTTCGAGCCATGAGTAAAACAATCCACGGATATAATATTAGCCCTGTATTAAATATTGTCCAACTGCTGGACACGGGCCTCTACTAATGAGAGGGGCCTTAGTTAACCAGGCTGGCCTAATACGGGTTGGTAGACTTCACATACATTCCAAATTCTCATGAGTATTCTCAGATATGCAGGTTTTCTCACGATGTTTTCCTTCGCCGTTAATTAACAATGAATATACACTGTACCTTAGAAAAATCAGAGTTATGCCATTTGGGTTTCGAACATACGATTTTCGTCTTGACAGTCCGTACCGCAACCAACTAGGCTATCGCTGCTATTTATCCACGGATAACTTGTTATGAATGGAATCAGGCAGATTGTCAGATCTCAATGTAAAGTTGTAACCGGATTTAACGACAGGAAACCCTAGGAAGTCTAGATCTGGTGCTACTCATCTACCTAAGTGTAAAATTGCTTGTTCCTCTGTAGATATGCGAGTGATAGGATGAACATTTGTAATTACAATGGATGTTGCATGTTGAATATTAGATTGATCAGAACCTCTATTAAATTTGGCTAGCTTTGTTGTGTAGCAAGACAAAACAAACCGCGTATCTTGAAAATTATGTAGAGATCCAAGAAATAAAGTGTAAAATAGTAGATACATATATATACACTCACGCCTGCAATCCCCGATGGGGTATGCAGAGGTGTAAGTAACCCTCAATTTTCGCCGAATTTATTACGGTTCCATAATGTGATAGGTGACGAGCCTTTCGCCATAAAGAGCATAATTCCAGACTCCGGGCTGGTACCGATTATTTCTAAATAGAAAAACCCAATATCACTTTACTCGTACCGGGGATCGAACCCGGGACACACACAGCAGTCGTTACGCATGCGCAATTAGAACTGCGCCATCAAGGCAGTGTGAAATAGTGTGTGTAAAGGCGTAGTGTGAAGAAGCTACTCAGGAAGCCGTCTTGATTCTGTCGAGTATCGAGGTATATCTGTCTCTTGCTACTTGATTCTCTACTTGGACGCTACTACGCTTTCCATCAGGTGCAGTGTGGTCATTTTGCCGTGCCAGCATACAGAACGCTCCTTTGACAACAAAAGTTGAATCTTCTTTCTTAAAAAATGTATTTAATCCTAGTACTCTATACTTAGAATTCGCAACCTCTCATTCCTCAGGGCAGTTTGTATAATGATACACATGCAATGAATGCTCAGAATAGACTAATATACGCTTCCTGTAATAAACAATGATTTATACCATCCTCTCGCGTCCCTGGCATTGATAATAGTTTTTAGTCGCGCTTTTATACAAGTGTAGCTATTGTAGAGTTGCCAACCGTCCTGTTTTCCCAGAACATGTCCTGGTTTTTAGCGTGTCCTGGATAGTTTTTAACCGTTTTACATGCTTTATATTGTACTAGCTGTTGCTCGTGGCTCCGCCCGCGTAGAGCTTATTTTCGGGAGCAGAAGTATACAATCCAAGGAGTTGTCTCTGCACTGAGGCACCTGTAGCGATTGTCCAGCCTCCAGTTGTTGTGCCTGAATCTTGAGATTGCATCTAAAGAATACCTCATAAGTTTAACCTCACTTTGCCCCTTTCAGGCATGATTTTTCAAAAACGTTGAAACACGTAACGTGTTTCTTTATTTCTTACCAAAAGCCTAAATATGAATTTTCAGATCCCTAACTTGAGGAATGATAGATTTCCCATGCAAATATTGAACTCCTATTTGACCCCTTTCAAAGTTGTGTTTTGAGAAAAAAGATAGCCTTTGTCCTTCTTCAGGATATAATCTATCTTGCCAAATTTCATCACAATCCGGTCAGCCGTTTAGTCGTGAAAAGGTAACAAACAAACAGAGTTACTTTCGCATTTATAGTATTGGTATGGTTTTCAAACCACAAACAACTTACAGTCTTGCCAACAACTAATCCAAAACATTTTACTCAGTACCTACAGTACCCAGTCGTCAATCAGCTGCCCGCATTCTGTGTGTAACACATACTTAAATTCCAATTACAGTTGTAATACAACTCTGACCAAGAATCCTAGTTCCACTTTCGCTTAGTGAATTACCCGAAGTTTCTCAACCAATGTGTAATGCAGGTTAAGAGAGAGATTTATAAATACTGACTTTACTTGATATTTAGTGTCTAATATTTTAATTGTTGTATTCAGTCTGGGTATGTCATGCTCGCTAAAGTGTCTGTGATTGCTGCGGCGCCATGTGCCAGGTCAGTCTCTTCCCTGTTACATGGTTGAGGAGGCCGATGGCTGCCACATGAGTCACTCGTGAACGGGTGCTGCTCGTGTGGACTGGTCTGCTCAGATTGCTTCCGTAAGGACATATTTATTCATGTTCCCTCCAAAACTACATAGAAGCTTCTAGTAAAATCGACATAATGTCACTTGAATTTGGCCTGTTTCGCTTGACTGTGACTATGACTTTTGAAGAGATTAATATTTGAGAATACTACAATACTTAACACTGGCAGATGTGCAAACCGCGCCTTGCCGCAGAACAAAGAAAAAAATATGCATAGCAAAACAAAATTCGTGCTATATCCCCAAGTCGTTAGGGCATTTTTATGAATTTGATTATTTCACACGGTTCTCCAAAATTATTTCCCAATGGTCTCATATAATTATCATTTGTTGCAATGCATATGTTTTTATTTCCAAAGTGTAATCACTTTTAAGATTATACATGCGTATTAACGATTTCATTTAAATACTTCTGGTTGGAAGTAATACCAACAATTAAATGCAATAAAAATAAATTGGTAGTAAAAACTTAAGTAACTTAAGATATAAAATATAATATTATGCAGCTATTTCTTTGGTAAAAGTTTATAATGCATAAAGTTCTTGTTTTTTATAACTTGTACATATTGGTAATGTGATAAAGTAGAATTTTTAAAAAAGATGTAATTCTTTAATAAGATTAAATTCTGATTTAGATTCTTGTAAGTAGAATGAAAATTACTAAACATATTCAATATTATTACTGATTAAAGATTTGAATTAAACATAATAAATGATTCAAACAACGACTTAACCTTATTCCTTTAAAGCTAGAGAGAAAAGACTTACATTTAGGGGCTTACAAGACTCTCCTTCTCTTAAATAAGGGATTTAGAGATAAATTTTATTGAGCGAAAGTGCATAGGCAGAGCTTCTTATATGTATCTATATGTGAAAAGAGCAACGTTAGAGTTTCTTGCCCGTTCATCTCTAGTGAAACTGCATTCCGAACTGGCGGTAGGGTAAAAAAATTTACTGTATCTAAATTATGTATAAAATTTCATGGATTCAATAAATATTTGCTTTTTTTATCGAAATCACTCTTTTAAGTTAGTACACAAAATTATACAGTATTTTTTTTATATTTTGACTAAATTATGAAAGTAGCAGACAGCTAGCATGACGCTAAGCAGAACTTTATGTTTAAAGTGCTAAATGACAACGCATCTGCTTCATCCAAAGACACACCTTCGCAAGCTTATATTAATAAATTCGTGTAATGCAATCAGGTAAAAATTTACTGTTAATCCAATATAAATGTACGATATTTGAATCTAGTTTCAGTGTCTTATTGGTCGCCATTATATTGACACTTCACTGGACTTGCCACCAAGACTGTATGTCATAAGTATGTAGTCAGTGTTGTGTTTGGATTAAAAAATAAAGTAAATGTCAGCTCCGATGACAGCTATATTTTTTTTAATAACAATAAGGCCAAGGAACATGTGAATGTACAACCTCGTGTCTCCAACAATTACGCTAATTATCTCTGTGCACGTTTTTCGACACGCATCCCTGAATTGTATATCATGTGTGCTAACTTATATACTTACAGACTTATTTAATTATATTATAAACAAAATAAATACATAATACACTCACGCCTGTAATCCCCGAAGGGGTGGAAATGTCAAGAATCAAATTATTGTTTTATTGTGTTTTATTTAGGATGATTACACCTATTGTAGAAAATACTGGGTACAGTTCGTCCAATCAGTTGTATCATTTTTAAATTTTTGCATATTTTTTTTGCCGAGTGCTGTGAATGTTACGTACGTCATACATGTACATATCAGTGATATGTACAAAATTATTTTCAATTTATGTAACACACACACACACATACACTCACGCCTGTAATCCCCGAAGGGGTAGGCAGAGGTGTAACTAGTACACCCACTTTTCGCCGAATTTCGGTCCCATAATGTGATAGGGGGCGAGCCTATCGCCATACCGGGCACATTTACCAGACTCCGGGCTAATACTGAGGAATTTCTAGATAGAAAAACCCAATATCACTTTACCCGACCCGGGGATCGAACCCGAGACCTCAGCACAGCAGTCGTAACGCATGCGCAATTACAACTACGCCACCGAGGCAGTCAATTTATGTAAAAGAGTGCTAATATAAAAACAAATAGAACCTATTTCAAAGTAGTTAATTAAAACATTTACACAATAAGCTATGAAATCGCTTCTCTTCTCATTTACGCCACATTTTATGACCAATGTAAAATAAAGCTTATCTCTATTCACGTAGAGACAACATTCACTTGAAAATACGTGGTTTTTATTCAATTATGTGAAATCTCCACAGCCTTGCAGTGTAGTGTGACGGGATTTATCTGTAATATACATAAATTAACTATTGTTCAAACACAAATGTTCTTTACATGAGTACACACATTGTGTCTTGCGCGTCATTACAGCAAATATGGAAATTAAAAACATATTTGATCGCGTAATTCCCTTTTTTATCCTGGCACGGCAAAGTGACCACACTGCACCTAATGGTAAGCACAGTGCCGTCTAATTAGAGTATCGAGTAGCGAAAGACAATCTATCCCCCGCTACGAATCACAATCATGCTGACCTTCTTCTCACGCTACACCATGGGCAAGAAGGTGAAGAAGCGGTCGAGGGTCTAGTGTCAAAGTATTCTGAAGACCGCAAAACGGTCAAATATCGTACACCAACTCTAGACCCCGACAAATAAATAAATAAATAAAACAGAATGTAAACTGGCTGATCCCTGTACGCGACACACTTGCGTATGCCATTATGGCGGGTTTTACACCCTGTGTACGGTGGTCGCTATCCGAGGGGATATGAATATCCTACCACCAGCAAATTTCCAATTATTATTAAATGATAATTTAAAACTTTGGAATTCCTTTGTTATTTTTTGAAACAGCGTCCATGAAGTAGTATTTTTTTTTTGTTTATGATTGCTTGTCAATGATTATAGAAATTCAAGGGTACTTATGTCAAAAGTATAATAAAAGGTTTGACGAAGTATAGCATGTCAGTGACGAGAATCAATAAGTTTTCCCCCTATCACAATAACCTCAACGTAGGTAAAGAAGTTTTCATTTAAAAGGAATAAATTTTTAGATATTGATACTGTTTGATGATACTTGTATGGTTGGAAGTAGGTATGGAAATAGTATGGAGTATGGAATGATAATGCGTTGCAAACTTCAATAAGAACCCACCAGTCATTTTAACCAGTCATGACACATAGGCTTGCCGGCGCACAGTAGGCGGAAACGATCAAAACTACACGCGAGGTAGTAAATTTATTCCAAACTAGCTGTTGCTCGCGGCTCCGCCCGCGTGAAGGTCACGTTTGAGACAAAAAGTATGCACTACAAAATACCAATTTTCATGCATTTGACTTCAAAAATTAAGGATTAACCCCTATTTAACCCCCTTAGGGGTGGAATTTCCAAAAACCCTGAAATATGTGTTTTTAATTTTTAACTGTAAGGCCAAATACCAAATTTCATGCGTTTAACTGCAAAAATGACAGATTTTCATACAAACTTTCTTCCCCTATTTTACCCCCTTCGGGGTGGAATTTCCAACAATCCTGAAATATATATTTTTTATTTTTGACTAAAAGGCCAAATACTAATTTTCATAAACTTAACTTCAAAAATGACGGATTTTCATACAAACTATTATCCCCTATTTTACCCCCTTAGGGGTGGTATTTCCAAAAACCCTTCCTTAGTGGATGCCTACGTCATAAAAGGTACCTACTGTCAAAATTTCAAGTCTCTAACCCCAGCCGTTTTGGCTGTGCGTTGATCGATCAGTCAGTCAGTCAGTCAGTCAGTCAATCAGTCAGTCAGTTTCTTCTTTTATATATACAGATGAAATCATTTTTTTAAATACTCGTTATTCTGTCTGCTTTCTTGTATCACTGCGGAAATTCACTTTTTAGGGGTACAAACCACCCCTATCAACCCCTAAGCAGGCTAAACCACCAGATTCTGGGTAAAACTTGTGGCGGTGCGGAGGTGCGTTCAAATACTGGCCAGTTTCGCCGTTCTTACATGCTACTTTTAACTTTAATGTTATGGAAATAAAAATGATTTTGGCTTGTTTTACTCCCTGCTTTTTTTTATATCCTTACTAGACACGAGTGATTAAGAATGCTGATTTCACACCGTTCTTTTTTCTAAAAACTCTTAAACATATTAAAAAAACAAAAGTGCCGTCATTAAAGGACAAATATCTATAGAGTACAAACTTTTTAAAATCTATGTCGTTATAGAGGTCGTTATCCAGGTCGTATTATTATTTTAAACTTAAGTCACTAGTGGAAAATTTTGACTTAAACCTATATTGAGACCGAGATATGTTATGTTTTGAGTCAAGATATGGGTGTAATTGTTTGGTATGTTTATTTATGAACTACCTGTTCTCGACGTCGTCATGACAGCCATTTGCACCTCTCCCGTGGGTCCTAATGTGATATTAGATAGTCTATGACCTTCCTTCACAAATAGTCTATAAAATAGAAAAAGATTTTTTTAAATATGACTTATAATTCCAAAGAATAGCGCGTTCAAACAAACAAGTTATTCAAGTTCATAATATTATTTAAAGATTAGTCACCTAGCGTGACGTTGTACTTCGAATCATTGAATTTCTTAGGAAAATTTATAATTTTAACAATTGTATTTGCTTGTAAAATAAAACGCAAAAATGAATAATAGTTTATTTAAGAAAAAATATGTTAATTTAATAAATAAACCGCATTATCTTCGAGTGAAGCAGCAGCTGTATTAACATTGAATACTTTGTACTCGTTTGTCCTTGTGGAATATTTTTAAATGTACCATAATCTCTTAAACTTACCTACTTGCATTAGGCTGGTATGTGGTTCCAACTTTCTTTTAGAGAAGAATCGTACCTGAGAATGGTACAGTATATATTCTGTACGTGTGTTTGTCATCTAACTCCTCGTAAACGGCTGGACCGATTTGGATGACATTTTGTGTATGTATTTCAATGGGTTCCTGGATGGTTGGAAAACAATTGGACCCGGTAGTGGGGGTGAAATAGAGTTCTTCAATGGCAGGACCACGTCTGCCGGGCCCCATAGCACGAAAAAAACACTTAAAACAACTATTCATATACCTAATACCTGTCGGAATTTCTGAAAGTAGTTACTGTTTGAATCCAAGTATACAATGTGATGGCATATCTGAAAAAGAAAGCATTTTTGTCAATAGTATTTTTGTAACATATAAAAAGTACACCGACTTCAATAAAAAACAAATTATGCGTTACTATAAAATTTGAGGGTTGCCCTTGATTTTTCTGAGATCCCATCATCAGATCCTGACTTGGTGCCAATGGGACCACCCGGGAAGTATATCCTTTTAAACAAAAAAAAATTTCTCGAATCGGTCCAGGCGTCTTCGAGTAATCGGGTAACATACATAAAAAAAAGATTTCGACGAATTGTTAATCTTCTCCTTTTTTGAAGTCGGTTAATTGATATTGGACAGCCTCGATGGCGTAGAGAGCATGTAGCTGACTGTGAAACGAAAGGCCGTCAGTTCGATGCCGGAGACAAATGTTTGTGTGACAGACAGATATTTGTTTCTGGTCCGTAGTGTAGTAGTCCCTGGCAGTTCATAATACCCACTATACAGGTTTAACCTAGTGTGGGGTCAAGACTATGTGTGAAAAAAAGTAGTAGCGCCATTTACCTTTTCAAAACTCATCTGCTTTTCCTAACTGGACGGCATTGCGCTAACCATGAAATACAGTGTGGTCACTTTGCCGTGTCAGTTTAAAATGACCATCTACAGAGTGACTCTACCATTTTCAATAACAGATGCTATAGGCTCCCTGAAGCGTTAGGCGGACATTCAACTAGCCCGTTTGCCGAGCTTATTTGTCTCAAATATGATCCTGGGTCCTTTAGGCGTAGTGTGAAGAAGCTACACAGCAGGCCGGCATCAATGATTGTGTTGAGTAGCGAGGGATAGAGTCTCTCGCTACTTGATACTATAAATGGACGGCACTGCGCTTACTATCAGATGCAATGTGGTCACTTTGCCGTGCCAGAATAACTAGTACACCCACATTTCGGCGAGCTTTTTACCTTCCCATGGTGTGGTAGAGGGCAAGCCTATCACCATAGATATTCCAGACTCCGGGCTTATACTGAGTATTTCGTAATAGAAAAATCTAATATATCTTATTCCCGCCTATAGCGATAGCCTAGTTGGTTGCGGTACGGACTGCCAAGACGAAAGTCGTAGGTTCGAAATCCAAGTGGCATACACCTCTGACTTTTCTAAAGTTATGTGTGTATTAAACTGTTAATTATCGCTTGCTTTAACGGTGAAGGAAAACATCGTGAGGAAATCTGCATATCTGAGAATTTTTCGAAGGCATGAGAAGTCTGCCAACCCGCATTAGGCCAGCGTGGTGGACTAAGGCCTAACCCCTCTCATTAGTAGAGGAGGCCCGTGCCCAGCAGTGGGACAATGTTTAATACATTAGGGCTAGTATTATTATTATTATTATATTTATTCCCGACTCAAAAAAATCACAAATTGTTTGCTGAGGCCATGGTTTTGGATTTCTACACCACTATGGTACTGTTGTGATACTATGGCTTAAAATTATGACTTAAACATGAAGTGGACCGTTCTTGTATTCCAAAGGTCGTTTCTTAATTTAAAAGAATCATTTACGTTTGATTTTAATACTTACTTTATTTTTATATAAAAATGTAATAAAATATGTAGAATGCTTATTGTAAGCATGATTGTGTTCAGTAGCGGGGGATAGTTTGTCTCTCGCTACTCACTTCTCGATACTCTAATTGGACGGCACTGCGATTACCATCAGAAGCAGTGTGATCAATTTGGCGTGCCAGGATAAACAAAGCAGCGATAGCTTAGTTGTTAATTTAATTATCACTTTAACGATGAATAAAACCTTCGTGAAACTTGTATACTTGAGAATTCTCATAAGAATTTCTAAGGTGTGTAAAGTCTACCAACCCGCATTAGGCGGACTAAGGCCAACGTGGACTAAGCCCTAATACTTATCATTAGTAGAGGAGGCCCGTGCCTAGCAGTGGGACAATGTTTAAATACAGGGCTAGCATTATTATTGTTCCAAATACTTTTTATAAATAATTGAGTCTTGTAAAATAATGTAGTGTTTAACTAGAGCGGTGTCCTTGATTTAATGCAAATTGTACATTCAATTGCACTCTAAAATCGTTTACTACGTTTCCTAAACAATTATTATAAAACAAGCACAAAGTTCACTGAAAAAGTTAACTTATTGCAACTGAGTGTGGTTGGTTTTTGTTTAAATTGTATATATGATTATAACCTTTTAAATACAAACGTGTCTCATTTTACTTAACTTAAATATTGTACTTTACTTATTACTAGCTGTTGGTCGCGGCTCCGCCCGTGTGGGGGTCATGTGTAATGTCTGAGTGTAATTTTTCTTGCAAATAAAAATAGCTTATATTAATCAGTGATAATGTAGCATTCAAATGCTGGTGGTAGGATATTCATATCCGCCCGGATAGCGACCACCGTACACAGGGTGTAAAACCCGCCATAGTGGCACACGCAAGTGTGTCGCGTTCCGGGATCAGCCAGTGTACATCCGGTTTTTCTCGGGGGTCTAGAGTTGGAGTACAATGTTTGGCCATTTTGCGGCCTTCTGAGTACTCTGACAATTGACCCTCGACCGCTTCTTCACCTTCTTGCCCATGGCGTAGTGTGAAGATGCAGGCCGGCATGATTGTGTTGAGTAGCAGGGGATAGATCTTCTCGCACTACTCGATACTCTAATTGGACCGCACTGCGCCTACCATCAGGTGCAGTGCGGTCACTTTGCCAGGATAAAAAAAAATGGTGAAAGAGTTTTTAAAATCGGTCCTGACTTTTTGAGCCAATTTGTTACAAACATACATACATACAAATCTTTCCTCTTTATAATATTAGTATAGATGACTAACTCAAGTTACGCAAAAACAACTTACGCAAAGTTTTAAGTTTTTCTCGATTAAAAATTATAACATGTATGTGAAAGGTATTTCTAAAACCGGCGAGGTCCAAGGTTTGATTTGGTAGGGCAATAATTCGGAGTATATAATAGAAAAATATTGCATTGGATTTATACTCAATGTCGCCATAGAATCGCCTATCACATGGAATCACTGCTAATCAATTATAAATACATACATTTACACTCACGCCTGTAATCCCCGAAGGGGTAGGCCGGGGTATAACCAGTACACCCACTTTTCGCCGAATTTATTATGGTCCCATACAAGGCACAATTCCAGACTCCGGGCTGACACTGAGTATTTCTAGATAGAAAAACTTAATATAAATTTAACCCGACCCGGGATCGAACCGGAGACCGGTTCAGCAGCATTCATAGCAGTCGTAACGCATGACAATTACAACAACGCCACTGAGGCGGTCCTACCAAGTCCAACCTAACCAATTAAGGGATACTATTTGTAGATTTACCCCTTATGGTACGTGATGGCACGAATTGGAATTACACTGTTAATCAGTTAAGTTAAAAAAGTTTTTTTAATTCATAAAAAGTACACCGACTTCATTAAAAAACAAATTATGCGTCCCTATTAAATATGAGGATTGCCCTCGATTTTTCTGTGATCTCATAATCCTGACTTGGTGCCAATGGGACACCCTGGGAAGTATACCCATTTAAACAAAAAAGAATTTCTCGAATCGGTCCAGGCGTCTTCGAGTATCGAGGAAAAAAAAATATTCCGAAGAATTGAGAACCTCCTCCTTTTTTTTGAATTCGGTTAAAAACGACTAAGTATATTAATAGCATAATAAAAACAGTCTCTTCGCTGAGCATGTATTCATAAGGTAAACATAACAATATTTAAATATCCTCACCTTCATGTAGAGATAATGGAAGATTACATATTTACTTCCTTATATTTCCCGATTAAAAGTGATAAATAGGTATTTCATGTCTTTAATAAAGCACTCAATTCTGAGTGGAGTATGATTCAAAATTGAGGCTCATTAATTATAACATGTACAAATTAAATAGCAAAGTATAAAAAATATACTCACGTCTTGACTGCGCGGTGGTCACGACCACAGTAATGCACTAACCACTGTTGGTAGATTTCAATGAGTATGGATAAAATGCAGGGCTGCCACGGATGACATTTCCAAAGCAAAATAATGTAGTTTGAAAAAATCATGGTATAATAATAATAATACTAGCCCTATATTAAACATTGTAAACTGGGCACGGGCCTCCTCTACTAATGAGAGGGGTTAGGCCTTAGCCTACCACGCTGGCCTAATACGGGTTGGTAGATTTCACATACCTTAAATTTTCTCGGGTATGCAGGTTTCCTCACGATGTTTTCCTTCACCGTTAAAGCAAGCGATAATTAACATTTTAATACACACATAACTTTAGAAAAGTCAGAGGTGTATGCCATTTGGGTCTCGAACATACGACTTTCGTCTTGACAGTCCGTACCGCAACCAACTAGGCTATCGCTGCTCTAACATGGTATATTAGTTCAATATAACATACGAAATTACGACTAGGTGTAGTTGTAATTGCGTACACTGTACGTGGTCTCGGGTTCAATCACATGGTTGGGTAAAAGTGATATTAGCTTTTCCTATCATTAAATACTCAGTATAAGCTCGGAGTCTAGAACCTGTGCCCGGTATGGCCATAGGCTCGCCCCTTATCACATTATAGGACCGAAATTCGGTGAAAAGTGGGTTTACAGGTTACACCTATGCCTACCCCTTCGGGGATTATAGGCGTCAGTGGATATCTTTGTAAATTAAAGGTATATTACAAGACGTATATCTAAAGTGACAACCCTATATAATTTGCAACAGCCCGCGCTTATGGGTTACAATCACTGAACTAAAACACCATGTACCAACACCAGATACCGTGTTCCCTCCTTCCTTTGATCCTGGGTCCTTTAGTAGTGTGCAGAAGCTATTCAGCAAGCATGTTTGTGTTGGGATAGACTGTCTCACGCTACTTGATACTCTAAGTGGAAGGTACTGCGCTTACCATCAGTAGCATGCAGTATGATCACTAAGTCAGGATAAATGAATGAATAATAATAATATTTCCAACTTCATATGTTTTGATTTGCTTAATTTCACTGTATAAGGACAGTTAGAATTCCAAACTCGACATATCACTGCACGCACTCACGCCTGTAATCCCCGAAGAGGTAGGCAGAGGTAGCCAGTACACCCACATTTCCCCGAGCTTATAACCGTCCCATGATGTGATAGAGGGCGAGCCTATCGCCATACCACAAAAACAAATACCCAATATAACTTACCTGACCCGGGGATCGAACCCGAGACCTCAGCATAGACTTCGTACAGCGTAGGCCACCGAGACAGCTACACTTTTTTTTTATTCTGGCACGCTAAAGTGACCACACTGCAACTGATGGTAAGTGTAGTGCCGTCCAGTTAGAGTATCAAGTAGCGAGAGTGCTTACAGATGTTTGGGTGATAAAGTAATAGATTTTAATTTTAAATAATTCGTGCGTGCAAACATAAGCTTTAAAAGGGTAATTCAATTATGAATTTAATGAAGAATTGTGGAATGGCGTACCGAAAAAAACACCTTTGAGAAAATATTACATAGATTTTTCATATAGTATAGCAGAATTAAAAGTAACATAAAATGACGATCTTGTTAAAGTATACACACGTTGAAGGTAAACACAATAAAGTTAATATGTACATACAGATGACATTTGCGCACCATCTGTTCACTTGTAAACATACGTGTAAAGATAAGCAAATACATATCACGTGAATACTGAATTGGATTTTGTTACGGTTACACCGGTTCTTAATAAATTAAAATAACCCGCGACACACAGCTTCCGTGGCGCAACGGTCGAGTAGCCGTGGTAAAACAAGAGGCCGTGGGTTTTATTCCCGAGACAAATGTTTGTGTGACAGACAGATGTTTCGGGTCTGGGTGTTGTGAGACATAATCCCTCGTAGTTCTTGATACCTACGATACAGGTTTACCCTAATGTGGGGTCCGAATTATGTGTGAATTGGGTGTATTTAAAATTCATGAAATTACTTTGGAATTTATGGAAGTGGTAGAGCCACGCTGTAGACATATTTGTCTACAGCACGAATGAGCCGGCTCGACCGGGGTAGTACCAATGTCGCACAGAAAACCAACGTAAAGTGTCAGTTTACTGTCGCGTTTCGTATGGTATGTGAGATATCCGGAGGCCCAGATTCCCCCTTCCCTTCCCTAATCCCTATTCCTGGTCCTTTAAGGCCGACAGCGCATACATGACACTTTCGGTGTTGTGGATGTTCATGGGCGGTGGAGATCACTTAACATCAGGTGACCCACTGGCTCGTTTGTCGGACTATAATATAAAAAAAAATACTTTCATTTCGAAGTAAACACTTATTACTTGCAGTGATTATGTTGTCCTACAAAGTACCAATCATTTGATAAGAACTGTAAAAAAATTGTTTGTAAACTCATGAAATATTAAATACTTTTGTTAGTTGTATTTTAAAATATATTTCAAGTGACTGGCCTCGTATTCCATAGTTTGAGACTCTGAGACAGAAGTAGCGGATTCAATTTACATTTAAATAAAAAAATATATATAAATACGTGTTTCGAATGAGAAATAACATTTGCAAATCATACATTTAGTGTTAGAATCAAAATCGCAAGAAACAGTACAATAACTGACATATCTTTCCAGATTAATGATGTACAAGAAACGGAGAGACTACACAGCCCTGCACCCCAGTGAGGACCTGAAACTCCTCTCTCGGAAACCCTACACCGAACTCAGGAGCCTCAACGGGGCATCGAGCCAGCGAATGCGGTGAATCAAACACCCTACATTTTGAAAAATAACGGTGGTATGAAAAAGGAATGCAACTGTCAGTTTCTCTTCTCATATAATAGATGGCGCTATTATATAGATAAATGACAATTAAATTATCCTTTTTTTATACATACGTAACGCATTTGTAGGGTATTTAATTGCTTTAACTGGCATCATGTACAAAAACGATCTTATTGTAAACTTCTCAATTAGACAAAAGAACAGTCATACCAGTTTTGAATCGTGCTGTGACTTGTATATAGCTTCACGTTACTTGAATATTAGCTAATTTCATAGTTATGTAGATAGGATATTTGAATGTTAAATCCTTATTCCTTGGTTGTGTGCTTTCACGGAATTGCAATAAAGTCAATATTATATGTCGTCAATGTTGAGTTTAAATCACCTACTTGTTATATTACCTATTAATAATTTAAGAAGAAAAAACGATGAAACATGACGCGCTGCTTTTTTTTGTGAGTGGCTAAGATACCACTAGTATACAGCCAACGTAAAAAAGGTTTACATAACCATATAAGTTGTTATATTTTAAAAACAATTCCGTAAATTACGCAATCGACTGATTTGATTATCACTCAAATTTATCTAATTTTTACATTAAATATTTCCGTAAAAAGAGGGTAATCTAAATATTATAATATACAAATAAAGACGTATAGGTTGGTGGAAATTTGGCTAGCACTTTTTATTGTTTAATTTTAATTTTTGGTCAACTTTACATAATTAAGACCTAAAATGTTTCAATTAAATAGTTTCTGATTTGTTATTTATAATTATTATTTTATCTATATTGGTTAGTAATAATAATTAAATGAATTGGAACGTTTTTCAAAAACTAATACCAAAATTAGGGTAATACTTTATTGCCACCAGAGTTGCTTGGATGTGTTGACGTCGCGCTGAATAGTAAAAAGCTATTATTATCTATGGATTATTGAAAATAGATGTAAAAATGATGAAAAAGGCGCGTAAAACTCGCTGGCATACAACTCTTTGACAGTAAAGTGACAGCTAACGTCAGTCGAGTCCAATCAGCGACGTCTGGTGAGCTAAAATTCTTACCTTTATTACTTCTGCCGCCCCCCAACTCGTGTCTTGTGATCTATTATGTGTGCCGTAACTCAATATCTCATAACTCAATTGAAGCAATATAATTGTATACTTTGTGTTGTCGAAAACGTCTTGAAATCACGTTATCAATATTTATTTATTGGGATTTTATAATACATAGATGATGGTGTTGCAACAAAAAATTCTATAGGCATTAACATGGCTTTTTAAATAATATTAACATATGAAATATGGAGTCATGTATTTCTGCCTATACTGCTCAACTTTTATGTAATCTATGACAAGAGAAAAATACTTACCAATTTAACACAAATATATTATTAAAAATAGAAGGCAACATTTAAGTCACCGTATTATAATTATTAGCAACCTTATATTTTATTAATACAATATGCAACATAAGAATTGGCTTTAATTCCATGACGTGCGTACAAACTAGAAACGAAATAAGCTTCGACCAAAAACTTCAAGGATATAATAGGCTGTATGGAATAAAATTCCTTTGCCTCATCCGTTTTTAAGTCAACTTATTACCCGCGTTCCAAGATGGCGTTTATAACAACTTTCTTTAGACGTTAAAACACGAAACTATATCTGAGCTGTCTTCTAGAACAAATCATTTAGTCAACGTGTCAACTATTTTTGTAATAGGTATTAACAAAAGTATTATTAGGTATATTAGAATTTAGATATATATAGATATAAGTAGATGATTATATGCCGACATTTTTGTAAATATATGTGTATTTTAATGCATTTATTATATTGGTAATGTGATTTCAAAACGACAAAACTCGTGTCCAAAAAAAACTTGTATTTCATTTTTATTCAAATATCAGTGCAATTAATGCATCTCAAATTTAGGAGCACTTTTCGATCTCGAGATATTAAACAGTATGATAAGATTTAAATGCTTTTCCTTTAATATTGACCCACTTAAAAATCTTCAACACAAGAATTGTAATCATAGATGGCACGGTTTTCCTTTAAGTCAAATAATCTAAGCGTTTAAACATATTTTTCTATGGTTCAATTTAATGCAACTTGTAACATAGTTAAGTAATATTATAAATGAAAAAATAATGATATCTATTCTAGTGAATACCAACCATATAAAAATGTTACAGCAAACTTGTTCTAATTTCAAAATAAAATGACTTTCGCCATGTTGCAACTAACTTCAGTTAAGTCATGGACTATGAAGTTAATCTAGTCTCCGTTATGTACTATTGTCATTTCTATTCTCGTGTTCTATTGTCACTTATCTGTGTAATGCGAAGAAAATTAGTGAAGCAGGAAGGTGCCGGTCACCTAAATAGTCGTAAGCAAATGAATATTTGTAATGTAAACTGTGGTATTAATTGAAAATGAATTCATAAAAAGTTTAAGTGCGTGATTCTTTTAGATTTATTGTCAAAGTTTGGAAGAAAAGCCATTGTAATTCAAATTTTAAATATTAATACAGAGCGTGAAGAAAAGAACAATCGATCCTTGAATATTTTGTTCCTTTTTAAAAAGCTCTTTTTTGGTGTTAACTCGCGCCTAATAAAACATTAAAAAGTAAAGAAAAAATTCAGCCGCTCATAATTCCCGTACTGGCCGGAATATTTTATGTTGATTTTTTAACACGAACCGAGCAACATATTTAGCCAAGTCCTCTCTGGCCAAAAAAACCAGAGACATGACTTTGGCCTTTTGACTTATAAAAACCAGAGAAGAAGAAATCTTTCAATTTTAGTTTTCAGATTTGAAAAAAAAAATGACATACAAGGCTGCATGGAGGAGAACTTTGCCTTTTCTTTTATATAAAAAAGAGAGAATGAAACCAAAAAAATCTCTGGCCAAATACGTATTTTTATTTGTATAGGTATCGTTAAAACAGGTAGAATAGAATACGTGAAAAAACGAAACTAAGAATATTAAAAAGTAACCTTAATTAACTCAAAAATAACCTAGTAACAGATCATTCTGTTTATATTATAATAAAAACTCAAATTTTGATTCTTCCAGCCTTGAGTTCTGTTGACCCCGTTTTAATATACAATATTTTTTAATTTCGCGCCATGTGATATTTTCCATAATTATTAAAAATATGTTTACACTACATACCGGACAGCGACCACCGTACACAGGGTGTAAAACTCGCTATGTGGCACACGCAAGTGTGTCGCGTTCCGGGATCAGCCAGTGTATATACGGTTTTTCTCGGGGGTCTAGAGTTGGGGTACAATGTTTGGCCATTTTGCGGCCTTCTGAGTACTCTGACAATAGACCCTCGACCGCTTCTTCACCTTCTTGCCCATGGCGTAGTGAGAAGGAGCAGGCCGGCTGATTGTGTTAAGTAGCGGGAGATAGATCGTCTCTCGCTACTCGATACTCTAATTGGACCGCACTGCGCTTACAATCAGGTGCAGTGCGGTCACTTTGCCGTGCTAAGATAAAAAAAAGAAACATGATCTGCACTGGTCATTATTTTTCAATTAATACTCAGTAAACATTGCATGTTATTATATAATAGTTATTTATGTTTATGAAAACAATATATTTTGTGTATTTGTTAATTTAGTTGAAATGTATGACAATTTGTACATATTAGGTAAATGAGAAACCTGGACTCTGACCAACTGGTTATTTATTCATACTGTGTTTATTTAAGTAGAAAAAATTGAAGATACATTAGTAGAGATCGGGTATATGCGTCAAAAATTCCTTATGTCCTGTCATTGACATACATAAAGTGACCACACGATCCTTCTATACGGACATATCCCATTATTAATTGACAGTTGACAGCCTACGTGGCGTAGCAGCCGGCTGTGAAACGAGAGGCCGTGGGTTCGATTCCCGCACCTAATAAACTAACCTTTAAAAAGGGTAGTTAACAGGATTTTTTTATTAGTTTAATCAACTTGCTACATTAAAAACCTATTATGGAAAGAATTTTATAAATCCGAAGAAAAACAAGTAAATTAGACACCATTCAAATCTGCTGGACGGGGTAATTAGTCCAATGACAGTAATAGGATGCATGATATGTCTCGTGACGTCACGGTTCTCAGAACGGCCATTACTGTGCCGTTGTGCGAGGGAGATAGGGATATGATCCAACCATTTTTGTTCATACCAATATTTAAAATATTGGGACCTCAATGTTCAAGCAATTTTGAGTCTGTTTTCGTAAAATGGTTTCTTTTGTGTATTATATTCGGTTGCATATCGAATAATGTACAAAATTAAACACAGGAAACTACCGTATTTCTCAAGTTAAACGCATGTATTACTTCAAAAAGTATTTATTATAATTAACAATCCAAAACTTAAGATTTAGGCTTTTTTTAGTGCCTTGATAGGCAGACGAGCAAAAGGGGCCACCTGATGGTAAGTAGTCACCGCCCATAGACTTGTGCAATGCCAGAGCACCACAGAGCCGCTGCCTACCGTTAAAGGCTGTGTCAAATCTGTGTATGGATTATTTTATTATGAAGTATAATTGACGAATGTATTAGTTTCAATATCTTGTGATATATTGTAAATATATAATGTATTTTGTTCCTAGGTGATTTTGTTTTTAAATATATTTTTAATATTTGTTTTTTGTGGCGTAAAGTTCGTTTTTTCTCGGGATTTCGATGCCATTGTGAGTTAGACATTAGAAAAATCTTGACAAATAAATAAGTTTTATGCATTAATTTTTTTGTTTGTTTTGATTATACACTCCCTTTGACCTTGATTCCTTAATTTAAAGACAAACAATCCAGTCCAGCGGCGTTACTCTTGACACTCGATTCCAATTTAAAATTGGGATTCGGTTCGAAAACTGTATAATTGGCACTCTTGAACGCAACACCAGCGCACGATTTAACTGAATACGGCGGGATTTTTAGTAACTAAATGAAATAGAGTATTTACGATCGCTGGTTCGTATTACTCTATTTCATTTAGTTGAGTGAGTTAAAGTGCCAATATCTTCTTCTAGATTAGAGTTCGAGATTGGAATTGATTTCAAGAGTAGGTTTATGAGTAATGCCGCATGTGTCAATCAAATGCCTCAATCATGTAGGAAAGTAACCGCTTGGGCATGTTTTATCCTGTTACGGCAAAGTGACACTGCACCTGGTGGTAATCCCAGTGCCGTCCAATTAGAGTATCCAGTAGCGAGAGAATCTATCCATCGCTACTAGACACAATTATGCCGGCCTGTACAGTCAGCGGCATCTAGCTAGTAGTAGCTCAACCATGATTTTATTTAATTTCACGTAACCGCTAGAGACGCACATTGCGCGTAGAACCGATGGCCGTTGGGGCGGAAAGGTTCTCGAATGGCGACCACGTACCGGAAGGCGCAGCGTGGGTAGACCCCGCGGGAGTCCGCTGGATGCGGGTCGTGCAGGACCGGTCATTGTGGCACTCTTTGGGGGAGGCCTATGTCCAGCAGTGGACGTCCTTCGGCTGACATGATGAACCGCTAGAGACGCTCTTTATTTTGTCATATACATTTTTTACGAATACGCTAGCGAATATTGGTGAGAAGAGAAAGGTAAAACTCATGCCTACAGAGCAATTTGAATATAGTTCGTCACACCATCCTTGCTGAGGGCTATCTCCCGCCAGATTTATAAATCTAGTGTTTTGTTGGGTAACAAATAATATTGACTTTCCGTGAATCAGCTTATTGAGTTGGATGTGGAACGAGAGTCGATTCGATTCCCATACCGAGGTAATTGTTTAAACAAAATTTGTATAGAATCTGGGTTGTGCATCAGGAATATATTAATAATACACCCTACAGTCACACACATAGTTCTGATCGCACACTAGGTAAAACCTGTATCTAGAACAATTAAAAGTATTAAATTCTGACTGAATTAAAACCAGTCTTTTGGAATTACTTCTTTAAAAGTATTTAAACTGTGTTATCTGTGACTTTTGTTATTTATTTATATCCAGATCTAACATGTGAATAAAGTATATAAATAGTGCGGGTAGAAATAGATCTTATTTACTATTTTGACTTTGATAATATTACAACAAAATTGGAATAAAAATACATAAAAAAATACACTCTTAACATCATGAATTTCAAGAGATTCTTCATCTTGATAATACTTATCATGAGTAATTCTAGTATCTAAGTATTTTTTATATTGATTTGATTTTGTTATTTTTATTTTATTAATTTTCATCCTAGTTATAATTTTAAGGATCATTTCTTAATATGCGCATAGATTTAATGAATGCTGTGTACTCCTTTAAATAGTGCATCAGAATTTGACGTTTGTTAGAGTACACCTATATTCATTTAATGTACAACCTGTTGGAGAACCATAAAATAAATAAATAAAATAAATAAATTCTGTTAAAGAACCCATGGTGCGAAATGGTGTCATCATCCAACCAAGGCCAGTGGTTGTTTTAGTACCAAGACCTTTCCCTGTTTCCGGAACTACTGGATAAAATAAATAAATAGATATATATATTTTTTATATCTTTTGTAGATAAATTATTAAGACTTTTTTAGTTTAGTTTTTTTGATTCACTGATATTTTTTCGAAGTTTAACCCGATAAAAAAGGCTTTTGCGCTTTTATACATACTGCTAAAATGAGATAAGCACATGTCGTGGTAAATTAAAGCGACAATAATGGAAAACAACTCTATTACATAATAATATCGCATTTTTAAGATGTACAATATTTTTTATGATTTTTTTATCCTGGCACGGCAAAGTTACCACACTGCACCTGATGGTAAACGCAGTGCCGTCCAGTTAAGAGTACCAAGTAGCGAGAGACAATCTATCCGTACTCAACACAATCATGCCGGCCTGTAGCTTTTTCACAGTACGCCATGGGCAAGGAGGTCAAGAAGCGGTCGAGGGTCTAGAGAACTCAGAAGGCCGCAACACGGCTAAACATCGTAGGTATCCCAACTCTAGACTCCCGAGAAAAACCGGATGTACACTGGCTAACCCCTAAACGGGTTACACTTGCGTGTGCCACTGTGGCGAGTTTTACACCCTGTCTATGATGGCGGATATGAATATCCTACCACCAGCCAAATTATTATTTACATTATTTTATTAGTTATCTGTTTTAAGAAACATATAACAAAATATTTAGTACATAATCGAGTATAAAAAGTAGAGATTTTGCAAATGTGACTTTGTTCTAGAACGTTCGATAGTATAAAGTACATCCACAGGTGTAATGTATCAATAAATATAATTATTACAATAAAGGGAGAGGCCTACGTCCAACTTGGGAGAGGCCTACGTCCAACAGTGGACTGACACCGGCTGATGATGATGATGATTACAATAAAACTGGAAATATTTAAATTACTTCCAAAAGAACCTACTTGAACCTCAAACGTATTAATATGTTTAAATGACAAAAAAAAACTATAACTAATGCAATTTATTTCATGGAACAATAAACTAAAAATGTATTTTAAATTTTGGGATATATCCTCGCTTAGCGTTTTCTACCGTCTGTATCATGGCGAATGTTCTGAAGAATTGTTTGGTCTTATCCCATCCTCTCCCTTCCATACAAGAACCACGCGTACTGGCTTGCGGAGCCACAGCTTCGTGGTGTCTACTACCCCGGCCCGAACCAAGAGGTTCGCAAATTCGTATTTTTGCCGCACCATCAAGCTGTGGAACAGTTTGCCAGCTACCGTGTTATGATACCTCCCTCCTATGATCATGGGTCCTTTAGGCGTAATGTGAGGAAGCTAAACAGCAGGCCGGCATGATTGTGTTGAGTAGCGGGGGATAGACTGTCTCTCGCTAGTTGATACTCTATCTGGACGGCACTGCGCTTACCATCAGGTGCAGTGTGGTCACTTTGCCGCGCCAGAATAAAAAAAAAATTATTTATACTATCGTAAACTTAAAAAATAACAAGTCCATAGAAATATAACAATATAGAGTTCACTGTAAATGTAGAGTCTAAGTAGTTCTATGCTCGACGCCAGATGGCGCTGTACAATTACACAGAAAATGTATATTGCGATGTCAAGATTCTCCGTCGATAGATATACCATTTATAGTAACCTTAGTGTAGTCACTCTGGTTTCCCTTCAAAACGTATAAATCTTTCGCCTTTTACTAAAGATTTCCGTGGAGGGGAACACTTAAATGAGTCTATAAATATTTTTGACGTCCTGCGCTCGCAGGACTTATTATTCCTTAAAGTTACTACTTAGTACTGATCAGATTAGCTTAATATATGAGGCTGCCTCGATGGCGCAGTTGTATTTGAGATTTGAGTATGCTGTACGACTGCTGTGCTGAAGTCTCGGATTCGATCCCCGGGTCGAGTAATCAGTAAAGGGATAATGGGTTTTTCTATGACGATATGCTCAATACTAGCCCGGATTCTACAAATTCGCGAGATATGGGTGTACTAGTTACACCTCCTTCTGGATTACAGGCGTGTGTGTATACAACGTGTAACGGGAATAATAAATAATAATAAGCTGATTCGAACGGCGGAGACGGCCGACCATAGATTACTCAGAGAAGCTACGCCGGCCGACAATAAACGAACGTACAGCTGTCATTGTGTCGTACACACGTTCGTTTAATGCGAGATTGCTTACGTATTAAAATAACCTTTATGACTATCGACATAAAGTTCGTAATATTAATTATTAGATTTTTTTTAGTGTTCGTTTCTTATTGCATTTATAAAAGACTTATAGTTATGTTTGTCTTGAACATTGAATTAAATGGTGACTATTATTTACCTGAGTCTTAATTATTTTTGAAAAACAAAATCGTCTATTAAGAAATTGTTGATATCGATTCAGTCGCTTATTCTGAACAAACTACTTTTAGAGTGTGCGTTAATCATGTTACATGTTGTAAATATATGTGTGTGTAAAATTGATATCAGTTAAGAACACTGAATAAATGATATTCGTCATTTAAAAATTCTATGCGTCTAATAATTAATCAGTATTGCTATGCAAGACTAGTATGGTAATGGTATGGTAACCGAATGGTGATTGAACGTGAACTGAATTATTCGGTCGATGCAAATAAATGCGTGTGGCGTAAAACGCTGACACAGCGCAATACACTGTACGTTGCTTGCATCGTACAAGTATATTTACTTGTTTGATGGTTTTACACGATTATTCGAGGAATGTAGTGTTCTGGTTCATATAAAACGTAGAACGTCTACACCAATTTACATGGTTAATTGTCTACCTACAACCATTACATGATATAGACTAATTGAACTGGTTAATGAATATATATCTAAATGGTAAACTTATATTATAAAAACTTAAATTTATTGTTTCTATGAAGGACGTAGGCCAGTTGTGAAATACTAGTTGTTGCCCGCGGCATCGACCGCGTGGTAGTTATTTTTGAAAGAAGAGGTACCCGAATAGCATATGCCACCACTTTTCATTCTCAAATATTTCCTCTGGGATAGCGACAAACTCATTCACCGCAAACGCAATCAAGGAAAAAAGCTAGTTTGTTGTATAATGCAGTCGTAGGTATATGGATAATGAAAACTCTATTTTCATACGTTCTCGCAACGTCTAACTTGATTTCGTCTAGACGTAGCTATCTAACCATTACTTTATCGCCTAACCCATACATTTAACTAACATTAACACAAACTAAACGTAAATTCACAGAACGTGGAATTTATTTCACACTATGACGCAGCCAAGTGATCAGCTAGCTAGTTTAATGTTAATTTCTTACTCGTTTGAAAGAACCTAATATAGACGTGGGCGAAGTCGGATCAGCGAAGCCTCTTTTCTTTCGCCCCAAGATCTACCCACTAGAATATATCTATCCTACCAAACATGCTTTGATACGACTTACCTACTCATGACAGTGAAAAAAAATAAATGCTGGGAGACGCTTTTAAACTTGTGACGAGTTTTCTTCGTTTTCGACGTTTTCTTTTTCGAGCGTAAAAGTGATCAAACTGTCACACTCGTGACTATAAGGATATTAAAAAAAAATTAGGGAGTAAAATACAAGCCAAAATCATTTTTATTTCCATAACGTTAAAGTTAAAAATAGCATGTAAGAACGGCGAAACTTGCTAGTATTTGAACGCACCGCCGGCAAGCTTATGCGACATGACTGGTTCGTGAGGCCCTGCTAAATGCGAGGCCATGGGCGAGGGCCCACTTTTCCCACGCCTAGCTACGCCACAGCATTTATAACAGCAAAGCAGTTTTCAGTTTTCGAAACAGCAAGCAAGTGCTACACTGAGGCATGAATTATATTATGGCGTGCGTCGCGTGTGTTAGATTTATTGAATTTAAAACAACTCAATTGATGAATATTTGTGAATTATTAACTACCTACGTCATTTAAAGTATAAAAGCAAATTGAATTATTAAGAAATAATTGTATTTAGAGTATTAATTCGTTTATAAAGTATACTTTAATTCATTTTAGAATTAATCATAAAGTTTATATGATGTTCTATTTACAAATAACATGTAGATAAAGATTTATGTAAAACTGACTTGTTTGCTCCACTGTATAAAAAGCTAGAAACATCGGTATAGAGATTAGTAACTGTTGCATAGTGATAACGGGCGGAAGTTCTGAAAGTCATACCCTGTAAGCTTTGAAAATACTTGTGAACAGAATATGTGTTGCTACTGGAGTAATTAAGCTAAGTATTATTTGATATTTATACATTTGTATGTTTATAAATTGTATGTTATTATTTGAGATGTAATATCATAGCAGGAGTTTCTTCCCTACTTCTTCTCCTGTTATTAGGCTTTCCGAAGTAGGGGGTAAATATTTAAAAGATCGTTGTGGCATTAATTATTAAAAGATATTGCCTTTGATATATATTGTTTTATTGCTCTAAGAATATATGGCTATTCATATGATATATCCTATAAATAGTCTAATCCAATTGTGGAAAATATGATAAATGAAAGTATTCTAAAAGATAATTAAAACACTACGAATATATATTTTTACATTATAGATTATTAAAGAACATAATGATGATATATCATTATATATTTGTTTATATTCAGTTAAATAAAGGCCATCCATAAATATAAACATATACACATGATCTAGATTAATTGTTCATTTAAAGAAAATCCTTATTTTTCTAACACGTGCACAAACAGTTGAAGGATAGACTATAAAAAAGAATTTTACTTCAGTTACAGTTTAAAGAATATTTGACTCTGACACTACAGTACAATCATTGTTGATAATGTTTCTGAAGATGATTGTGTTGATATTAGTAGTGTGGTTGGTCTCGTCGCAAACCCAAGGGGATACGAATATCATAAATAGGCTTCTTGTTGTCTATCCGTGGCATATTCAGACGGGCAATCAAACTGAGTAAAGGTAATCTATACTAATATTATAAAGAGGAAAGATTTGTATGTAAGAATGTTTGTAACGAATTGGCTCAAAAAGTACTGAACCGCTTATAAAAATTCTTTCACCATTTGAATGCTACATTATCACTGATTAATTTAGGTTAGACAACTCCTTGGATTGTATACTTCTGCTCCCGAACCTCCACGCGGGTGGAGCCGCGAGCAATATCTTGTCTGTGAATATAATGAATCAAATATTTATTAAACCACTTGACCGTTATTAGAAGCTTAATATAATGAGATAGGCACTTCCGGTTTCCGTTGTATTTTACCTCTCTTTCTTCCTTATATTGATGTCTCTTTCGCACATCTCTTACCACCAGGCGTGGTGGGGGTGTTGAGAATCTGATGGTTCCAACCGCCCTGTTCATCATTGGCTTGAAAATTTCCGTTGTGTTAACTTGTGCTTCTAAGTGCTCTTATAGTTATTTCCTTCAATACATCAAATAATAGTTTGGTATAAAGTGAAGTGAAATACGGCTAGCTGCACGTAAGTTGCACAGATATTTATAAATTTGTGTTTTGTTTAACGGTATTACCGTTCGACACTGTATAATTTATTTTTCTTACCTCCAAAATGTTTATTCATTTTGTTTCTTGTGATTTTAACGTTCGATATGTGTAATTTTCTACCTTCAAATGCAAAAACCTTAACTATTTTTCTTTAGTAATGTGTAATTTTCTACCTTCGAATGCAAAAAATCATAAGAAATTTTTCTTCTTAGTTGAATTATTTTCTTTTCGTTTAAGATAATGATTATGGATGTCAATAACGATATTATTCGACTAAACGAGGTTCCAATGGCTAGTACCTCTGGCGTTAAATATAAATACATTAATTGGCGATCAGGAAGTAGTAGTTCTAGTTCATCTTATTCGTCTTCTTCTTTAAAATTATCTAAAGAAGTAGGCGAACTATGGAAAAATTTTGTTAGCCAGGATAATAGGAACTACTTAGATAATAATGACAATGTATCGTGTATTTCAGACGTTAGTCGAGATCTTTACGATGAATGTTGTGTCGATGCCTCGCAGGCTTTACGATCTTCCTGTAACTCGGATACTGTAGGGATACCTGATCTGAACTTTCATATTGAAACTAAACTTAAAGATTCTGCGGTGCCGCGAACGCAATGTTAAATGACGTTCAATGATTTGAATATAGCACGTGGTCGGATATACGATATGCCGAAACCCAAAAGTTATATAATCATTCGCCGGGATTTACAGAGCTAGTGACAAACGACGATGTGATGGCATATGACAATACACTTAACTTATTCTGATAAATCCTATTACCTTTTGTATTCTTAAAGTAAAAGAGATTATGCTTAATAGTTTACGTCATTTATTAGCATGGTCTCAGACTTCTAATACCTACATCCTTAGACAATCTCAATGATAACATTGAAGAACTTTTTATAAAAGACGACTTTCATAAGGTCTCTACAGATCTGCTACAAATGGCTTGCGGCCACAGAGCTGAAGCTATAGAAATGAGAAGTATGTTCGAGATTCTTTAGTAAAGGTGGCCTTAAATAAAATACCTCCCTCCAACACTCAGATTTTTAATTCTGAAGCACTTACTACTGCTTTGGAAAAAGCTGGCGGCGTAATAAAGGCTTTCTGGACAGAAAAGCATTCTAATAGCGGAAATGCTTCTAAAAGCAAAAACTGCTATTTCTTTAAGGCACCCCTCGCAGGGGCAAGCCTCCCATTATGTACCATCGCGTGGTACTTATGGCCACTGCTGTGAGCCACCTTCTGGTGCTCACATGCATCGCCACCAAAATCAACCCTCGCAGGGTGGTCACCAATGCTATTACCCTACGAGAGGGCGCAATAATTATAATCAAGGACATGCTCATAGTTCAAATAATAGAGGTGGTTCTTTTCGAGCTCGCGGTTCGAAACCAAGGCACCCAAATGAAAGAGAGCAAAAGCGCTCATTTTCGCCCTCTTATAATAGGGGCAACAAAGTACAATGACTCACTGCAGTTTCAAGTGGGACGATTATCACAGTACCGCAGTCAATGGAGATTAATACGAGCTTCAGCTTTCATTCTAAAAGTAATAACCGGGTATCGCATACCCTTCGTACAAAAACCACCCATGAGTATGACAGTTTTAAAAAACCATCGCTGTCGCACATTAGAATCGATGGAAATGTCTGCGGTCATTCAACGAATGAAATGGCAGGGCGTTCTAAAGACAAACTTAGCTCCCTCTCCAAGCTTTGTGTCGTCTCTATTTCTAGTCCAAAGAGCGATGGGACTCTTTGACCAGTTTTTAACCTGCGTTGAATCAGTTTGTACCAACGGACACGTTTCGGTTGATAAATATGTACCGGGTTCGGGATTTCCTCCAAACCCGAGACTGGATGTGCAAGGTTGACCTGTCGCAGGCATATTTCAACTTTTGGATAGCTCGATCACACGGTTCCTATGTCTAATTTAGAAGGAAGAACTGTTAGAAATGACATGTCTTCCTTCCCTTCGGTCTAAGCACAGCACCGAATGTCTTTGCGAGTCTCATAAACTGGGTAGCACAAATTCTTCGAGAAAAAGGTGTAAGGATCATAGTATATTTGGACTATGTTCTTGTTGCACATCAACACTGGAGAGTTTTAAGGGTACATGTGGGCATGCTATTGGACATTCTACAGTACTTATCTGGGATTCCAAGTAAATTACGAGAAGTCCGTTCTTATCCCACAAAAACATATTCCTTTTCTCGGCATTATGTGGGATCCTTGGACAAATCGAAAGTCGTTACCAGCAGAAAAGTTTACTGCTAGCGTAAACAAAGTCTATGGGTACATAAAAATCGGCAATTCCACACGAAAGGAACTTCAAAGTCTAGTGGGTCTATTAAATTTTGCCAGTTTTGCTGTTCCTCGGGGCAGATTAAACCACCGAGCGACCCTGTATTGTCTAAACACTCAACCAGAGTCCGCAACCTCAACCAGATACAATCTACCTTCAAAGGTTACTAAGGAAATGCGTTGGTGGCTACAAAATTGCCATCTATCAACATTGGAGCTTGTGCCACTACCTACACATTTCCTGACCCCCAATGCCTCGGATGTGGCATGGGGAGCACAACTCGACATTCATGTAATGTCGGGAACTTGGAACAAAGAGGAACCATCCTTACACTGCAACAAAAAGGAGTTGCTAACCATTTTGAAAGTTCTCGAAATACATGCTCCAAGCATGACTCACGGATCGGTTTTGATTCAATCAGACAATCGTTCGGCAATTGCTTATCTTCGCAACGAAGGGGGGACCAAATCTCACGCCTGTAATACCAGGAGTAGGCAGAGGTGTAACTAGTACACCCACTTTTCGCCGAATTTCGGTCCTATAATGTGATAGGGGGCGAGCCTATCGCCATCTCCAAAATCAAAATCCAAATCTCTCTGAATTCTGTGTCCTGGACGAATATCAGATTCAGTACCGAATATATCACATTCCCGGGAAGTACAACAATCACGCGGATTGGCTATCCAGACTTCGATAACCTTCGAAATGGCACTTACTCCCAAAATGCACAGAAATGATTTTCATGAAAATGGGAATTCCCGTGATCGACCTGTTCGCATCCAAAATGACAAAAGTAGTAGCCAACTATGCATCTCTAGACATCTGCGATCACGAAGCGCTGATCCACGATGCGTTCAGCGTTCCCTGGAATTTTCCTCTAGCTTGGGTGTTTCCACCTCTTTTACTAATTCCTCGAGTCCCAAGGCACCTAAATCAGGCCACGGGAATTTATCTGATTGTAGTTCCACGATGGGTGAAGGTGTTCTGGAGAGCAGATCCTTAATCTCGGGCTATCGCAGCCTCGTTCACACTAAGGAACCTGAAACGGTTCCTAGTCGACACGAGGACCGGACTGCCACCTCCGAAAGTACAGGACATGGTTCTGAGGGTTTGGAAGTCTGGGGGTGGTCAGACAATATAAATTCATGGAACTCTAATCAAATATAGTTGCTTAAATCTTCTTAGTGACGGTCCACTTGGAAAACGTATATGGTTGCTTGGATCCGATGGCTGTTTTGGACTAGCCAACACAAGATAAATCCGGTACGGCCCGATGGAGCCCAATTAGCTGGATTCCTGTCAGATTTGTACTCGTACCTCGATTTAAAATTTTCCTACAATACTATTCTTCTTCATAAATTAATACTAATACCGAATAGTAAATTAAGTCAAGGTCTAGTTAAACATATTTTAACATCTATATCTTTGAAAAATCCCAAGACTTCGAAGTCGCCTATCTGGGACATTAATTTACTAGCTGATTATTTATGTAATTATTCAGTAGATAGTAACAACATTTTCTAGACTGTTCGGCATACAGCAACATTGTTAATATTATGTTCAGGTCGTAGAATTCACGACCTGACTTTGCTAAGTATAGGTGACGACCGTTGTATTATTCAGAATGATTCAATTATTTTTTGGCCTTTATTCGGATCTAAAACAGATTGCTGTGAATAAAGACAATCAGGTTGGAAGTTTTTATTTAATCGTAATAATCAAAACTTGAATCCTATACTGGATCAACAAAACCATAACAACACTATGTAAAAGACGTAGTAGCTGTAAGTCGTACAATTTATTTGTTACTTTACACGCGTCACCAAGGCCTGCATCTCGCACTGTGATTGCAGGTTGGATCAAGTCTCTTATGACAGAGGCTGCAATAACAGATCCTCCAGGTAGCGTGCGTTCCGCTGTAGCGTCCAGGAACTTTGTTGACAATTTACCTTGATGATATTCTAGCCAGGGGGAATTGGAAAGCAGTAAAACTTTTCAAAATTTCTATAGCTTGAAATTATTAGGAACACTAATAATTCATCCGTTACTTCCTTGTTTAATCCAGTTGAATGGTGTTAAGTATAAAACATTACTTGTAGGTAATGAATATATAATTAATATATATTATTATTATTACTCATAATAATAATACTTATAATATATTATAATCATTACTCGTATTTGTCACTCTTAATACGTGATTTTGTGGTAATTGTTTAATACATAATTTGTACCTATGATTATATTTGTCATAGAAAGTATTAGGTACTTAAAATCTAATAAGGTATATTTCTTTATTTCATGACACAATTGTTGATAATTAAAAATGTTTTCTTTTCGCACACTTTACTATATATATTTTTCTTAAGTCACATTGGCTTTTCCACCAGGCGATAACAAACAAATCTCATTATATTAAGCTTCTAATAACGGTCAAGTGGTTTAATAGACGCGTTTTACCTGAAATAAAACGCATATTAAACTACTTACCTTATTAGAAGCTTGGTTTTTATTGCTGCCTGGTATATAATTCGACGCAATGATGAACAGGGCGGTTGGAACCATCAGATTCTCAACACCCCCACCACGCCTGGTGGTAAGAGATGTGCGAAAGAGACATCAATATAAGGAAGAAAGAGAGGTAAAATACAACGGAAACCGGAAGTGCCTATCTCATTATATTAAGCTTCTAATAAGGTAAGTAGTTTAATATGCGTTTTATTTCAGGTAAAACGCGTCTATTTTATTAATCAAAATGATAAAATGGAATTGAAATTTTTCAGACAAATTTAAGAAAGAGATGCCAATATAAAAAAATCAATATCTTAGGTATTTTGTATTGAGGTCATCACAAACTTATGCAGCAGATCAGCACCGCCTCAACTCGAACCGTTAAGGGATACTTTGCATGAAATTTAATACTGTATATATACCATATGCCAGCAGAAAAAAGAGTGTAAAATATTGGACAGACTTAAAAGACGCAACATCCTACAGCTGGACAATTTGTAGAGAGTGTTGTGTTCAATATGTTAAGAGAGTTGATCCTGATGGGAAAAGCTCACACCTGCCAAAGCCTCCTTTAACCCATCTGCTCATAGTTTTTGGACTGATTGCAAGATAAGCAAACAAAAAAAAAAAAAAAATATTGGACAGACTTTCTAGCATGAAGCAAAGCGCCACTGTGCCACTCTACCCGTGTGCTAATTCGAACAGGAGCTTATGTTAGGTTGACGCGGACGCCTGGTTGACGGCAATGCCGATTGTCTATGAATTTAGTCTCCACATATGGCACCGGGACGTCAAATGAAATGCCTTTTCCTACCATAAGTAAGTTATGTTACGTAAAATATTCTTGAAAGAATTAAATTAGAAGCCATTCAAATCTGATGGAAGGGATTGTTAAATAGCAGAAAAGGACATAATTCATGACGTCACCGCTCAGAATGGCCTTTACATTGCAAGTGCGTGAGGGAGATAGTGACATATTCCGAATACACGCCCATTTTTTGCTTATATCAATATTTAAAATAATAATTGTGGCCTTTATGAATACATTTTGGTTTTACTTTCGCATTGTAGTTTCTTTTAATATTTTCGGTTGCGTATAAAATAATGTACAAATTTAAACACGGAACACTAGCCCATTGTGGGAGAGTAGCTATTCGCTGGATGGTAATTATCAGATCTTTCTAACTTTAATTTAAATATTTCTTATGACACCTGGCTCCGTGGCGCAATATGCGAGTAAACGGCTATGAAACAAAATGCCCTGGGTTCGATTCCCACACCGGGATTTTTTTTTGTGTGACAGACAGATATTTGAGTCCGGGTTCTGGGTGTTGTGACACCGAAAATCTCTCGTAGTCCCTGATATCCACAACACAAGACTCGTATGTTAGTGTGGGATCGGGGCTATGTTTACATAAAAGATACTGTCATTTGTACACTTGTTATTTACTTGCCTTCAGAAAGGTCAATGAACAGTAGAATAAAGTATATAAACAGTGCAGGTGTTAATATTTCTTACTTACTATTTCTACTTTGACATTATTACAACAGAACTAATGAAAAATATATAAAAGTATTTGACATCATGAATTTCAAGCGATTCTTCACGATACTAATTATCATGAGTCATTCTGCTGAAGAAAATACGGCGCCGAGTGACCTTATCTTCGACCAAAGGTCACTGATTGTTCAAGTGCGAAGACCTGTCCTTGTTCCCAAAATACCTATCAGATAAAATAAATAATATAATATGTTGTGCTTTTGTGAATAAATTATAAAACTGTTCATTAGATTACTTTGTTTTTTTATGATTCCCAAATATTTTTTCGATATTTAAATACCGAATAAAAAGACGAGACGAGCAGACGGGCCACCTGATGGTAAGTAGTCACCGCCGCCCATAGACTTCTGCAATGCCAGGGCACAGCAAAGCCCCAGCGATGGCGTCACATTTATCGACGCCATCGTCGTTAAGTTCGGCAAGGGTTGTTTCGGAGGTATCGCCCGAAGAATTTCGGGCGGTGGTGCTTCGGCTACGGGGCAAGAAGACGGCCCCGGGTCTCGACGGTATCCCCGGGCGTGCATGGGTGTTAGCCGTCGAGCATCTGGGTACTAGGCTCCGTGGCCTGTTCTCCGCGTGTCTGGAGCAGGGCCGTTTTCCATCTCAGTGGAAAACTGGGAAATTGGTCCTGCTCAAGAAGGAGGGGCGGCCCGCAGAGTCGCCATCGGCCTACCGGCCCATCGTGTTGCTCGATGAGGTCTGCAAGCTCTTCGAGCGTATTGTTCACGCTCGCCTCGTCGAGCATCTTGAAGGGGTCGGGCCGGACCTGGCACAATGCCAGTACGGGTTCCGGCAAGGCCGATCGACAATACACGCGATTTTGCGGGTCAAGGCACAAGCGGAGGATTCAGTGGCTCGGGGTGATGTGGTGGTGGCGGTGTCTCTAGACATCGCCAACGCGTTTAACACTCTACCCTGGGCCTGCATAATGGAAGCACTGCGATACCACGTGGTGCCACCGTATCTTCGGCGCCTGGTGCACTCGTATCTCTCAGATAGATACATAGTGTATCCGGGCGCCAACGGTTGGCACCGAAGAGCGATGGCCTGCGGTGTTCCACAGGGCTCAGTCTTGGGCCCTCTCTTGTGGAACATCGGCTACGATTGGGTGCTCCGTGGTACCTACCCCCGAGGTGTCGCTGTCGTCTGTTATGCGGACGACACACTAGTGACAGCGTCGGCCAGGTCTTTCCAGGAGGCCACCCTGCTCGCCTCGTTCGCAACCGAACAGGTGGTGGGCAGGATTCGGCGACTGGGCCTTAAGGTGGCCCTCAACAAAACCGAGGCCCTTTGTTTTCACAGGCCTCGGATTCGGCCACCTTTTGAGCCCCACATAAGTGTGGAGGGGGTGCGGATTCCCATCGGCTGTAAAATGAAGTACTTGGGATTGATTCTGGACAGCCGGTGGGATTTCCGTGCCCATTTCAAGGAGTTGTCGCCGAAATTGGTGCGGGCGGCGGGCGCGCTCGGACGCCTGCTGCCGAACCTGGAGGGACCTAATAGCCCTTGCCGAAGTTTATACGCTGGAGTCGTGCGGTCAATGGCCCTGTACGGATGTCCCGTATGGGCCGAGTCCCTTAACGCCCGCTGCGTCGCCCTGCTGCGCAAACCGCAGCGTTTGGTGGCGCAGCGAATAGTAAGGGGTTACCGCACGGTCTCCCACGAGGCGGCCTGCGTATTAGCCGGCACACTCCCTTGGGAGTTGGACGCCAAACTCCTCTCGTCAGCGTTCCTCTGGCGGGAGGAGGCGTCCAGCCGCCGTCAGGAGAGACTGGCCCCGAGGGAGATTGCGGCCCGGTTTCGCAGAACCGCCGTGGAGGAGTGGCATACCAGGCTGGAGAGCCCGACTGCGGGCTTGAGGACTGTCGCGGCAGTGCGTCCTGTCCTAAAGAGATGGCTAGACAGGCGCCACGGGGCGCCTACGTTCCGACTGACACAGGTATTAACGGACCATGGGTGTTTCGGTTCGTTCCTGTGTCGGATCGGAAAGGAGGTGTCCGCCGTGTGCCACCACTGTGGCAACTGCCGCGAGGACACGGCCCAACATACGTTGGAGGAGTGCCCAGCCTGGGACGAAGAGCGCAGCGCTCTCAGAGCAGTCGTTGGAGGAGACCTCTCGCTGCCGGCCGTGGTGTCGTCCATGGTCGCCAGCCGGAGGTCCTGGCGTGCGGTGGCCCACTTCTGCGAGAACGTCATCTCGCAGAAGGAGAGTGCTGAGAGGGATCGGGAACGATATGATCCCTCCCGCCGCCAGAGAAGACGTAGGAGGCGCCAGGTGGACGACTGACTGGCGTCTCCCGCCCTGTGGGATGGGGGCGTTTGAATTCCACCACGGTAACCCCTGCCTGTCGTACGAGGCGACTAATAGGGGCCATCGGGGGTCGCGGGCGCGCAGCGGAGGGCTGTCAGCCCGTATCGATGCACTCCCAAATACGGAGCATCGTGCGACCCCGAGATGGACGGCAGCGCGTGTGGTAAGGCCTCGTTCGCTGTCGTTGTTCGGTGCGCGGGGGCTCCTTAGCCCTCCATGGAGATGGGCTGTTACGCAGCACCGCGCAGGGGCGATTCCGGCTGCAATTCTAGTACTCCTTAGAATACCCCGGGATCGCTCCGTAAGCGCCGAAGAAGGCCACCGCGGGGTTTTAGCTGGTAGTGTCGGGTGGGTTGTATATAGGGGTTAGGGACTCGGCCCAGCGGCAGCACGGATAGCCATCATCCGTGCGAGGGGGATGCTGGGTCGTAAGACCGGCTAGTCCAGCATACCCGTTTTATTCTTAATCCGCTTCCCTCCGGAGCGGGCGGCAGTAATAAAACGCTTTCCCCGCGACAAAAAAAAAAAAAAAAAAAAAAAAGGGCACAGCAAAGCCGCTGCCTACCGTTAAACCTGCCTACCTCTTCGGGGATTACAAGCGTGAATGTATATGTATATGCATGCATTGAAAGTTGGGATTATTCTAATTAATTCCTAAAGAACCTACTTGAACCTCAAACGTCTTGGTATTCTTAAATTCCCACAAAAAGACCTGTGGAAAAGACTAATTAATAGACTATCTCCAGATAAAGGAAGTCCGAAATAGTTAACGCACTATTTACGATATAGTAAAAATCTAAATAATTATTAAATTCAAACGTTGCTTTACATAGATATTACATACATATAAACTCACGCCTATAATCCCCGAAGGGGTAGGCAGAGGTGTAACCAGTACACCCACTTTTCGCCGAATTTCGGTCCCATAATGTGATGGGGGCGAGCCTATCGCCATACCGGGCACAGGTTCCAGACTCCGGGCTAATACTGAGAATTTCTAGATAGAAAAACCCAATATCACTTTACCCGACCCGGGAATCGAACCCGAGACCTCAGCATAGCGGTTGTAACGCATGCGCAATTACAACTGCCCCACCGTGGCAGTCATAAATATTGAATATAAAATTTTGCTTCAATAAACAAAACAATCACAGCTAAATAAGATAATAATTACAATGTAATAATAAAACAAAGTTCTAATTGTATATAAAGTTATTCTATAATAACCTAAAAATAGAACAATATAGAGTTCACAGTAAATGTAGAGTCGAAGTAGTTCTAAGCTCGACGCCAGATGGCGCTGTACAATTATACAGAAAATGTATGTTGCGATATCACGATTATCCCTCGATAGATATACCCTTTAGAGTAAACAGTGTATAGTTACTCTGGTTTCCCTTCAAAACGTTTAAATCTTTCGCCTTTTACTAAAGATTTCCGTGGAGGGGAACACTCAAATGAGTCTATAAATATTTTTGTCGCCCTGCGCTCGTAGGGCTTATAAGTACAGAAAACTTGACAAGTGGATGACTTTGATTGCTTCAACTGCCTTGGTTCATGAGTATTAGCGACCATAAGAAAATATTACAAAATTTATTCCAAATTACACTAACTTGTAGACATCGATGAGTTTCATAAAATTTATTGTTTGCTAATACGGCACAACAAAGTGACCACACTGCACCTGATCATAAGTACAGTGCCGTCCAGTCAAAGTATCAAGTAGCGAGAGACAATCTATCCCTCGCTACTCAACACAATCATGCCGGCCTGCTGTTTAGCTTCCTCACATTACGCCTAAAGGACCCATGATCATAGGAGGGAGGTATCATAACACGGTAGCTGGCAAACTGTTCCACAGCTTGATGGTGCGGCAAAAATACGAATTTGCGAACCTCTTGGTTCGGGCCGGGGTAGTAGACACCACGAAGCTGTGGCTCCGCAAGCCAGTACGCGTGGTTCTGGTATGGAAGAGAGAGGATGGGATAAGATCAAACAATTCTTCAGAGCATTCGCCATAATACAGAAGGTAGAACACGCTAAGCGAGGAAATATCCCTACGCAGCTGTAGCGGCTCCAGGCTGTTACTCACGTCTGCATCATTTACAATGCGGATGGCCCGCCGCTGCAATTATAATATGTATGATGTAATAAGTAATTAAAGTAATTCAATTTCATTTTTAAAATTCCTGAATAATCAATTGTCTATTTGTTGACTAAAATATTATTAATATTCAATTTATGTATGTATAATAAAGATTAATCTAAAATAATAATAATTACTATAGTATTATAAATGTAACGATATTTCTCTACTTTTATTGTCTAAAATTGGCCTATGTTAGTTGTGCATGCGGTATTAGCCTATAAGTAATTGTTGCACTGAAGTACGTTTTTATGCCTGATTTATATAGTATATTGAATTGGTGTACACAATTGTTGGCTAATCAAATAAATAAATAAAAATAAAAAATGTCAAAAGTAATAAAATCTGAGAGTGACGGTAACGCGAGTTCAGTCCTTTTTCCCCGTCCCAAAAGTGCCCAACGTGCCTGAAGAAGTTTTCACTTCAATAATACATATTATATTTTGTGTTTATTTGTGAATAAATTATAAAACATTTCATTCGATTACTTTGTTTTTTATAATTCTCAGATATTGTTTTGATATTTAAATACCCAATAAAAAGACCTTTTGCCCTTTATTATACAGACGTTGAGTTAAACAGATGGCATAATTGGTATAGCGATAGTCTCGCCTCCCAATCACATTATGGGACCGAAATAAATTCGGCGAAAAGTGGGTGTACTGGTTAAGGCTCTGCCGACCCCTTCGGGGATTACAAGCGTGAATGTATATGCATGCATTGAAAGTTGGGATTATTCCAATTAATTCCTAAAGAACCTACTTGAACCTCAAATGTCTTGGTATTCTTAAATTCCCACAAAAAGACCTGTGGAAAAGACTAATTAAATCTATCTCGAGAAAAAGGAAATCTAAAATAGTTAACGCTCTATTGACGTTATAGTAAAAATTTTAATATTTATTAAATTCAAACGTTGCTTTACATAAATATTGAATATTAAATTTTTTCTACAATAAACAAAACAATCACAGTTAAATAAGATAATAATTTTCAATCTTACTATTATTATAAATGCGAATGTTTGGATGGATGGATGTTTGTTACTCAATCACGTCAGAACGGTTGGACGGATCTGCTTGAAACTGGGCACAGAGGTAAATTATAGTCTGGAATAGCACATACTTTTTATCCTGTAAAAATGTTCGGTTCCCGTGGGATAGTTTCGTTTTTGTTTTACACAGAGCGAGGGATCGACATGATTTTTTGCATAGTGTTAGTTGAGGAGTCTGAGAATTACATAGATTTTTTGTCCCGGAAAATGCACGGTTCCTATGGGATAGCATGATATAGAAAGATGTAATAGCTTAAGATGTCTTCATGGATTTTATACATTTTCTTTCAAAGATAACCACGCGGGCGAAGCCGCGAGCAACATCTAGTGTAATAATAAAACTAAGTTCTAATTTTATATAAAGTTATTCTATAATAACCTACAAATAGAACAGTATAGAGTTCACAGTAAATGTAGAGTCGCAGTAGTTCTAAGCTCGACGCCAGATGGCGCTGTACAATTACACAGAAAATGTATGTTGCGGTATCAAGATTATCCGTCGATAGATATACCATTTAGAGTAAACAGTGTATAGTTACTCTGGTTTCCCTTCAAAACGTATAAATCTTTCGCCTTTTACTAAAGATTTCCGTGGAGGGGAACACTCAAATGAGTCTATAAATATTTTTGTTGCCCTGCGTTCGCAGGGCTTTATAAGTACAGAAAACCTTGACAAGTGGATGACTTGCATTGCTTCAACTGCCTTAGTTCATGAGTATTAGCGACCACGAGAAAATATTACAAAATTTGTTCTAAAATTACGCTAACTTGTAGACATTGATGAGTTTCATAAAATATATTGTATGCTAATACGGCACAACAAAGTGACCACACTGCACCTGATCATAAGTAAGCAATTAAAAGATCTCTATATTTTTACATTTATTATTTACTTGATTTTATTAATTAATTTTGTTAATAAACTAATGATTTGCGTTAATTTGTTCATTGTTAACTTCGATATCATAAATACTTCATATAGAGTTAAAAAAAGTAGAGTTTTGCAGATGTGAGTTTATTCTATAAAAGTCAATACTGTCTATAGAATGGGTTGACATTTGAAATGGATCATTAATTAAAATTAGATTAATTATATGGAGTTTATTGCTCTGTTTAATATAAGTAATATTTGCGTAATTATTAATATAGATTTTTCATATTAATTTAGCTACTTCCGAGAACAAAGTCTACTTGAATTTCATACGTGTTGATATGCCTAAATATCCACAAGAGATCTGTAACTAATTAAATTTATCTCGAGGAACAGGAAAACCAAAATAGTTAACGTAAGTATTTTATAATATCGTAAAATTTTCAATGGTCATTCAGTTTAAACATTGTTTACCTGAAATTGAATTATTATATTAATTCAGCTAATTATGAAGAATAATATTGTTCGTAATTAAAATGAAGCCAACAGTTTACATAAAGTGCTACTAAAGTAACAAGATCCTATAAATACAAAAATTCTAGAGTTAACAGTAAATGTAGAGTTGAAGTAGTTCTATGCTCGACGCTAGATGGCGCTGTACGGTTACACCGAAAGTTTATATTGCGGTGTCAAGATTCTCCGTCGATAGATATACCCTATATAGTAAACTTTGTGTAGTCACTCTGGTTTCCCTTCAAAACGTATAAATCTTTCGCCTTTTACTAAAGATTTCCGTGGAGGGGAACACTCAAATGAGTCTATAAATATTTTTGACGCCCTGCGCTCGCAGGGCTTGTAATGCGTAAAATTACACAAATGAAATATGAATCATTTACCGTTCTAATAATAAACAATAGATCTAGTAAGTTCTTAATTGTGACGTAGTTAAATACATCGACTTTAAATCTTTAGGTTAGGCGTCGTTTACATTGTTTTTTCGTTTAAAGCAGTTTTTTTTACTATTACACTGTTAGAACTTTATAGAAGAATCAAGAAATGTCATTTAATCTGCAACAAAAGCAGTTAAATATAAATGTATGGGGGAGTTAGCAATATTAATTGTCCACTTAACCATAGCAAAGTGGGAGACAAATAATGAACTGAACTGGTAATAATCCAGCATAAAGATATTTACATTTGGATATGCTAGTAAAGCAGTATGTCACTTAATAGGTACCATAGTATAGTAAATGGTAGAGCCACGCTGTAGACATATTTGTCTACAGCATGAATGGGCCGGCTCGACCGGGGTAGTACCACTGTCTCACAGAAAACCAACGTAAAGTGACAGTTTACTGTCGCGTTTCGTATGGTAAGTGAGATAACCGGAGTCCCAGATTCCCCCTTCCATTCCCTAATCCCTATTCCTGTCCTTTAAGGCCGACAACGCATACATGATACTTTCGGTATTGTGGATGTTCATGGGCGGTGGAGATCACTACACATCAGGTGACCCACTGGCTCGTTTGTCGGACTATACATAAAAAAACCATACGAGCTGTTAAACTTGATTCGAATAATAAGTATAGCAAAAATGCGGAAACACGGAATTCCCTCCCAGTACCCCCTTCTATCTATCTATACATATACCTAGTCAGGTCATAAATTCTGTCACATGTTTAATATAAAATAATTGAAACAAGTTTATTCATTATGTAACCATTTATATACCAAAATGAACTTAACAAAACATAGATTCTTATGACACTAAAGTTTATTCAAAATGACCTCCATGATTTTGAATACAGGCCTTCAATCTGCGCGGCCAGTTGTCTATCGCAGCACGAACGGGGTCCATGTCAATATCGGCGGCTGCCTTAATCAAGGATGTCTTGAGTGACTCCAAATTGGGATGAGGCTTTGAGCACGCCTTTTCCTCCAAGTGTTGCCATATCTTGTAATCTAACGGATTCAAATCTGGGCTGGAGGAGGGTCAGTCTTCGTGCCGGATGAAGTCGATTTCACGCGCCGCCAGCCAGTCTTGTGTGCTCTTCGCTCTATGAGCTGGCGCCGAATCTTGTTGGAATACCCAGTGCCTGTTATTGAACACGGTATGAGAAACAGGTTCCACAAGGTTCGTCAGGAATGTATTTTGATACACAACTGCATTCGTTTTTACACCTTTCTCACAAAAATGTACCTCTGTTAAGCCCCAATAAGAAACTCCCAACCATACCATGAGCGAGGATGGAAAATGACCTCGTTTGACACGCGGAATACGGTTGCTCGCTTCTTCACTACTGTGTGCGTACACCTTCTCATTTTGTTTGTTGTAGCTCTCTTCTATGGTAAAAATTTTTTCATCTGAAAAAAGAATTTCCCGATATTTTTTTCCCGCGTACCGCTTCAACAAAGCGCGGCATCTCTTCAGTCTCAGGTCCATTAGACGAGCATTCAAACGATGTCCTGTTTTTCTTCGATATGCCCGAAGCCCTAAGTCTTCATTTAACACCCTTTTCACCGTGGTTCTACTTAACCCCATCTGAAGGGCCAACAGTTTCTGCTTACGTTTGGGATTTCTTTGAATTCGCGCCTTCACAGCTTTTATCACTGCTGGAGTCCTAACAGACCGAGGGCGACCACTTCTTGACCTGTCATCTACACTAGAGTCTTCATTGTATCGTTTGATGGTACGCTAAACGAATCTTTTGGTTATATTCAAATTTTTCAGTATGTCAAAAATTTGAATTGGCGCGTAACCGCAACGATGCAACGCAATTACTGCAACACGGTCTTCTTTAAGCGTCCACTCCATATTTAATAATGAGTAAAATTCTAAAAAGTATACAATTTTATTTTCATGAACAATTTGAAATTCGAATTCAATAAACTTTTTTGTGGCCAGCATTCTAAAATAAAAGTTTTTACTGTGTGACAATACTTATGACCTGACTGTGTATAATTTCTTGCCCTGATTGACTGATTTATCAATGCAAGCCCTCGAGCACTGTGGCTACAAACTTGAAATTTTGACAGTTGATAGTCTTTATTTTGTAAGCATCCACTAAGAAAGGATTTTTGATAACTTCACCTCTAAGCGGGTAAAATAAAGGAAAAACTGTAGTGTGAAGTTCGTTATTTTCAAAGTGAGAAGTACAACATTTCGTAAACGTGCTTCTGGTTAAAAATAAATGTATCGGCGTTTTTCAAAATGTAACCCCTTAAGTGGGTGAATTAGGTTCGAAACTTTTCTGCCTGTTAGGTACGTTAATAAGATTTATAAGAATACCTATAACCTTGAGGGCGCACATAGGTTACTTTGTGGTATCCCTTCCACTCTCCAGTCTATAAATTTTACGTGAGCGAAGCCGTAAGCAAATGCTTGTATACAACCTACAACCATACGATTCATTATACCTAAGACAAGATTCTCTAAGAACATGCTATATATGTTTAAAACCATTATTAACTAAGTCGGAATTCTGGAATTCCCGGGTATATGAGAGAATGTAATATTTATCAATTTATACGAAACAGTACTAAAATATATTAATTAATGTAGTTACTTCGACCTATCGCTGCTTTTTTGCCTAAAGTGATAAGGAATGTCAGGACGTTTAATCGTATGTTCGAAACCAGCCCAAATAGCATACACTTATGCGTTTTCTAAAGTTACATGTGTATTTATTTTTAATTATCGCTTCCTTAAACGGTGAACTGTTTTTAATAATAATTATTACCTAGGTCCTTTAGGCGTAATGTGAAGAAGCTAAACAACAGACCGGCATGATTGTGTTGAGTAGCGGGGGATAGACTGTCTCTCGCTACTTGATACTCTATCTGGACGGCACTGCGCTTACCATCAGGCGCAGTGTGGTCACTTTGCCGCGCCAGAATAAAAAAAAACCCACATAACTATTTCCGCGTGTGAAACGGCAGTCCTAAGGTTCGATCCGGAAGCGACACAAAGTTTGTGTATCTCACGACGTGTGTGATTGTTAGGCGCTATATACTATAATTCCGTAACTTTAATAGATAACGAAATATAAAAAAACTTAGGTAAGGAAGTCTTGAAGACGCCTGAAAAGATAAATTAGCAAATACTACGCACGGAACGGAACTGTCGGATCCATTATACAAAAAATACTAATATTGTATACCTATTATATATATGTATATATACCCAGCCTGTTGCCGTCCACTGTTGCAGGTAGGCCTCCCCAAGTGAACGCCAACCATTCCGGCCTTGGGTAGCCCGCAACCATCTACTACCCGCCACCTTCTTCAAGTCGTCGGTCCATCCTACAGCAGGGCGCTTGGCGTCCCACACTACGTTTGGCGCAGTTGTAATTGCGCATGCGTTACGACTGCTGTGCTGAGGTCTCGGGTTCGAACCCCGGGTCGGGTAAAGTGATATTGGGTTTTTCTAACTAGTAATTCATAGTATTAGCCTGGAGTCTGGATCCTTTGCCCAGAATGACGATAGGCTCGCCCCCTATCACATTATGCGACCGAAATTCGGCGAAAAGTGGGTGTACTGGTTACACCTCTGCTCACCCCTGCGGGGATTACAGGCGTGAGTGTATATGTATGTGATTTATTTCCGAAAATCAAAAATAACTTTAAACTCTCCTGTAATTTTTCAAAAATGACGTTTAAATCATATAGCCCGACAACCGTCGATTATTAAAAATCTCGATAAAGGTTATCGAAAATTAAAGCAAAAGCTAGTTTCAAATAAATTCAACCCGCATTAAATATTCCGTGATAGTTCCATTGACTCTTGAACATTCTTGATGCCAAATTAGGTTTGTAATAATTGCAGCGGTTGCGAACTGTGGAGTTCGTGGCGAAAGTGGCCGCTTGCGCAAACACTGTGACGGCGAGAGGCGCTAGTGATGGGACGGTATCGATATTGCTGAGGAAATAATATTTTATAACAATTATAATCGATAATGTAGCATCGCTGATAGTAGGATATTCATATCCGCCCGAATAGCGACCACCGTACACAGGGTGTAAAAACCGCCACAGTGGCACACGCAAGTGTGTCGCGTTCCGGGATCAGCCCGTGTACATCCGGTTTTTATCGGGGGTATTGAGTTGGGGTACGATGTTTGGCCGTTCTGCGGCCATCTGAATACTCTGACACTAGACCCTCGACTGCTTTTTCACCTTCTTGCTCATGCCGTAGTGTGAGGCATGATAATGTTGAGTAGCGGGGATAAATTGTCTCTCGCTACTCGATAATCTAATTGGATGGCAGTACGCTTACCATAAGATGCAGTGTGGCCACTTTACCGTGCCAGGATAAAAAATAGAAAAAATGTATGAATATCAATTTTCCTCTATATCTTATGCTGCCTCGTTCTTCTCTCCATTACCATAAGGTTGACTGGGAGAGAATGCCTTTGCCATTAAGTCCACCTATATACCTTGTATATGAAGTGTATAAATAAATAAATATCACTTTACCCGACCCGGGGATCGAACCCGAGACCTCAGCACAGCAGTCGTAACGCATACGCAATTACAACTGCGCCACCGAGGCAGTCATCAAAACAAAAATATAAGAAAACGTATTATAGAGTTTTAATCAAACATATAATATTAAAATTTAAATGGTTAAACAACTCACTGTTTAATTTAGAATAAACATTAGAGTTACTTGTACTTTAAACTACAGAAAAATGCGAGTATAATATACATAAATTAAATAAACAGTGATATACTTTACCCCTGTTTTATATTTGTAGTGAGTCAAACAAAGTAATCGCATACTGACATAGCATTTATCAGCAGACTGTATAAACAAACTTAAAACACAAGAATAACAAATGTAACATTGATTATAATTGCATAATTATTTACCTTGTCAAATCCCACTCAAATAATCAAAAAATGCATGTCATGTTTATTGCGAAGTTACAAAATTATTTTTATAACTTATCATTGTTAATATCAGCTATCTTTATAGGAAGTGTGTAAGTACGGGGAAATTGTAAAAAGATTATATAGATCAAAATCCTTTTTCATGTGCATTCGCTTATCTGACAACATTGCCAAAATTGTTGATGTTTTGGGACGATTTTTCACATAGATAGCCTATGTGACAAAATAATGCAAAAATTGATGATGTTTTAGGACGCCATTTGCACATAGAGACACTATGTGACTAAATAATGCCAAAATTGTTGATGTTTTAGGACGACTTTTTCACATAGAGAGACTATGCGACTAAATAATGCCAAAATTGTTGATGTTTTGGGACGATTTTTCACATAGAGAGACTATATGACTAAATAATGCCAAAATTGTTGATGTTTTGGGACGATTTTGCACATAGAGAGACTATGTGACTAAATAATGCAAAAATTGTTAATGTTTTTGGACGACTTTTGCACATAGAGAGACTATGTGACTAAATAATGCCAAAATTGTTGATGTTTTGTGACGACTTTTTCATATAGAGAGACTATGTGACTAAATAATGCCAAAATTGTTGATGGACGACTTTTGCACATAATCTCTCTAATGGCATTTTAAAATAATACTCTAGTTACAATGAATATACACCTCACTAAAAAACTCTAAAATATTTAATAGTTATACGGCATTTTAATTTGGAATCTTTACCAAGATATTTTACCTTCAAAGTAGTAAAGAATCTCTGTGACTATGACAAATATAACTGTTGATTTATGTTAAATATAATGTGTACATACTAATTAAATTCGTCACTAACTTTGTAGGAATCTTTTGACCATAGAGATTGGTGCATTTACCATAAGCGGCTGTCTAAATATCTAAGACCATAACCTTACTTATGATAACCATTTTCGGGCTCTTAGCTCTAAACAAATAATGAGTATCAAAACTGTAAAACGGTTAATAAACTCGAAGCGACGAACATATTTTAATCATGAAGGAACAAAAATCAACAATCCTTTTGCTATGAATTTCAGACCCGTTTTAACTACTTTTTAATTAGAAAGCTTATAACCTAAGTTAAATTAATTAGCTTAATTATCAATTAACTAAGTTAGCTTTATTACCTCACATTAATCTGCTCTTAAAAAATGTGAGTTCGAAAAGCATTACGCTAGTTTCTTGTCACCACCAGCGAATCTAGAAAGAAAGAAAGAAAGAAAGAAATATTTTATTATAGTATATATATAATTATACTAAACATGTAAAAACACAGGGGAAAAAATAAATAAATACCTTGTGTTTATACAAAATAAGTTTAAAATGATATAAATTTTGTGCTCATAACAAATACGGCCACAGTCTCAGCGTGTACTGGTTTAAATACCAGTGCTGGTCTTCCGATGGGCCGTTCGGTGACATCACGCGATTCAAAAAATTTTGGTCTGGCAGCACTGACAATGTGACGTGGCATTCATAATTCATATTAATCTAACCTAAATTGACATACAAATATTGAAATGTCATCATCGCGCTAACGTGGCATTAAAAAAAAAACGTGGCAAGGAAAGTAAAAATTATAAACAACAAAATTAAAATAAGACACAATACAAGCTCTTACCAGTAATACGTGCTAGCTCACAAACGCGTATGAAAACATCTACCCATGAACATTGTGCCGATATGCTGATCGTAAAAAGAACAGAAATATATATATATATATATATATATATATATATATAAAGAAATGAAATGAAAGGACCAACATAATACATTATTTTCTAAGACTTGTCGTACAGAAGCTTGGTTAAAATACCAAATTATAGTTAAAGGAGTAAAAGCGAAGGTGAGTTATTTATATATATCGTATATCTACATGTCAATATTAATAATAATAATATAAGTAAATACAGTAAAAAGTCTGCTGTACAGCTGATAAATAAAATAATACTAGTAAAATCCTTAATGTAAATTAAATATACATATATATTAAGCACCTATATAGCTATTCCTTTATATGGCACTAGTATCATGTTGTAGCATCTCCTGAGCTTTTTGATGTTCAAAGATAAATTTTTTCAACATGATCCTAAAGCTGTTAATATTTTGCAGACTCCTAACTGGAGGTGGTATATTATTCCAACACCTGGTAGCAGAATAGCGGAAGCTACCTCTAAATGCAGCAGACCTATGACATCTAGTAGAGAGCTGTTCAGCACACCGCCTGGGCCCATATGACCTGTGGCTTGATACCCATGACAATCTATCAAACAGATAGCTAGGTGCTTTATGTTTCAAGACCCCAAAGAGAAGACAAGCTAGGTGTAGGTTACGCCTGTGCTTCATTTTTAAAATTGTATGAGCATTTAGATATGGAGTGACATGAGCTCTCATAGGAATGTCATAGCAAAAACGGGCACAAGCATTTTGCACTCGCTGAATAAGTTTCTGCGTTTTGATCAGCAAGCGTGGTCCAAAAACTGGGTCCATATAGTTCAATTTAGATAGGATAAGAGACTCCACCAACTGCAAACGTAATTTTTCTTGTATATATGGCCGCAGTCTATAGAGCAGCTTCAATTTATAAAAACAATTTCTTACTGAGTTTACAACATGCTTTTCAAAACGCAGATTACTGTCCATATGCAAACCCAAATTGCGAGCTTCATGTACACGCTCAATAGGTTTACCCAGAAGCATGACACTCAGAGATGGACTTGTATTCAAAATTTGATGTTGGCTACCGAACATTAAATACTTTGTCTTGTCAGGATTGAGCAGCAAACAGTTGTGAGTTGACCAAGCTGCAATACTTAAAAGGTCCTCATTCAGCTTGGCTATTGCTCTATCAATTTCTGGTGGTTTGAAGGAGATATATACTTGTATATCATCCGCATAAATATGGAATTTGCAATGTTTAATATGCATGGTAATATCAGCAGAGTATAAAATAAACAGAATTGGCCCCAAGATGGAGCCCTGAGGCACTCCCCTAGTGACAGCCATTTTATCAGATGTTAATGAGGATCCATCACTACGCCTGAGCTTAACATACTGATATCGATTACTCAAATAACTATTAAACCATTTTAAGGCCATAGAATCAAAACCATAAAAGGACAATTTAGAGATTAAAAGATTAATATTTATAGAATCAAAGGCCCTTGAAAAGTCCAACAAAACCAGCAGTGTGCACATACCCTCATCTTGAGAACACAGTATATTGTCTGTTACATCAAGCATAGCTGTCACTGTACTGCGTCCCTTCCTAAAGCCTGATTGTGTCTCTGGCAAAATATTGTTAAATTCTAGGTAATCAACAAGCTGTTTACAAATTGCTTTCTCCATAACATCTACATTCCAAATGGCATGGCGGTAATGATTCACTGAAACTAAATAATGTATAGTTAGGGTACGACCGCTTTATTAGACATACCGAGGGTGTTTCATACATATCTGTGGGTAGATTGTTAGGGTAAGACCCATTTATAAGACATATCGAGGATATTTCATAAATATCTGTGGGTAGATTGATAATTACCAATGGAGTGGGGGTAAAGGTTTGCTTTAAAAGGAGCGCTCGGGCGCTCTAAAGCACAGTCCGTTCTGGAACTGTCTACTGTACGGACGTATGGTGAGCATCAGCTCTCATCGTCCTATACCACTTTTAGTCTAGCAGTTCAGCATAGAGCGTTATGCTGTCCGTGCGCACTTGTGACTAATTGGTATTTGGTACATCCTGACATGGAGTTTTTAACGGTGGGCACTGAGATGTGTAACTGTGATCATTAAATTGATCAATACAGTGGTGATCGTCGTTTATGTGCCATTTAAGGTATCCACCTTAAAATAGCACTCTGATGTGTTTCTAAATGTATAATATTTCATGGAATTAATATATTGATTTGATTTGATTTCGTTTGACAGCGAGATCCCTTTCTAAACTAACCTATACAGTATACACTTTACCAACTTACATCCATAACATCTATCGATAAGTTAATCTATCGACAGTGCCTCATCACTAGTTGGTACCATCACTCAGTTGCGGATCTCGTTGAGTCCTAGTGTTTTTTCATTAAATGATGAGGAAAATGTGTTTTTATCGAAATTTAGTGATGTGACGCTAACGAGTGATAATATATTTAGTGCATTAGTGTTGTTCTGATATTTTGAAACGTTTTGAAATATCTGTGACTTTTTTAAGAGTTTTATAGTAGTATTTTTAATGTATTTTCCGTAAGTGAACATTCTGTATAAAAAATAAGTAAGTTAATATATTTATATAAATATAAAATTTTGAAATTTATATTTAAGGTTTTAGAAAAACCTGTGACTAAAACAAAAATTTCGTAATTCTGATTAAGAATTTCACTAATTTAAAGTGCTCAACTAGCTTGATGTGACAGGCTGTGGGTTTGATTCTCGTTCCTGACAAATGTTTGGCCCAAAAATATTTGTTTCTATCTGTTGTGTGACCATATGACTATGTTCCTAATCACTAGTTCATTTGTTTTAAACTGGGGTCAGGATTATGTACTTTTGGTTAATTAACAAAGCCTTTTATGCCGCAACTGCCGGGTCGAAATCACCAAGCATATTCTGAGAGTTTGAACAACTCAATAACTAAATAATTCTAAGCACTCATAAGTCACTAAGAAGTCAAACATTGCCTAATAGGTCATTGGTTCATCAGACAATGTGACATTCAAATTTTTGCACGATTCTTTGAAAAGTGACTCAACAGTTTTACGTAACACTAAAATTTAAGTAATGGTTTCAAAGAGATTCCTCAAGATAGTATAATTTGTTAACTTACGCACTTTAGTATCAGCCCTTTACTATCCCACTGCTGGGCACGGGTATTCTCTACATATGAGAGGGGTTAGGCCGTAGGTAGTACTACGCTGGCCTAATACGAGTTGTTAATGAATACCTTTTATTATTTAGAAGTAGTTTAAAATAGTGCCTCGGTGGCGCAGTTGTACGCGGTACGACTGCTGTGCTGAGGTCTTGGGTTCGATGCCGGGTCGGGTAAAGTGATATAGTGTTTTTCTATAATGAAATGTTCAGTACTAGCCCGGAGTCTAGAATTGTGCACGGTATGGCGATAGGCTCGCCCTCTATCATATCATGGAACGGTAATAAGCTCGGCGAAATGTGGGTGTACTAGTTACACCTTTGCCGACTCATTTGAGGATTCCAGGTGTGAGTGTATATGTACGTACATATGTATATGTGTATATATGTAATTTAAAATAAGATCAATGAGCGTATTAGATGACCGAAGAGTCTAAAACACTCCTTAAAGAAGTCTTTCACGGTAGACAGCATGCGCGGCGGTAGCAGGGTGCTGGTGGTCTCACCACGGTAACCCCTGCCTGTCGTACGAGGCGACTAATTGGGGCCATCGGGGGTCGCGGGCGCGCAGCGGGGTCTGTTAGCCCATATCGATGCATTCCAGTTTCGGTGCATCGTGCGACCCCGAGATGGACGGCAGCGCGGGTGGTAAGGCCTCGTTAACTGTCGTTGATCGGTGCGCGGGGGCGGTTCCGGCAGCAATTCTAGCACTCCTTAGAATACCCCGGGATCGCTCCGTAAGCGCCGTAGAAGGCCATCGCGGGGTTTTAGCTGGTAGTGTCGGGTGGGGTGTACATAGGGGGTAGGGACTCGGCCCAGCGGCAGCACGGATAGCCATCATCCGTGCGAGGGGGATGCTGGGTCGTAAGACCGGCTAGTCCAGCATAACCGTTTTATTCTTATTCCGCTTCCCTTCCCTTCCGGAGCGGGCGGCAGTAATAAAACGCTTTCCACGCGACAAAAAAAAAAAAAGGGTGCTGGTGGTTGGATATTCATATACGCCCGGATAGCGACCACCGTACACAGGGTGTAAAACCCGCCATAGTGGCACACGCAAGTGTGTCGCGTTCCGGGATCAGCTAGTGTACATCCGGTTTTTGTCGGGGGTCTGGAGTTGGGGTACAATGGCCATTTTGCGGCCTTCTTAGTACTCTGACACTAGACCCTCGACCCATTCTTCACCTTCTTGCTCATGGCGTAGTGTGAAGAAGCAGGCCGGCATGAGTGTGTTGAGTAGCGGGGATAGATCGTCTCTCGCTACTCAATACTCTATTTGGACCGCACTGCGCTTACCATCAGGTACAGTGCGGTCACTTTACCGTGCCAGGATAAAAAAAAAAAAACATTTTTATTTACTCTTTAAACAAGTATATGTCTCATGTCCTTATCAACGCGATAAGCTGTATATATGTCAAACGCTTCAATAACATTCAGATAACTATTTTACACATGTATAGTATATGATTTCTGGTTGTTAATTTATTACATACATATAAAAATTTAATTAAAAAAATCACACATATACACTCACACCTGTAATCCGCAAAGGGGTAGGCAGAGGTGTAACCAGTACACATACTTTTAGCCGAATTTATTACGTTCCCATAATGTGATAAGGGCGAGCCCATCGCCATACTAGGCACAATTCCAGACTCCGGGCTGATACGGAGTGTTTCTAAATAGAAAAATTGTAAACAATTATTGTCGGAGCTGACCGTTGTGGGCCCAGTAGATACAAGGACCAACTTCTGCGGAGGTTGCGGCTGCATACAATTCCGTACCCCGCGACTTTCGACATAAAGGAGAGAGTGGAACATCGCGGGGCTCAGTCGATAGGACGGTCTAGGCCGGTAAGTCCGACATCCTTCCTTGGAAGATCCGTAAATGGATTCACTGGAAAAAATTAAGCACAAGCTGTTTGCTGTCCCGACTTGTCGTACTGTGGCTCGTTCCCCGATACCACGAACTGTAACTACGCTCAATGCTCTCCTAGACAGTACACCACATCTTGACGTGTTCGCCGCTGAATGGAAGGTGATCCGGAGTGAATGTTTGCACTATTGCGAAATGAACTCGTGTTGATGTATAATGTATGTAGCTATTTATATATTTCTCTTCTCAAACGTCTCAAAACTCTGTTGTGGCCACAGTTTGTACGGTCATAGGCAGTACAGACTTAATTATGTCTTGATGCGCTAAGATTGGCTTATGTAGAATGTCATAATATTCAAACCTACTGCCGTAAATTCTTGGCACTAACTATACCTATTGCAAAAAATTTAGGAAAATCCACAGTATTACGAAGTCAAAACCGTTGACCAAGTTAATGTTTCTTAGAACACATATTGCGAAAAACACTTTAAATGTCTCTGTGGTGCAGCGGGGTACAGCCGGTTGCGTGAATAGGTCACGGGTTCAATCCCCGCACCGAAACTAAAACCCACAAATATTAGTTTCGGGTCTGGGTGTTGTGGTACCTAAGTACATACATACATACATATACACTCACGCCTGTAATCCCCGAGGGGTAGGCAGAGGTGTAACCAGTACACACACTTTTCGCCGAATTTTGGTCCCATAATGTGATAGGGGGCGAGCCTATCGCCATACCGGGCACATGTTCCAGACTCCGGGCTAATACTGAGAATTTCTAGATAGAAAAACCCAATATCACTTTACCCGACCCGGGGATCGAACCCGAGACCTCAGCACAGCAATCGTAACGCATGCGCAATTACAACTGCGCCACCGAGGCAGTCCACCTAAGTGCCACTTCATTATACTTAAAACAACATAAGAGTACGTGCACACTGTTTCTGTCCAACTGTAATAGACAAAATGCTGGTGTTAACCAGAATAAGACCATTTGATAGCCCTAATAATGACTTAGGAATCGCTTAAAGTCTTTAGAAGTAAAAGAAACTAAGTCACTGTACAAATCGCGTTTAAGGATTTTCAGGAGACACGCTTAACTCTTAAACAATTAGATTATTATACAAAAACTACAATAAATCTGCATTGCTAAAAAATGACTCAAAAAAGACTTATGAAGCGAAAGTCTCAAAAATCCTTGACTCAAGTAATTACAACCTTGAAACAATGACACAATCCAGAAACGGATTGTCGGACGAATGACGAAATAATTACATGCGTAATGAAACACACAAGTGTAATTTATTTTCTGCAAATGAATGTCTGTAATTTCAATTTAGGTAAATATATATAGCAGTAAAGTGTAGGGATATCATTCAAACCAAACAAGTAACAATATTTCTTATTATTTTTTTATCCTGGCACGGCAAAGTGACCACACTGCTTCTGATGGTAAGCGCAGTGCCGTCCAATTAGAGTAGCGAGAGACACATCTATCCCCCGCTACTCAACACAATCATGCCGGCCTGCTTAATCACACTACGCCATGGGCAAGAAGATGAAGAAGCGGTTGAGGGTCTAGTGTCAGAATACTCAGAAGGCCGTGTCGTATACTACTGGCACATATGTTTATAAATAGTCTATGATTTATAAATAAAATGTTTTAGTTTTGGTCTGCACGTCTTTCAATTATGACATGGTGATGTCGTATACTACTGGCACATATGTTTATAAATAGTCTATGATTTATAAATAAAATGTTTTAGTTTTGGTCTGCACGTCTTTCAATTATGACAGGCCGGAAAAAGGCCAAACATCGTACCCCAACTCTAGACTTCCGATAAAACTGGATGTAGACTGGCTTATCCCGGAAAGCGACACACTTGCGTGTGCCACTATGGCGGGTTTTACTTGTGTACGGCGGTCGCTATCCGGTCGGATATGAATATCCACCAAGCAACAATACCAACCAATACCACCAGCAAAATTGTATTTTCATAATTATACAATCCCTCCATCATTTAGAAACGCAAGCCACCGAACATTATGATCACATATCCTTTTTCTCTTTTTTTGCAAAGGACACATCCATACAGCCTAGCCCAGATGACACTGAATGGTCACAGACGCTGTTTTTCTCGTAGTATTCTATTTTCAAATGATTAAGTATAAAATAAACATAATTAAACCTTACAAAAGCTAGGCAGAATGTGTAGTTGACAAGATTGAATACTACAAGACATTAAAATCAGGATAATGATATAGTTGTCAAATGATAATGCACGGTGTGAGTGACGTCACCTCCCAGAATGGCCGTTAGAGTGCAGTCGTGCAAGGGAGATAGTGAGTTTTTTTTTATCCTGGCACGGCAAAGTGACCGCACTGTACCTGATGGTAAGCGCAGTGGGGTCCAAATAGAGTACTGAGTAGCGAGAGACGATCTATCCCCGCTATTCAACACACTCATGCCGGCCTGCTTCTTCACACTACGCCATGAGCAAGAAGGTGAAGAAGGGGTCGAGGGTCTAGTGTCAGAGTACTAAGAAGGCCGCAAAATGGCCATTGTACCCCAACTCTAGACCCCCGACAAAAAAAGTTTCCACTACGCACTTACTTTTGCTCTTACCAATCCCTGAATAATAATAAAGATCTCATTTTTTAATAAATTTAGATTATTTGTTCCCAAAATTCTTTTTCGTTGTGTATTAAATAGAACTAGTGACCACATATCCTCTAGCAATAAGGGTTAGGCAATAGGCCTTCGTCCACCACGGTATAATTTACATTTGAAAATTTGATGGTGAATACTCAGGTATCACGATGTTTTTCTTCACTATAACACTTCACCGCTGACGTCACGACGCCAACATTCACCTTTTTAACCGACTTTAAAAAAGGAGGAGGTTCTCAATTCGTCGGAATCTTTTTTTTAGGTAATACGCACTTACAAATTACAATATGACTTGAATGGGCTCAAGGATGTAAATGAAATTAATTCAACGAAGTTTGAAATACCATAGTAAATGTTTCCGCAGGGAAGTGGCTGTGAAAAGACTACTGGTTCGTTTCCCGCACCGAGACAATTTGTGTGATCCACAAGTGTTTGTTTCGGGTTTGGGTTTTGTGGGCAGTATTTCGTAGTCTTTAATACCCACAACACAGGTTTTTCTCCAGGGTAGAATAGGACTATTGGGTGTATTATTATTATATGTAAATCATGATTTTTATTATCAGTTTTGTTACAACGTCAAAGCTAAGCTAACGTTAAGTTCTAATTAAGACTAGGTATTTAATTAAATTGTGTCCTAAAAATACGGTGTTCACCTTGACCCAGACTCGTAATTTATTTTAATAATCAATCAATTTTAAGTTCTTTGGATGGTTTTATGATCGTCAATGAAACTAAAGTAAATTTGCATAATGATACGCTTTTTTTACAATCAAACTATTATCTAGTTTTAAGTTCAGCTATTAAAGCGTGTTTTTTTTAACTATAATTTATTTTCTTGTTCTTAGTCTCAAAAAGCATCAAAAGTACTTGTAATTAAAATACTCAATTTCAAATCAACTCTACATGACAAAGAAAATGATCTCAAAATGTAATTTTTTTTAATCCTAGTGCTCTTAGGGTATAAGGCTAAAGTTATGAACATTTTGTATTATCCTTGACACGTCTAAAAATTCAAGTAAACTGGGCGTCTGGAAGGTGGTGAAAACGTACGTGGAAAGATTCCGTTACATACAAACATACATAGTAAAATGTAAATACACAGTTAAGTGTAAAACTTGATTTAAAGTCTGATTTGGTATAATTTTTTTCCTCGTTTTTAAACCTTTCTATCATCGCACCGCCATCGACAGGGAGTTCATCCTCACACATTGGAACCTAAATGGCCGCGCACAGCGCGGTTTCAGAGGAACTTCCTGCCGAGGTTTTCCAATTGGACTCTAGTATGGGGTTCTTCAAGAAGGGAGTAAATAGGTTTTTGAAGGGTCGGCAACGCGCATGTGACGCTTCTGCTGCTGCAAGCGTCCATAGGCTACGGTAACCGCTTACTGTCAGGCGGGCCGTAAGCTTGTTTGCCATCATAGTGGTATAAAAACCTTATATATTTTAATATTAACTTCTTAACTGTTATTGTTGGCTTGATCACTCTCCATATTCGGCTTATTATAAATATTATGTTACTAACATTACTTTTAAGTTATTATTTGTTTACTAAAACCTTTTCCTTGTTGTCCGAAAATAAAGAATTATTATTATTAATGAGTATTGCCATTTTAATAATTTAATTTGTAAGTAGTTTTGTAGCTAGCTATTCATTGTCATTTGTGATTGCCCGTTTACTGGGGAACACTGAACTTTTTTATGTTTCTGAGTTGCTCTAGTGTAAATCATTTTGGTAAGTCCAAAATGAATAAGCTGTGGTCACCATTGGGTAATTGCCCCTGCTTGTATAAAAAAGTAGCTTCAATTAATGAAAATTAAAAAAGAATCACGTCACCGACTGTATAATAATAAAACACGATTAATTTTAAATTATTAACGGTTTATATTTCCGCATAGTCCATTTATTATGGATTTTATAGATTTGAATATTTATAGATTTACAAAAAATTAAATGTTTTTTTGCAATAAATTTAAATATACCTAATAATATACCGTTATAAACAATGGAACGTTTTTAAATGTAGATGAATTAGAATCATAGACAATGATTCAACATTAAAAAGGTTTAAGAAATACATTCGAATTAATGTAAAAATACCGCGAAAACTGTTATAAGAATAAATAAATAACACACCCAACAGTCATACACATAGCCCCGACCCCACACTAAGATACGGTCTTGTGTTGTGGGTATCAGGGACCTAGAGAGACGCACGGTCTCACAACAACCAGACCCCGGACACAAATATCTGTCTGTCACACAAACATTTGTCTTGGTGTGGGAATCAAACCCACGGCCTTCTCGTTTCACAGCTGAATACTCATCCGCTGCGCCACGGAGGCTGTCGAAATAAGAGACATTTATTTAAATATCACAATACAACGCATTTATATATGTAAATCTAAAAGTGGTAGAGCCACGCTGTAGACATATTTGTCTACAGCATGAATGGGCCGGCTCGACCAGGGTAGTACCACTGTCTCACAGAAAACCAACGTAAAGTGACAGTTCACTGTCGCGTTTCGTATGGTAAGTGAGATATCCGGAGGCCCAGAGTCCCCCTTCCCTTCCCCAATCCCTATTCCTGTCCTTTAAGACCGACAGCGCATACATGATACTTTCGGTATTGTGGATGTTCATGGGCGGTGGAGATCACTTAACATCAGTTGACCCACTGGCTCGTTTGTCGGTCTATGCTATAAAAAAAAAAAAAAAAAAGTCTATCTGTAACAAATCCACTGCTCAACAAAATGAATCTTTGAAAAACAATACAAACATTTTTACGAGGTACCCAAAGAAATCTCAATAGATTTCTCGAGTGAAATTTCTCCCTTCCCATATGATGTAAGAGGTCATCGCACTTTCACTATGCAGTCGACTCGGCCGATCTAATGTATACACAGCGTTTTTCTGTGCTTGGTTCGCATTAATTTCTGATATTTGTGTTTTGTTTTCTGTGCCTAGGTAAACCAATTACATGAATTATTTCTTTGTTTTACAAGATCTAAACAGATCAAAAACAATAAGAATAAACATTGTTATTGTTTTTGACATAATAACAGGTTAATCAAGTTGTTAGTGAATAGTACCTATTATAAATATTAAGTAATGTGTTAATCTGTGCTTGGTTCAATAATGTCATTTTTATGTGCGTGTTGGTATTTGGTGTAAGTTATGGAGTTCCTGTAATTCGAAAGAAATTAAAGGTATTTGTATAATATTCTGGTATATTCTTGTTATTGCGAATGCGGTTCACGTGTGTTTACAAGTTTTTTTTTATTTGTTAATGTGAAGGAAACTAATAGGTACTAATAACCACAGATTACTTGAGTGCTATTAACACAGATTTATTTCTTTTGTTGTTAAAATGGCTCTTTAAAAAAAAAGTAAAGGCAAAGGTTCTCCGCTACGCAGCCTAGTCTGTCATATTTTTTTCAAATAACACAGGTTTTTTTATTCATTGTAAAAGCAACAAATATTAATATGACAAATTAATTAATAGACACTTAACACAAAAAAAATATTGAATCAATGTCTTTAATAAATGAAGTGAGGTTTTATGATGTTTGAAAGTGCTTTTTACTCTAATAAACTTAGACAAATTGTTGTGTGATCGAAATACTTTCGCAATGGACACCTGCGACCCACATTCTATTGCCACTTTATTTACATAATACGGCCACAAAAAATACGCTATGCACTTCGGTACGTTTTTTACGATTTAGTTTCAATAAATACAATCTTACTAAAAAAGATGAATAAACAGAGCTCTAACACTTGTATGTGTACGCTGATCTTATCCTCTCCCTTCCATACCGAAACCACGCGTACTGGTACACGGAGCCACAGCTTCGTGGTGTCTACTACCCCGGCCCGAACCAAAAGGTTCGCAAATTCGTATTTTTGCCGCACCATCAAGCTGTGAAACAGTTTGCCAGGTACCGTGTTCCCTCCTTCCTATGATCCTGGGTCCTTTAGGTGTGGTGTGAAGAAGCTACACAGCAGGCCAGCATGATTGTGTTGAGTAGCGAGGGAAAGTTTGTCTTTCGCTACTTGATACTTTAACTGGACGGCACTGCACTTACCATCAGTAGTGCAGTGTGGTCACTTTGCCGTGCCAGGATCGAAAAAAACGGTTAATCGCTTGTTAAAACCTTGTCCAAGTTAGTTATAGTGCAGAACTACCAGTCATGTATCATAAGCTTGCCGGCGGTGCGGCAAATACTGGCAAGACTCGGCATTCTTACATGCGATTTTTAACTTTAATGTTATGGAAATAAAATTGATTTTAGCTTGTATTTACTTCCCTACTTATTACCTTTTTCCGAACATTTTGAGTTATGAGAGGTTAAGCTTTGGTGAACTGTATCATAGAGTTATATAGAAGCTACTCAGCAGGCCGGCATGAATGTGTCGAGTAGTAAGAGATGATCGCTTCTAGATACTCTGCCTGGACGGCACTGTGCTTACCATCAGGTGCAGATTGGTCACTTTGCAATACCAGAAATTAAAAGTGTACTTTGATACTTTTCTGTTGAGATATTACAGTTCATAAAAATATTTTCACAAATTAACGCGTTATGGTAGAGCTGATGCTGTTTAAATATAACCAAAGTCCAAATCATGCGTTACGACTGCTGTGCTGAGGTTTTCGGGTTCGATCCCAAGGTCGGGTAAAGTGATATTAGGTTTTTCTACTTAGAACTATTCAGTATTATCGCGGAGTCTGGAATTAAGCCCGATATGGCGGTATGCTCGCATATCACATTATGGGACCGTAATAAATTCGGCGAAAAGTGGTTATACTGGTTACACCTCTACCGACCTCTTCGGGAATTACAGGCGTTAATGTTTATGTATGTATGTACATCAGTAGTTGTGTAGATGATTAAAATCGTCGGATTATTCACAGTCGCGACTGTAAGGTATAGACAATATGTGCTCAATCTGTCTTTTTTTTAACCGACTTCAAAAAAAGGAAGAGGTTAACAATTCGTCGGAATCTTTTTTTATGTATGTTACCCAATTACTCGAAGACGCCTAGACCAATTCGAGATATTATTTTTTGTTTAAAAGGGTCCCATTGGCACCAAGTCAGGATCTGATGATGGGATCTCAGAAAAATCAAGGGCAACCCTGAAATTTTGTAGTGACTCATAATTTGTTTTTTATTGAAGTCGGTGTACTTTTCATGAATTAAAAAACGTTTACTTATAGTAATACAAATAACGTAAGCTTTTCAAGCCTGGACTTTTCAAGTCACCTAGATAAAAGTAAATGCTAAATACTTTTTAATGAATAATCATTATAGAGCCATTATGTTTCCCAAAATAAACGAAAATGACCTTAATCGTATTATTTAGTTTAAACATAAAACACAAAACTATGCATCACCCTGAGGTGCACTTATAGTACCCATTCTGTGTTATACAGTCCTCCAGGGCACAGGTATACTAATGAGAGCAGTTAGGCCTTAGTCCACCACGCTGGCCTATCGGGAATTGAAATTCTTATGGAGAATTCTCAAGTAACTATGTGATTATTAATGACAAATACACACGTAACAAAAATTCAGAGGTGTATGTCATTTGGGATAATTTGTACCTGTTACCCTTTCCACTAAATTAAATGAACCTGTCATTTCGAAAAAGACACAAGTCCACTAATTCAAACTTTTCAGAATCAACAAAAATATGATTCTTAAAAATAAAGTATTTGGTGCTAAAGAAACTGAACATAGGATAAGTTAAATAAAACACATATTCATATTTGTGAATTTTAATTATAATAAAAAAAAACATTTATCATTTAGATATTGTTAATTTAAATTTCTGGACTAATGCCTTTTTCAAAATGACCTCTCTTATGTACATACAAATCCAAAGATATTCAGAAGAATTGTTAGTTAATCATCTTGATTTTGTTGATATTCATTGTTTGCTGAAGTTATTGCCATGCAAAAACATCTGTATAGACATTTTGGTACTCTGTTGGAATATACTTTTCTAGTTTTTTCAAATCAGATATTTTCTTTTCATTGATAGGCACTTTACAAGCATATACAGGAGTATTACTTGATGGTAATGGAGGCCTGGTGCCCATCCTCTGTAAGAGTTGGAAATCATGACTGACTAAACAATCTATGGATTCACGCGTTGGTGTGGTCTTGGAAAATGTGAAATGTATACTTTGGAAATAGCAAAGTCCAGGACTCGTGCCATTTTCAAACAGACTTAAATTTTCGTTTGCCATAAAAGTTGACTTGTGGTATATGAAGATGTGCCATTTTCACAGAAAATATGTAGAACGCAACAAGAAATAAAATGGCGCCAAAAAGTGATATTAAAAAAAGTGTGACTTATGCCTCTTTCGAAATGACGGGTTCAAATGTCTTCTAACTAACTTATGTTTGGGCAGATTTTTAAAATTGTTTCGTTAATAGGCTTGGTAACATAATAATTGATTAAAACAAAAAAATGTCGTGTCAACTACTCTAATGTCCATGTTACGTAACAACTGTCTACGTTTGTTTGAAAAACCTGAATACTGAATCATTGCATGCAGTGAGAAGTCTCTAAGTTTTTTTCTAGAAACATGACAATTTAACACATGAAACGGTTTAACGTGCAATCACAACACTTTATATCCTATGTACAGTCGGTAAGGAAAGCGTTATGAAGATGATTTGCAACTTTATACTGATGAACCGATTTAATCTATAAATTAGTCTTGGCAGGAAATATAACTGAGTCAATTTAAGTGTACTAGGAATTAAGAACAAAATGTTGTGTGAGAAGTATTACAGTTTTTACTTTATTTGATGTGATAATGCAATATTACTAGTTGTCAGTATGGATGTGGTTGGACGAAATAGTCGTGGGAGACCTAAAAAGATATGGGTGGATTAAGTGAATGAGGACATGCGCATGAAAGGAGAGAATGCAAATTTGCCGCATGATAGGGCTATCATGCGGCAAATTTGTGTTTGTTTTAGTGTTTGTGCATCACGTCAAAGTATTAAACTATTATCAATGCATTTTATATTATTAAATTGAAGAAAAGATCGTACAAAGTATGATGTTAGCGTCATACTTTACAGCAAAAAAATGTAAAAAACCTAAGAAAAGCATACTACCTAATTATATTTTAAATATTATACTTTAGTTTTTAACATTCCGAATAAGTATAATAAATTTAAAACGACTGGAGTAGTAAATTAACCAAACTAAACTAATAAAACAATCCTTGTAAAAATCGAAATAGACCCCAATTTAAAAACCCTAAACATTGTCTCCACGTCTGTACAAGTCTCGCAGAAATAACTCCAGGTATTTCTTTTATAATGTGATTTTACCAAATGGGCGATTGATTGAAAATGCTCTGTCATGGAAAATTATTTAACAATAATGAGTTTCGTTATTTGAATACGTTGAACCAGGTTTTACGACAAACGTCGCAATAAACTGCAAACTAAGTATAACTTGTTATAGTTTAACCTTGAAACGGTGGCACCGTTATATATGTTTTATTTAAAAGTTTACAGCGTTATTTTACTAGAATCTTAGCGCATATGAAATTAAAGAAAACATGGTATAAAGTATGATGTTTTTAGCGTCATACTTATAGCAAAAAATATATCTAAATAACCTTCTTACATAAGCACACTGCCTAATTATAATTTAAATATTACACTTAGTTTGTTATACAGACAGACTGCCTCGGTGGCGCAGTTGTAATTGCGCATGCGTTACGATTGCTGTGCTGAGGTCTCGGGTTCGATCCCCGGGTCGGGTAAAGTGATATTGGGTTTTTCTATCTAGAAATTCTCAGTGTTAGCCCGGAGTCTGGAACCTGTGCCCGGTATGGCGATAGGCTCGCCCCCTATCACATTATGGGACCTAAATTCGGCGAAAAGTGGGTGTACTGGTTACACCTCTGCCTACCCCTTCGGGGATTACAGGCGTGAGTGTATATGTATGTATGTAATCTTAGCGCCTAAGTTCTCGAGCTGCCTGAATATGGTGCTCGTGTGAATGTGTAGTTTATTTCACTATGCACGCAGTTGCACGCACGCACATTCGCGTATGCATGCATGCGTGCGTGTTTGTGCAATTATTAAAGGACAGAAGCAAAGACATTTGAATGAGACAATACTATGAAAGCATGACTTATGCGCCTCTCTTTCTGACGACATACTCAGTTTCTTATTTTACATACATATACACTCACGCCTGTAATCTCCGAAGGGGTAAGCATAGTTGTAACCAGTACCTACTACCTACACCCACTTTTTGCCGAATTTATTACGGTCCCATAATGTGATATGGGGCAAGCCTATCGCTATACCGGGCTCAATTCCAGACTCCGGGCTGATACTGAGTATTTCTAAATAGAAATCCCAATTTCACTTTACCCGACCCGAGGATCGAACCTCAGAACAGCAGTCGTAACACATGCGTAATTACAACTGTACCACTATATTCTTATTTTTAATATTATTTGATATGCATTCATTCGTAATACACAACTATAATGAACCATGCTGTAATTAAAAATTGACAGAGTGAGTGTTAATCTATCATTCATCTCAAATAGTAAATTGCACAAAAGAATACCTAAGTAATAAAATTATGAAGTGAATCTAGTACACGCAGCTATTTTTGGGCGCTTACGAACTAATAGTTAGTATTCTCTGTCATTACCATCACGCTAGTTATAAATCTCCGATCTACCTTCCTCTTAATCCGTACTTGAACAAATAATAATAATACTAGCCCTGTATTAAACATTGTCCCACTGCTGGGCACGGGCCTCCTCTACTAATGAGAGGGGTTAGGCCTTAGTCCACCACGCTGGCCTAATGCGGGTTGGCAGACTTCTCATACCTTCGAAAAATTCTCAGATATGCAGGTTTCTTCACGATGTTTTCCTTCACCGTTAAAGCAAGCGATAATTAACATTTTTTTTAATACACACATAACTTTAGAAAAGTCAGAGGTGTATGCCATTTGGGTTTCGAACCTACGACTTTCGTCTTGGCAGTCCGTACCGCAACCAACTAGGCTATCGCTGCTACTTGAACAAAATATAATTATTTTATTAACGGAAATAATATTTATAAGGCGTGAATTTAGTACAATAGAAATATCATCACGTAGTGTCACCAAGGATACTAGGCATAAAAAATAATTGTCTATTTTTAGAATTATATCTGGGTTTTGTCAAGCAAAAAATGTATTGAACTCAGCCTGGAACGAAGAATGCAAGTCGAATTCGCAAGGCCAGTCTGCAAAATTATAATTAATTTTATACAACACATTTGAAAAGCCTTTTGTTGCTGTCTGTACGTCCAATCGGTATAACCTATTGGTTTTATTATAATAATGTAATTATAGTTTTTCAACCCGGAATTATTTACACATTTCCTTATTGCTGGCCGTTGTATTTTTGATTCCATTTTATTTTAATACAAATCGTTTTCTACGTCACTCATTAAAAAAAAGCTATTATGATATATAGAAGGTAATAAATGGCATTTTATGATCTACGTATTAATCTTTAGTAAGATTTTAAGCTAAACTTCCATGACAAAAACTAATAGTAATGTAATAGCTAAACCCCGGTGACAATAATACGAAAAAAACCTATTTCGAAAACTGAATCAAAGTTCATAAAGCTAAAAGCTAAAACTATTAATTTAATTAGTATCGGAAAAATAGGCCTATATTGGTAACATTTTGCTGGTAGTAGGATATTCATATCCGCGACCGCGACTGCGTGATATGGATAGCGACCACCGTACACAGGGTGTAAAACCCGCCATAGTGGCACACGCAAGTCCGGGATAAGCCAGTGTACATCCGGTTTTTGTCGGGGGTCTAGAGTTGAGGTACAATGTTTAGCCGTTTTGCGGCCTTCTGAGTACTCTGACAATAGACCCTCGACCACTTCTTCACCTTCTTCCCATGGCTTAGTGTGAAGAAGCAGGCCGGCATGATTGTATTGAGTAACGGTGGATAGATTGTCTCACGCTACTTGATACTCTAATTGGACGGCACTGCGCTTACCATCAGGTGCAGTGTGGTCACTTTGCCGTGCAAACCTTGTGGGTCAGAACTATATATCTGACTATGTTTGATATATTAATATGCCACAATCGCGAAGTCGGACCTTTGCTTTCCTTGAACCTCTAATCTACGGTCATTTATAGCTCTGCCTACTGTCCTTCATAATCCCAATACTGATAATATTGTTGATTGTTGCTGTCTTGTGCTCTGTCACTTATCGTTTCATTCAATTTACGCACTTAGATAATGTTGACTGCCTCGGTGGCGCAGTTGTAATTGCGCATGCGTTTACGACTGCTATGCTGACGTCTCGGGCTCGATCCCCGGGTCGGGTAAAGTGATGTTGGGTTTTTCTATCTAGAAATTCTCAGTATTAGCCCGGAGTCTGGAATTGTGCCCGGTATGGCGATAGGCTCGCCCCCTATCACATCATGGGATCGAAAAGTGGGTGTACTAGTTACACCTCTGCCTACCCCTTCGGGGATTACAGGCGTGAGTGTATGTGTGTGTGAGATAATGTTTCCTGTTATTGATTTATTGCTCTAGTTTATAAAACTAATATGACTGCCTCTTTAGTTGTAATTACGCATTAACGACTGCTGTGCTGAGGTCTCAGGTTCGATCCCGGGTCGGGTAAAGTGATATTGGGTTTTTCTAGAAATACTCAGTATCATGATAGGGCTGCGTGGAGGGTTCAAACCGTTTGTGCCGACCCCACTTAGTGTGGGATAAGGACAGGTAGATGATGATGACTCAGTATCAGCCCGGAGTGCGGAATTGTGCCCGATATGGCGATAGCCCGCTATCACATTATGGGACCGTAATAAATTCGGCGAAAAGTGGGTGTACTGGTTACACCTCTGCCTACCCCTTCGGGGGTTATAGAAGTGATTGTTTTATTATAAATGCGAAAGTAATGTCTGTTTATTTTTTTTCATTTAAACTTTGATGATCCAATATGGGCAAGCTTGATGTGAAAAAGAAAGAGAACGTGGGTTCGATTCCCACATCTGTTAACAGGCTCCTTTTCATCCCCGAAAACTACACGGTTTCGTGGGATAGCTATACATATAATAAATAATTAACGTACGTAAGATTGAAGGCAATTTCTAGAACTATTTGATTCTATTTGAAAACATCGTGAGGAAACCTGCATACCTGAGAATTCTCATAAGAATTTCGAAGGTATGTGATGTCTGCCAACCCGCATTAGGCCAGCGTGGTGGACTATGGCCTAACCCATCTCATTAGTGGAGGAGGCCCGTGCCCAGCAGTGGGACATTGTTTAATACAAGTCTAGTATTTTTATTAGATCGAGTTCATCTTGTCAATAAATGCAAGATGTAAAAATAATTACTGCAATAATAATATATTTTGTATAACAGTGTAAGATAATTATCTTCCAGTTCGATCAACAATTATAGTAATATTCTTTTTATTTTCGTAACTTTACAACGTATTTTTATATGTCAAGCCGTGACCGCCTTTTTTCTTATTCCATTCTATTTTTAAAATCCTTCGCTGTTTTTTTCATTACACAATCGGCCAGTCTTTCGGATCAAGAAGGTTCAAATAGACGAGTGCTCCACCATCTATCACCCCGTATCGACCTTAACTGTAAAATATACATACTTAAATTTATGAAACATTATAAAAGCAATAGCCTAGTGGGGAGTACGGACTACCAAGACGTATATCACGAGTTCGAAATCAGATTCGGGTTCTACCTCTGACTTTTAATTTACTGTATTTATTACATCCGCGTGGATTTTTTTTACACTTTGGGTTACATTATTGTAGTTTTAGTAGTGATCCTTATTTTTTCCTGCAATTAAAATAGCCTATATTAATCAGTGATAATGTAGCATTCAAATGGAGAAAGAATTTTTAAAATCGGCCCAGTACTTTAGTGCCTCGATAGGCAGACGAGCAGACGGGCCATCTGATGTAAGTAGTCACCGCCGCCCATAGACTTCTGCAATGCCAGGGCACAGCAAAACCGCTGCCTACCTTTTTGAGCCAAATCGTTACAAACATACATACAAATCTTCCCACTTTCTAATTATAATTGCATTGCCGTGTTCCCTAGTACACCGACATGGTTTTGGCGTACGGAATGATCCATAGCAATTACGGTGAAGCCTTCCTTTTCTATTTGGACTATTCCGGGCATCGCAATGATGAGCACGTGCTTACAAGCGGTAAAACACTTATGCGAGTGGTGCAACTGTTGGGGGAATGTGGAAGTTGTATTTTATTATGAAATACAGATGCCGACGGCAATGTTAATTTCGATATTCGCAAGTGATGTGTGCTACCAAATTGTGACAGTGTTATCGTGCGGGAATTTGGTGGATCCTTTACTTTCCTCCTTACCCACTAAGACAATGACGGCTTCAATTACAAGGTCAGTTAATTGTTTTTGTAGTCATTAGTAGCAAGTAAATAGTGCATTTGAATCCATGTAGATCTTCTTCCAAAGTTCTTTATATGACATATCCTGCGGTTCTTAAAATGTTAAACACATATCACATAACTATGTTCACAGAGTGCACAGTAGGCAATAACGCGATTTATACACAACCCTACTTTATGTGTTGCTAAGTATCTACCTTGAGTTAAGAGGAAGCATATTTCATGTTATTGTTGTTTCTCTCAGTATCTTTGTTATTATTAAAGTACGCTACAAAAATGAGTCTTAATCAAGATGCATTCCCGTAATACTATAATGTATATAAGCAGCTGCGCCATTTTCTTGGACACCCGGTATATTAGTATAGATTAGTTATGGCCTGCCTTAACAGTGACACATAAGGAAACCTTATGTAGGAATTCTCCATAACAGTTTCGATGGTATGTGAAATGTACCTACCAACATGCTTTAGGCTAGCGTGGTGGACTAAGGCCTAACCCCTTTTTTAATAGAGAAGGCCGTTGTAGAAGAGCGGGAAAGTGATAATAAACTCATTTGCAAAAAAAACGGGCACCTACGCAATGAACCATTTCAAATGTTACTATTGGTTTGTTTGATAATTATAGGTAGTTTTACTTTCACAATTTTGTAAATTAATAAGCAAATAATCGTTTTCGTCAGTATTATCATAAAATGTTGATAAAATTTATGGGTTTTAATGCTAAAGTTCACTAGTAGTGTATGCTCGCTAGTAGTGCATATGCTCGTGAAGTAAAAGTTAACAAATATTTTTGTTTGTTTTTTCTTTAATAAAGTAAAAGCAGATAAATGTTAAGTATCGAGTGTGACCCCCTCTAGCTGAAATCACAGCTTGAATTCGTCTGGGTATGCTAGCGAGGATATCCCGGATACTTGCTTGCGGAATACGTTCCCACTCCGCGGTAATCACATTCTTCAGCTCTCTGATGGTCTGTGGAGCCGGTTGTACTGATCTCTATTATTATTTGTAGATAAATGTCGGATAATGAAACAATATCATAGTGCAGGATTTTTTATATTCTTTGAATATAAACCTGAAATAACTTTTTTTTATATTCATCTTCTCTCAAAATTGTCTATTTGTCTGCCATATTCAAACTTATACATTCGTACCGGCCAGTCTATTTACACAATCATAATATAATCTGAATTGTTAACAAAGCGCATTAGTTGCCTATTTTGACAGCCTCCGTGGTACAGTACGCGAGTAGCCGGCTGTGAAACGAGAGGCCGTGGGTTCGATTCCCACACCAGGACAAATGTTTGTGTAACAGACAGATATTTGTGTCCGGGGTCTGGGTGTTGTGAGACCGTGCGTCTCCGGAGTCCCTGATACCCACAACACACGACTCGTATCTTAGTGTGGGATCGGGGCTATGTGTGTGACTGTTGGATGTTATTTATTTATTTCAAAAAAGAAATTAACTGTAATGGCAGGGCACTTTCAAATAAGACTGATGGAGTCATTCTACCAAGCGATTGTTGTAACATTCCTGAGCGTTTAATTTTTACTATAATTTACTTAATTGGCTGGACAAGCAGGTTACTGGCCTGATATAAACGCATCGCTTACTTCACCGCTTATGCCTCGTCATCATCTGTATATATAAAAGAAGAAGCTGACTGACTGACTGACTGACTGATCGATCAACGCACAGCCAAAACGGCTGGGGTTAGAGACTTGAAATTTTGACAGTAGGTACCTTTTATGACGTAGGCATCCACTAAGGAAGGGTTTTTGGAAATACCACCCCTAAGGGGGTAAAAAAGGGTAAGAAAGTTTGTATGAAAATCCTTCATTTTTGAAGCTAAATGCATGAAAATTTGTATTTTGTAGTGTATACTTTTTGTCTCAAACATGACCTCCACGCGGGCGGAGCCGCGAGCAACAGCTAGTAATTCATAATGTCCAAGTTCCAACAATTTTGCTGTATTTAATATCCTCCAAATTAGAACATAACGTGCCAAAGAGTGCTGTTTGATAGATATCTAATCGAGGTGTCCAAGTTTATATAAGTAAAAGGTTTTTTAAATTTATAAAAAGTACACCGACTTCAATAAAAAACAAATTATGCGTCCCTATACAATTTGAAGGTTGCCCTCGATTTTTCTGAGATCCCATCATCAGATTCTGATTTGGTGCCAATGGGACCACCTGGGAAGTATAAGTAAAGAAACTCTTTTGCGAAAACAAAATCAAAATTGCTTGAAAAATGAGGTCACAATATTTATTTTAAATATTGGTAGGAACAAATACTCACAGGCATGAGCGAAATGGTTGCGTATTGAGAGCATATTGCTATCTCCCTCGCACAACGGCACAGTAATTGGGATTATGAGAACCGTGACGTCACGGTACATATGATGCATTCTTTTACTGTCATTCGACAATAGGCTATTTGACAACATTGAAAATACACTGCAAATTGTGGTCATCCTGTTAGACAATAGCTTAAAAAACCATATTTCACTTAATTTTAAACAAAATAATGTATATTTTTTGCAAATTAAACGAAATAAAGTACAACATTTTTTAAAAATTTTATGTGAGGTGTGAACACTCTGTGATTGATTGCAACTCTGGTGACGTCACACGCAAGTAAAGTATAATTGCTTCGAGTGATTTTATTTCGCGTTTTATGTTTTATGGGTCATAAATTCTATTGTTGATCTATTTTTGAAGCAGTTTTATGATAATGAATGAAAATTAGTCAAATAGCCTAATACCCCTTTCAGCAGATTTGAGTGGTGTCTAATTTACTTATTTTTCTTCGGATTTTCGGATTCATAAAATTCTTTCGATAATAGATTTTAGGTAATGTAAATTGTTGATTAAGTTAATAAAAAAAATCGGGTCAACTACCCTATTGTGTGACAACAGGATCGGCGTCATTCTTTCTAGCGTGCTCATGAATAATGTCACCGTGTCTCAAACTCCGGAGTCCTGATAACTTGAATGTTAGATAAAGATTAGCCGATGTGATTTCCATATCACTTTTACTATATCAACAAGATTAAAACAGCGAAAGTTAAACAGTATAATAGTGCATTTGTTTGAATAGAATTATGTACATAGTGTTGGAAAATGCTCGATATAATAAAACATCGATAAATTATTATTAGCCGTATGAGAAACGAGAGGCAGCTTGATCCCCGCGCTGATAAATGTTTTATGATCCACAAATATTTGTTTGGGTCTGGATTTTGTGGGACCGTAGTCTCTCGTAATTCTTAATACCCACTATGCAGGTTTGACCTACTAGAGTAGGACTATGTGAGTGTTGGGCATATTATCAATAAAAATCAGTAAGACAATATAATTTTACTATAAGTCAACCAGTGCCTTGCTTTGTCGGCCTTATTGGTAGTCCTTATGCGTCAGATTTTTTTCAAAAATAACCAATTAGTTAGGATAATATCTATCTTATTTAGTTTTCATATTTCTATCACTCAAAGATAGAATAGATTAAATTTACTGTTTTTTGAATTTACACACAGCTTGCATTTTGGTAACATAAAAAAAATACGAAATTTGAGTGTACTGGTTACACCTCTGTCTAACCCTTTGGTGATTACAGGCGTGAGTGTATATGTATGTATGCATCACCAATTTCACCAACCTATTTTTAACCTTAGTTGACTAATAACTCTCAACGCTTCTTTTTTGCTATTGATGACTAAACATTGATGGATGTTAGGTGTTATGGGCAAGCAGAATGTAAGCATTGGTTAGCGAAAAGGGATATAAATGTCTCACAATGTCATACATAAAACACAATCTTCAAATAATAAACAATATATCGATAATAACGCGTCTCATTACTATTCGACTGCACACGCCGGATGCGAACACAGCCCTATCAGTGTTAACCGCGGTACTAAGTAAACGGTCGTCTGTTATGTTTGTTTGTATATAACTGTGGATTTATTTATATACAGGTAACTATTGTTGACTTATTGTTCATTAGAAATTATATACTTTTAATTAAAAATGCCGAATTCCTTCACCCACTTAAAGAAAAAGAAAATGTTTTCTTTTTTCGGATAAAAAAATTAATTGTAATTGAATGTTCATAAATTAATGATTCCAAATTGAAACTCTCTAAAGTAGTTTTTCATAAAAAAAAACGTTTTTTTATGAAACTACGTGAAATAGTAAAATTATTTATACAATTATTGGTTGATTTACTGATTCTTCTATTAAAAAAAATTATACTCGTCTGAAGTAGATTTTTACTACGCCTAAATTATGCCTAATACTCTAGGACTTAGCTATAAAAATTCCTTGCACTAACCATAAGCGGCTACCTAAATAAATTCGACATCGATTACCAATTTTTTAGGTATTAACTGACTTTGCGCATGCGTTACGAATGCTGAGGTCTCGGGTTCGATCTCCGGGTCGGGTAAAGTGATATTGTGTTTTCGATTACGAAACCCGTAGTCTGCAATTGTGCCCGGTATTGCGACAGGCTCGTCTATCACATTATGGGGCCGTAATAAATTCAGCGAAAATTGGGGGTACTGGTTACACCTCTGCCTACCCATTCGGGGATTACAAGCGTGAGTGTATATATACACTCATCTGTATTAAATATACATACGTATATTTAATACAGATGAGTATAAATTAAATGACGTGACCGGCTTAATAATATAATAAATAAAATTGTAAGAGCTAAATTGCCTGATGAATGCATTAACTCTTTAATTCTATATGATTTTTAAATAATTGTTTACAAAATGCATATTTATACAGTTTAATTGTTAATACTAGAGTCATTACACTAATGACAATCTCAGATCTTAAAGACACAAATGAATTTAATGTCTTTGTAATAATTAACTTCGATTTTTCAAGAATTAACCGTGTAAATGTGATCAGAGACATTTAATAACAGCTCTCTCTTTTTTGAGAAATTAAAATGTTATATAATATTTAATATTTAATGTTCATAAATAACGATTTGGCAAAAAAATGGTGTGTGTACTTATGTACGCGAGTGAGAAGTTATACTTCTTTGGCCTCATTAAAAAATATGATAATATAAATATATATATTTTATAATATAAATATATTTTTTCATAACGCGCCTAAAGAAGTATAACTTCAATGAAAATGCAAGGTTTATCTACCTAGAAGTCACTAGAAATGAAACAATATCAAATCTCCTTACATTTCATGATAGCCTGGTACTTAGGGCAACTCCAGAGGTGTTACTTTTGTGTCACGCGCATCTTAAAATTTCACTTCTCATCATTTTTTCATAACGTGCCTAAAGAAGTATAACTTCAAAAACATGAACACATTGACGTCATGGATAATGGCTCGGCGAAGTTTATAAAATCTATAAAGAAAATGTTGTTTTAGTCTTTTGTTCCAATTTTGCATATTTCGTAACTTTGTTTGTTTTGAGATAGGCAGTTTAATATATTGAGGTGTAATTTTTGCGTACGTACATACATATTTAATAATCATGATTTAGGCACAATATTTGGAGGGCAATCTAGATTATAATTACTTACTCTGTGTATTTTAATGTCATTTTGATTGTATTCTGTATTGTGTCTTTAATAAATAAATAAAAAAATATTCAAAACTATACCTCTCTAAAGCTGTATTTTTATGAAATGACGTTTACTTTGTTATAGTAAAATAATTAATATAATTACTGGTTATCTATAAACCAATCGTTCTGTTAAATAAGGCCAAGGCACAGAAAATAATCTTTAAATATTATTTTAATTTTATCTTACGTATTATCGCTTATTCCACTCCACTTCAAGTCTTCTTCACAACATATTGTCATATTATTCACATATTTTCCACACACACACATACACTCACGCCTGTAATCCCCGAAGGGGTAGGCAGAGGTGTAACCAGTACACCCACTTTTCGCCGAATTTCGGTCCCATAATGTGACAGGGGGTGAGCCTATCGCCATACCGGGCACAAATTCCAGACTCCGGGCTAATACTGAGGAATTTCTAGATAGAAAAACCCAATGTCACTTTACCCGAACGGGGATCGAACCCGAGACCTCAGCAAACCAATCGTAACGCATGCGCAATTACAACTGCGCCACCGACTAAGATTCAACAGCCTCCGTGGTGACGAAGTGGATTAGTATACGGGTGTGAAACGAGGCCGTGGGTTCGATTCCTGAACCGATAAAAATGCATGTGTCACAAAGATATTTGTTTCGGGTCTGTGTGTTGTCGTCCTCGTAGTTCTTGATACCCACGATACCGGTTTGACCTAGTGTGGGGTCAGGACTAGGTGTGTGACAGTTGAGGGTCTTTATTTATTAAAAGGTAGAAAACAATTGCGCCCTACTCCACTTGGATACAATGACAACGTCATTAGAATAACATATTATCTTAAAAGTCAGTTTAATTGAAATATATGTCAGCGAATTTAATAACAAATTCGCATTAGGCCAGCGTGGTGGACTAAGGCCTAACCCCTCTCATTAGTAGAGGAGGCCCAGACCCAGCATTGGGACAACTTAATACAGGGCTAGTATTATCATTTTATATTTATGAAGTTAAAGTAAACAAGCTAATTATCTGTGCTCTGTGTGCAGCGTCATATCGGTCCGTCGGTCGTCTCTAGTTGCGCTTCTGCCTACCCTGTAACAGGCGAGAATTTAAGTTATATTATCAGAATTGTACAATGTAATAAATTTGTTACACAGTATTTTGTTTTAAACTGTAATGTAATGGTTTAATAAGTACTAAGCAACAATTTGTTTCCTAAAAGTAATCATTTCCGACTACGCTAACCGTATTTAAATGTACAAAATATCTTTGCGTGATATTTGGAGGCAATTTATGATACTATAATTGTATTATATTATTTCCCATTCAATAATAACATAGATACTTAAGTGCACGACTATAAACCCAAAGGTGTAGGCAGAGGTGTAACCATTACACATTTCGGTGAGCTTATTACTGTCCCATGATGTGATAGGGCACAGTTCCAGACTCCGGACTGGTATTTCGTGATAGAAAACCCCAATATCACTTTCACCCACTTTTAAGTCGTACATCATATCATATTATCGTACGCAATTACAACTGCGCCACCGAAGCGTAAGAGTTAAGGTTATTTCCTTTTATGCAAACTGTGTTTAAAACCTCTAGTAATATTCTTGTGTGCCATAAAAAAGTGTTGTGATGTGATGCTAGATGGCCTACTTTAACGGTTCCATCAAAAATCTAAAAACCCAAACAAACGCTGTTTATCGGGTGTCCGCAAGCTTTGGCCGCTTTTGGTAGGATCAGCGTTCAATTTACCAAGATCAATGGCCTTAGGTAAAACCTTCATATATTTCACACACCTAATATTTCGTACCCGTTTAAATCCATGGTTGTCTGGCACAGATCACTCTTTAATAATAACTCTTATTGTTACTTTCAGAGTCTCTTATTGTATATGGCCTTATGGTGTTCATTAAAGAGTTCATTATAATAATAGTTTTTTATGTTCGCACATTGCTTTAAGAAATCGAGATTTCACTCACGATGGTCATGTGCGGCACTAGGTCTTGTAATGATTTTTATTCACAATATTGCAATAAGGCAACTTAACATACATTGAGCTGCTCTAATCTAATGTAATTAAACTGAAGTCGTATATTAATTGTATGACCAAATATTGTTAATCGGTGTGAAAAGAGAAACGCTAGAGTTTCTTGCCCGTTCTTCTCTAGCGAAACTGCATTCCGAACTGGCGGTAGAGTAAAAAATTGACTGAATCTAAATGATGTATAACATTTCATGGATTCAATAAATATTTGATTTTGATTGAAATAAAGCATATTGTACGGAGTTGTACGCGGTTTATTTGACTATGTGAACCCGAATTTTCGAAACTTAATGGTCATGGCGGACTGAGTTGTATCATACGTCATAACAGTATTATGAATAATACGTTAGATCTATTGATTTCGGAAAAATACATAATTTTATTTTACCTATTACTTGAAATCGTAGCCACGACATATCAGTGGGCTAATCACCCATTGTGCCGCAGTGTCTGTCCAATGATTACGAGCATCTTAAGGATATATCCTCACGCTAATGAATTTGAAATTTTTAAATCTTACAGCTCCTTAGAAACACTAGTTAATGCTGAGGTTTCGAGCGCCTGAGATGCAATATTTCTTGTCGTTTTTCTTTGTTATTTTATTTTCTTTTAAGTCGAAAATGTAGCTTAGCCTGTATTGTCAGGATGTCATTTCGCTTCTTTTAAGATACTCGTGAAGACTTAGTAGATTTCCAGATAATTTGTATTAAAGATCGGTGTTATATATACTTTTTCGAGATTTTTTATATAAATAAATATTTAAATTCCCATGTCACGATGTTGGTTGGGGATGAACTCCGAAACCACTCAACTGATTTTAATGAAACTTATATAATAAAAATATATTATGTTCTCACTGCCTCGGTGGCGCAGATGTAATTGCGCATGCGTTACGACTGCTGTGCTGAGGTCTCAGGCTCGATTCCGGATCGGGTTTTCTATCTAGAAATTCTCTGTATTAGCCCGGATTCTGGAACCTGTGCTCGGTATGGCGATAGGCTCGCCCCCTATCACATTATGGGACCGAAATTCGTCGAAAAGTGGGTGTACTGGTTACACCTCTGCCTACCCCTTCGAGGATTACAGGCGTGAGTGTATATGTAATGTATTATGTTCACAAGACGTAATTACGATACAAATAAAAACTCTATTGTGGCACGTCAACGATTTAATGGAAAAATACGATCATTAACAATACCATGTGCATATAAAACTTAACATAACAATGTCGTATTCCTGAGTGTAGTTATTAATTGCTTTTAACCGACTTCAAAAAGGAGTACCACATTAGAGTATATACATTTTAAGCCGCGTCTCCCGTTAGGATGGACCTATTTTGATAGTGCTTCTCTCAAAATTGATTTGAGAACTAATAACAGAGAACAATAAAAACATAGGCAGTTTTGGGGACTGCCGACAGAACTAAAAACTTAAAAATTTTGTAATTACTGTTCTTTTTTGTAACAGCGTCCATGAAGTAGTATTTTTGTTGTTTACGATTCAATGATACGATTTGATGTAACGGTGAAGGAAAACATCGTGAGGAAACCTGCATACCTGAGAATTCTCATAAGAATTTCGAAGGTATGTGAAGTCTACCAACCAGAGGCCAGCGTGGTGGACTAAAGCCTAACCCCTCTCATTAGTAGCGGCGGCCCTTGCCCAGCATTGGGACAATGTTTGGTACAGGGCTAGTATTATTATTTTATTTGATTCCTCGTCAATAATTATAAAACTTCATAGTCGTACTTATGTCAAAAGTAAAATAATCTGAGCGTGATGATCACGCGAGTTCAGTTTCCCCATCCCAAAAGTGCCCAACGTGACTAAAGAAGTTTTCACTTCCATACAAATATAGAAGAGTTAACAGCAAACGGATCGCGTTGTATTCTTGTTTACTGAATAATAAATGTAATAGGTAACTGCACGCTACACTATAAAGTATAATAAAAGTCATAAATTAAATTGACTGCGTCGGTGGCGCAGTTGTAAATGCATTACGGCTGCTGTGCCGAGACCTCGGGTTCGATCCCCGGGTCGGATAAAGTGCTTACTCAATCACGCCAGAAAGGCTGAACGGATTTGGTTAAAATTTGGCAGAAATACATTATAGACTGGAATAGCATGTCAGCGGCTGGGCATCATGGCGACGCTGTGCGAGGGCTTACTCATTCCTTTCACATCGCCAGATATAGTCAGGATGCACATCGTATGATAGTTCGGTAGAAAAACACGAGATTAACACTTCAGATTTCGTAGTTTATTAAGCTACTGCCAGTTCGGAATGCGGTTATCCATGGGGAAGAATCTGGCAAGAAACCCCATGGTTGCTCTTTTAACACATCACAGTTTACGTTATAATATTCGAAACACAATAACACTTTCACATTACGTTAACTTATTACTTTAAACAGTATTTCGGCATTACGCCGTCTAAAGCTACTAACTGTTCAATGATTACTCCCGAGTTGCTCGTCAAATGGCGAGGTGCTCTTTTATATTGTGATTTTCGTTATGCACCACTCTAAGTGAGATCATCCGATAAATAAATCGAAACTACCTTCAAAATAGCAAAGCAAGTGACGGTATTCACAAGTTACAATAAATAAAGTTATTTGAAAGTTCAATTTGGCACCCGTATTCAAGACGCTCCCACAAGCACACAGGCTACTTTTATCCCGGAAAAATTTACGGACCCCGTAGGATAGTTTCATTTTACACAGAGCAAGGGATCGACGTGATTTTTTGCATAGTATTAGATGAGGGGTCTGAGAATGATATAGCCTACTTTTTATCCTGGAAAATGTACGGTTCCTATGGGATAGCATAATATAGAAAGATGTAATAATGATTTAATGGTAGGCAGCGGCTTTGCTGTGCCCTGGCATTGCAAAAGTCTATGGGCGGCGGTGACTACTTACCATCAGGTGGCCCGTCTGCTCGTCTGCCTATCGAGGAACTAAAAAAAAATGTAATAGCTTAAGATGACTATGAATTCAAAAACCTACGATGTGGGCGAAGCCGCAGGCAAGAGCTAGTCAACTATAAAAGAGATCATTATTTAACACAAAATTACGTGAAGATATTTTAGTACGTGACATTAAATGAAAATAGAAATGTATAACAAGTTGCTGCATGAAATGTTACTTAATATATATTCTCGAATATTGATAAATTATGACATCATTAGGTGATTTTGAATAGTAATACACCCAACACACATAGTCCACACATTAGGTCAAACCTTCATCGTGGGTATTAAGAACTGCAAAACCTTGACCACCGACGTAAAGCTGCTAGTTTATTGGTTTTTTACCACATACATTTTTTTTAGTCTGGCGCGGCAAACTGATCACACTGCACCTGATGGTAAGCGCAGAGACTGTCTATCTATTTCGGCGAGTGTGCCTTGGAATTACACAATCTAATTTCCCCAAACCCTTTCCATCATCGGACGACAAGAGACACGGCGAAGCGTCATTTATTTATTTTTATTTATTTAGTCATCGATACATTGTTGATATTCCACCAGAGAGCACGAAGCATTTTGCTTGTACATTTATCATGCGCACCGCTAGAGAGGAACTATTGCCGGAGTCTATATTTCCCGAGAATTATAACCTGGGTATCTTTAAGTCAAGAGTGAATAGGTATCTTCTAGGCAAGTGTGCACCACTGTAGACCACATCATCACTTACCATCAGGCGAGATAGTGGTCAAACGCAGCCTATTAATGAAAAATAAAACAAATGTCACGCAAACATTTTTCTCGGTACAAGAATCAAATCCACGGCCTCTCGTTTCACAGCCAGCACTCGCCCGCACCGCCACGGAGTTTATGAGACTATCCTACCCCGTCACACGCCACTGATATACCCAAGCCATGATTAACAGATGAAATTCTGTATAGTATAGATATTTCAAAGAATCTATTACATAGTTGCATCGGATAAAGTTTTGACTTCATCATAACTGACTGCCTCGGTGGCGCAGTGGCAATTACGCATGCGTTACGACTGCTGTGCTGAGGTCTCGGGTTCGATCCCCGGGTCGGGTAAAGTGATATTTTGTTTTTCTATCTAGAAATTCCTCAGTGTTAGCCCGGAGTCTGGAATTTGTGCCCGGTATGGCGATAGGCTCGCCCCTATCACATTATGGGACCGAAAGTCGGCGAAAAGTGGGTGTACTCGTTACACCTCTGCCTAACCCTTCGGGGATTACAGGCGTGAGTGTATGTATGTGTATAACTGAACAAATTTGATTCTGACATACTGAATTGAATTGAAACAGCGTTTTAAAGCCATTTGTCTTGCAAAACGTGAAAATTACATCGAGTTTTCCGGTAGAAGGATATTCTTATCAGTCCGGATAGCGACCACCGTACACAGGGTGTAAAACCCGCCACAGTGGCACACGCATGTGTGTCGCGTTCCAGTATTAGCCAGCGTACATCCGGTTTTTGTCGGGGATCTAGAGTTGGGGTACGAGGTTTGGCCGTGTTGCGGCCTTCTGAGTACCTACTCGAACACTAGACCCTCGGTCCTTCACCTCCTTGCCCTATGGCGTAGTGTGAAAAAGCTACAAAGCAGGCTGGCATGATTGTGACGAGTGGCGACGTATAGTTGTTTCTGGCTACTCGATACTCAAACTGAACGGCACTGCGCTTATCATCAAGTGCAGTGTGGTCACTTTGCCGTGCCAGGATAAAAAAAAAGCGCTGATCCAATACAGGTACTGATACAATACATTCGCCAGGCTTAGGCAGAATACCAGCGCCAGGCAGTATTTTACTACCTGGCAAATCCTGAGCCTATGGCCTTTTTGGTCACACTTTTGTCACAAGTGTTCCAAATTGACGAGCACCGGGTGTATTTAGAGTCCATAATTGGTATTTTATTAATCATTTTTTATGTCCTCTAAAAAGTCTTGTGTAATATTTCTAAATAGAAAAACCGAATATGACTTTACCCGTCCGGGGATCGAACCCGAGACCTTAGCACAGTAGTCGTAACCCATTCGCAATAGGATAGTTTCCTCTGTTTAATTTTACACATAATTCGATATGCAACGGAATATAATACTCAAAAGAAACCCTTTTGTAAAAATAGAATAAAATTTACTTGAAAAGTGAGGTCACAATATTTATTTTAAATATTGATATGAGCAAATGGGTGCGTAGTGGGAACATCTCACTATCTCCCTCACACAACTGCACAGTAATGGCCCTTCTGAGAGGTGACGTCACGGCGCATATGACGTATCGTGCATCCTTTTACTGTCATTTTTCATTTTACCCCTTCCAGCAGATTTGAATGGCGTCTAATTTACTTATTTATGTTCGAATTCATACAATTCTTTCGATGTTCGGTTTTAGGTGCTGTAAAATAATAAAAAAATCGTCTCAACTACCCTATTACCACTTTACCACCGAGGAAGTCATTGATTTTAGTTTAGAAAATTATGTGACAACAGAATTGGCACCAGTGACATGCATTTAGTTGTCACAATGACATCGCAAATACTAGAATCTGTATAAAAAGGTGTTATATTTTTAGACCTTCAGATGTTTCTTACATTTATCAAGTTGACACGCACTTAAAATGTCTTGGAGGAGTTTTACAATACGATTCGATTTATTTTAATCTGAAACGTCTCACTGTGTTATTAGACATCATCGATTAAACACAAACTAAACTGAAAACAACTGTACGCACGCTGATTAAAACCGAGCAACACTTCCGGTAGTTTCGTATAGACTGCCCCCGCGAGCGTTGATGCTTTCCTTTTTATAACAAATCTTCCCCACCGAGTATCCAATCTACCCACAAATATTTCGTAAGTGACCCCCAATATTTCCATAAAAATCTAAAGTACCTTTACAGTGTGTATCGTTTAACGTTAAATGTAGACTAAATTAGGCTATGGATCATTAAAACCTTTCGAATAAGTATTTGAGTCGTACGTCGTACGAAAAGTATGTCAGCTTTTTGATTATTACAAGGTATCTGATGCTTATAAACTGTGCAGGACGGCCTAGATGGTGATTCTTAAGTTGGCTAAGTTATTGGAACTGTATTAGTTGTATATTTGTGATCTATAATAAAAGATTTCTAGGTATACTAAACTAACTTTATTCCTCAACAAAATTAATTAGAACGATGAAGATCGAAATTCAAATAGTCCAGAGCGCTGTTTGATATGACTATTTACGTGCAAATAGAAAATTTTCATTTAAGAACTAGTTATGTTTCACTGTATTTTCTGTGTGAAGAAGTTACTCAGCAGGTTGGCATGGTTAGGTCAAGTAACGAGGACAGTTTTCTCCTGCCACTTGACACTCTTACTGGACGGCATTGCGCTTTCCATCAGGTGCTGTGTGGTCACTTTGCAGTGCCAGAGTAGAAAAGCAATATTTGAATAATATATACTTTGCAAAGTTTCATTCTAAAATGTAAAACTATGTTTAACTAGTACTTCCAGTAACAAAATTATGACACAAAATGGCCAAAATGCCAAAAACTGAGAACTACCAGATTTCACAGGACCACCCGCTGGCCTAATCTGAAGATTGCTTCAAAATTCCATCAAAATAGCTCCAGCCGTTTTGGACTCTTTAAGGATGTTTTTTTTATACCTAGAACATAAAAAAACGGCAGACTTGAAAGTAGAAGTGAAAACTGATCATGAAAGAGGGTCAATAAAGGACTGATCCTCCAACCCTAAAGAGTATTTACCACGTAATATATATGCTGTTAATAGAAAGGTAAACTTGGTTCAAGGATGAATCAGCCTACAGCCTTGTCACACAACTGCCCTTTCAAGCGCAGTTAAGGTACCAACTTTTTGTCATACGCGTTAAAATTATAGGAATCGGTTCATTGTTTTGTTTTTTCTGAGGTAGTTATTTATATTTGATTTGGTTTATTGTTACAATGGTTTTTGGTAATAGGTAAGAATATTTCAAAGTTTTTGGACTTTATATGACTGTCCAAAAATGTGTTTGCAGAGTTCATAAGTGTCATGACTTGTGAGAATATCCATAAGTTCATCTGTTTGACAGCCTCGGTGGCGCAGTTGTATTTCGCATGCGTAACGACTACTGTGCTGAGGTCTCGGGTTGATCCCCGGGTCGGGTAAAGTGATATTGTTTTTTTTACTTCAAAATACTCAGTATCAGCGCGGAGTTGAATTAAGCCCGATATGGCGATAGGCTCGCATAGCACATTATGGTACCGTAATAAATTTGGCGAAAAGTGGGCGCGTACTGGTTACAAATCTGCCTACCCCTTCTGGGATTACAGGCGTGAGAGTATATGCATGTATGTAATCATCTGTTACTGGTACCAGTAGAAATTTTTAAGTTAACAAAATTCTTAAATTCAAAATATTTGGCATTTTTTAATAATATCTTAGATTCCATACGTATTAATCTTTAAGAACATTCCTGTTTACCCAGAATCGACAATGGCAGTCATTTTTTTCAACACCAAGTAATGAAACAGCGAGTATAGGAATAATCTAATAGAAATAACAGGAGGAGTTGAAAATTTTAATTTTCCTCCATAGCAAATCCGGAAACAAATAATGAACTAAAGAGATATTCATCATCTACCTACCCTTATCCCACACTAAGTGGGGTCGGAACAAATGGTTTGGACTCTTCACGCATCCCTATCATCAAATTTGCATTCACTCCTTTCATGCGCATGTCCTCATTCACGCAATTTTCAGGCAACACACTAAAGACATATTAAAAGTACTAAAGCGGTAATTATTGTTACTGCGCATGGAGTGTTTCATTGAATGACGATATCTTACTATTCACGCACATAACTAAGTAGGTAACAAACAAGTTGAGCGAGAACTGCCCTTTAGTAAATGGCTTCGGGTTGCCGTTTTGCGTACAGCATTATTTAACCGGCTTCTATATTACCATTATCTGCAAGAAAACCCACGCGTAGTAACTATGACTGTTCGTTTCTAGTGGACATTGTGGCTTGAGACCAAACAGCTCCTCTTTTAATCTTCCTTTCATTAATAGTATTTAGGTATTATGTTCGATTATAAGTGGCAATACTTATAACAAAGAGACCAATTTGTCTTTTAGTATCTTTTAAAAACACCCTATCATCTTCCAATTCCTCGCCGGCTGTGTGGAATAGAGATTGGAAATGTGTGTAGTTGCAACCAAACATCTACTCCCCATACATTTTCTTGACAAATCCGATGAAAATATTCTAGTTAATTAATAACGTCACAATGATTTAATAATTCCGATCACGCAACCCATTGTATTGGACATCATGGCACCTTGAACTCTTTAACTATGGTGCAATTATACGTAATATTTTGCATGGGTTGACTCACTGAATACTAGATGTAATATGACGATGATAAGGTTGCAGTATAGGATAATCCCTTATACAACAGGCGATTTCATGTGTTAAATTTTAAGAAACATAAGAAAAAAGTAAATTGAAAGTAACATAAATGTAATGTTAGCCTTTAATCATAAGATTAGATAGGTATCTCGGCTGATGGTAACCACCACATCTGTTAATACACATTAGCAGAACTTTGAATTGCAAAGAGTAAATTAGTCCTCGTTCTTTCGAATCATTTTTTTACAGGTCACATTTATTTGTTTCCAGATAACATGGCCCCAAAATCCACAGAAAGCAATGAGGAAGGAGAAAATAGTATATCAACAGAAGACACAGATGTTTCGAACAACGATGATGAAGAAAAACACAGTGCTAATCCAGAAGAACCCACAGACAAAGAACAAAGTAACAACAATGAACCAGTTTCATTACACAGGGAGACTAACAATAATATGAATGCCGAACTGAAATTAAACTACTTAGACAATATAAAGGTCAATACTAATTGTATAGTACTTAATGATGGGAAGGCCCCAGTCAAAGAAGAATCGCTGCTTACTGATTCAAAAACTGTTGTCAGGTTCTCACCAGTTTGGAAACAGGTAAGGGTTTGTGTTTTTTTTTATTAACCTCCCAATGGAAATGAGCTGACGGCTCATCTGATAATAAGTAGTTATAATCGTCCATAAACCAATGTCCATGGACAATGATATATACCTCAATACTTAGACTTACGAAACCACATAAGATGTTCAGAAAAGCAGCCTCTGCACCTTTGTCTACTACTTAATCTATAAGAGGTAATTTTACGGTAACGTCAGCAACAATTGTCGTTGCTGATAGTTCAATATGGTAACTTACGTCTAAAGCCTAAGCATTTAAGTATTTACAATTATAAATTAAATAATGCTTAACACAGAAATAGCGACGAGAATTCGTGTCTGTACTAGTATTGTTTCAGATTCATATTCTCAGACAATCGTGACATATGATTAAAAGCAAAAGCTAAGTTTATAAATACTAGTGTACAAAGAGTTATCTATATCATTGCTATTAACAAATAGGACATGCTTTTGAAAATAAAAGGGAGAAGTTCTAGATTCATATTTTTTATTAATATATTTATACATAGCAGCGATAGCCTAGTTGGTTGCGGTACGGACTGTCAAGACGAAAGTCGTAGGTTCGAAACCCAAGTGGCATACACCTCTGACTTTTCTAAAGTTATGTGTATATTAAAATATTAATTATCGCTTGCTTTAACGGTGAAGGAAAACATCGTGAGGAAACCTGCATACCTGAGAGTTTTTCGAAGGTATGAGAAATCTGCCAACCCGCATTAGGCCAGCGTGGTGGACTAAGGCCTAACCCCTCTCATTAGTAGAGGAGGCCCGTGCCCAGCAGTGGGACAATGTTTAATACAGGGCTAGTATTATTATATTATTATTATTATATTTATATAATTTTTATATTTCGCGTAATAGACCACCCTATCTATCTCAAGATGTACCTATATAACTAACTGACTATTAGGGATACATTGTTAACTAAAACAATAAATGCAGTTCTAGTCAAATTTAGTTAGGCTTATACATAATAAGTAGTAATATATTAAGTAGTAAGTCATGGTTTTGAAAATTCGATTCATATTTTCAGACTTTAGCAGCATCAGCACCGATTCTCCTGTCCTTCGCCGCTGGCCTCACGTCAGGATACTCCGCCATATTACTGCCACAGTTGAAAAATGAACACGGACCGATTCCAGCAGACGAGAACACTAATTCTTGGATAGGTCAGTTCACTATAAGAGAATACCTTCACTGTACATAGTCTTGACCCTACACTAAGTTACGAGTCTTGTGTTATGGGAACGGAACTACGAGAAACTTCTGCACTTACTATTCCCTTAGTATTTACCAATCACACAATACTTTCTTCTTCTTTGGGATTTTCATTAAAAATAATTTAACAACAATGTTTACATAAGCTAAAAAATATAAAGCTTTTAACGACAAACCAATTAGATAAGAGGAAATTATAATTTAATCATTTTGTACTTTTCAGCATCAATAGCAGCATTACCCATGGCTCCAGGCTGTCTGCTCTCAGGATGGCTTCTGGAGAAATTTGGAAGAAAAAAAGCACAATATGTGATCTGTATACCGTTCCTCCTTGGTTGGATCCTCATCGCCATCGCTAACAACCTTACCCTCATGTTGTTCGGTAGATTCTTCACCGGACTATGCGTGGGACTATTGGGCCCATTGGGGCCTGTGTACATCGGTGAGACATCAGAGCCGAAGTATCGGGGGTTCCTTCTCGCTGGCATATCATTAGCATTAGCGATTGGGATAATGTTCGCCCATATAGTTGGGACGTTTATATCGTGGCAATTGACTTCAGCTATATGTAGTTTTTTCCCTATTATAACAGCAATATTATTGATATTCGTACCTGAAAGTCCAACTTGGCTTATTTCAAAAGGTCGCGTTGAAGATGGGATAAAAGCTTTTTACTGGCTGCGAGGTTACGGTGACGAAGCGAAAGCAGAACTAAAAGGATTATTAGACAGTAAAATAGCAGTAGATGCCAAACCTCCACCCTCTTGGAAAGAAAAACTCTCAAACTTCAAAAGTCCTGAACTGCTCAAACCGTTGTTCATCATGATAGTATTCTTCGTCACTTGCCAATTCGCTGGAGTGAACGCCATAGCATTTTATTCTATAGAAATAGTGGAGAAAGCTGTTGGAGAAGGGATAGATCATTATTTAGCGATGCTAATAATAGATCTGTTAAGATTAATAATGTCTGTAGTAGCTTGTATAGTATGTAAGCAATATGGTAGAAGATTACTGTGTATTATAAGTGGTATTGCCACTGCTCTATCAATGATCGGTTTGTCAATGTTCTTGTACTGGAAACCTCCTAATATGTCTTGGCTGCCATTAACATGTCTGATGGTATATATTTGTGCAGTTTCAATAGGTTTAGTGCCATTACCGTGGATGATGTGTGGCGAACTATTCCCAATCAACGTTCGAGGTTTGGGATCAGGAATAAGTACTGCAACAACTTTTGTTGCTTTCTTTGTTGTAGTCAAAACTGCTCCAGGAATGATGTCAAATTTCGGAGAGGTGATAACATTCCTATCCTATGGAATAGTTGCGTTTATTGGCACAGTTGTTTTATACTTCATACTTCCAGAAACGAACGGCAAAAGCCTACAGGAAATAGAGGAGAAGTTTCGAAAGAAAAAGAATTGTGATCCTCAGGTTTAATCTAAGAGTCTACAATTAGAGTTCAAATTGGTATACACTGAAAAAAACGTTTTATGGTTATGAGATACGTTGTTGGTTCTGAGAATATTATGCCATAAGCCATTCAGATGCCAGTGAGTGTTTACATAACCTAAAGGGCTAAATACAAGTTTTCCGCAGCAAGCAAAACTTGCATGTGTAGCCTTGATTATCATGGTATATCACGAGTGGATATTATAAGAGCAATATTTTGTCAATCTACCAGTACGCTGTGAAGTGATTTTATCAGCAGTGTATTGTATGTTAGAATTCGCTTGAATTTTTTATAATCTGTGATATAAACTGTACATAAAGACGAGATTAAATGTACTTCCATTTCTATTTTTTGTTTCTTTTGTATTATTTTTCTTAGCAATGATTTTATTAGTGCTCTTATACTTTCCGGTATAGGCTTCTTATAATTATGTGTTAACAATAAAAAAGGTAAAAAATTAATTACAATATATTTATTCAACTGGTAACAATGATTACAATGCGTCTTTGATAAATTAAATGGCACATATAGATTAGTACTTTAAAATTAAACAAATAAATGCTAACTGGTACAGACACACGAAAGCAAATTTAAGTACACCAATAATATTATCTTCTACTTAACGTTATATTTAGTTTGGAATCAAAATATCTAGAGACAAAACTCTCAATGCCACAAATCAAAAATCGAAGCAAATGAATCTGAGTTAAAATTAGTTATTTTGTTAAATTTTATTCGTTTTCGAATCCCATGCCCTCAGCTGAAGATTTTCAACGTTTTCAACTTCGTCTTGGCACAAAACAAATGGCCAAGGTTCGACTTTTACTTGGAGCGAGGCTTGACCATCCTGGAAGCTGGAGGAGCGAACTTGGCGAACCCTTGCTGGTCGAACACGGGGAGGAGGTCGCGAACTCTGGCCGAGACAGTACCCCCGGTGACCCTGGAGAAAGTAGATAATCAAGGTGTATTCTGCACATTTAAATTTACGGAATTACGTAGGTCATGGATAGTTGTCAATGCAATTGTCTAAAAAGATTTTCTTATTTTGAGTACAAAAACTCAAGTTAAACCAATGCTCTTTACCCTAATTGTCTTAACTTCTTTAGTCCTAGAATTACCAATTACAATTCCTAGCCTAAAAGTGTACCCTTTTAATTGTTTTTAAATATATTTGATACCAGCTTTGGCCCACGACTTCGCCTGCGTGGTAGTTATTTTTGAAAGATAAAGTATATTAAATCCATGGAGACATCTTAAGCTATTACATCTTTCTATATTATGCTATTCCCTATCTCTGGCAAATTTTAACCAGATCCGTTCAGCCGTTCTAGCATGATTGAGTAACAAACATCCATCTATCCATCCAAACATCCGCATTTATACTCGAAGTATTAGTAAGATTTATCTACCTGCTCGGTTTAATAAGTTTAGCAGCCTGCGCAGGTGTGGCAAGCTCAGTTGGAAAGAACGTGGCTCCATAAAAGTCGAGTCCATTCTGCAGAAGTATGTTAGCCTCCTCGATGCTAGCGAGTGTGACGCGGATGACGCTCGTAGCTTCCTTCGGGATCATGCTACTGGCCAGCTCTCCATCAATAGTGGTCAATGCACGCGAGGACGTTTTCTCCAAGGGTTTGGGGGTGGAAGTACCTAAAAAATGAATCAGATAATGATTTAATATCAAATTCTTTGTTAATATCTTGCCTGAGCAGTGCGGTGCCATGTTCTTTGTAATTGGTTTTGAGCGACATTGCTTCTATTTATGAGCAGAACTAGGCGCTTATTACTACTCATATTAAATATTCAATATTTAACAAATGCAAATACTGAATAATAGTTTAATTGTATCTAAGAAAATATATATCTAAATGTTATAATAAATAAATTTATTGAAAAGCCAAAATATTTTAGAAACTTGATAAAAAAAATTGGCAAAATGTTATCCGATTTAGTGCAGCAGCGAACATACCAAATTTTAGGTAATTTATTCATGACGTCACTATGCACTATATGAAACTAGATAACTAAATACACCCAACAGTTACAAACATAGTCCTGACTCTATAAATAATATGTTAAGAACTACGAGGGACTACAGTTCCACAATACCCAGTCCCGAAACAAATTACTATCTTACACACAATCATTTTTATCGGTGCGGGAATCGAACCCACGGCCTCTCGTTTACGCCACAAAGATTGTAACAAATAAGAAACCAGTGTTACCATCCTTTGGCGATCCGGAGTAGTAGAGACGAATGACCTCAACCACAGACGTGAACTTGTAGAGGGCGTGACGCACGTCTTCCTCCGGGACTTCATCGGGAATATCGTACACGTAGATGGTGAACGTCTTCTGAGGTCTGCAGGGAATGGCGATCTGAAACCACAGTGGATTGAGGGTGTAGTGAATGATCTGCAGGCCAATATGGGAAGGAAATCATCATTTAGTAATCTATGGAAGCGACATCTAGTTATACTGATATTAATCGCGTCGAGTATGAAATTATTGAATGATGAATCTATAAACATAATACTGAATTGCTACAAATGGAACCTAGGAACAATTTATGATATATTTAAAACAAATGGTTAGTTAGCGAACGTTGTAATGATGAATTTGTTATTCAAACACATAATCAGAAAATAGAAATAAAACGAGCAAAATGGGTGTCGAAATATGACGATAATTTCAAGAAGGGCGAAGAGATAGTTCCAAAAATATATTAAAGAATGAAGTAAATAAATTACCACTTAGTTATAGCTAATCAGGTTTTTTTAAGAAATAATAATAAATAATAAATAACACCCAACAGTCACACACCTAGCCTCGACCTCACACTAAGATACGAGTCTTGTATTGTGGGTATCGGGGACTACGAGAGACTTTCGGTCTCACAACACCCAGACCTCGGACACAAATATCTGTCTGTCACACAAATATTTGTCCCGGTGTGGGAATCGAACCCACGGCCTCTCGTTTCACAGCCGGCTACTCGCCAACTGCGCTACGGAGGCTGAGAAATTAAAATAAATGAGAAATAGCCAATTATTCAATACAATCAAGAAGCAAGCAAAAAGCGAAGTTTAAAACCTTTAGAAATATGAACCAATTACCTTCCTATAAAACCGCGAGCCGGTAACCTTATGGAAACCTTTCTTGAAGACCATCTGGTAATCGTCAACGCTGGAGAATTTAAAGAGGATGCCAGTGGCGGTCTTGGTGAGGGAGAAACAGCCTTTGAACTCCATCTTCTCGCAGATGGCAGAGGCTTTCTCCATGCTGAGGCCGTGGGAGGGAGTAAGGAGGAACGCGCCCTTGGTGAGGAAATGTTCAGAGTCCGAAATGTCGGACTCGCTCTCTCCGCCCTTCATCAGAGTGTGGATCTGTTCCTTCCACATGTATGAATCTGACATCTGTTAAGCATTTATATTTTCAGACACGGAAATTAAATATGTTGGAGTCACATATGTCTCTTTACCACGTTTTCAGATTTTTAGTTCACAAATACAAATTAAATATTTTAGCCTAATCAGAAATCGCAATCATTGGAAAGCACTTGTTACATCCAGAAGTATACAAGAAATTTATACAGCGTTTCAACCATCAACAACTTACGAAAAAGTTCATATCGAAACATCAGCAATTGCATCGAAGTTACTAAACTTGAATGCAATTTTAATGCCATGCTTTAACGTTCTCGGATTGAATTCTTATTCCAAAATTGTTCGTGCTCTGTATACTATTGAATCTTCGTAATCATTGAAATAATCGATCTTATTAATCTATTCTGTTCCCCTTTATAGGCCCTAGTATAAGGTATAAAACACTAATGAGAGGGGTTAGGCCTTAGTCCACCATGTTGGCCTAATGCGGGTTGGAAGACTACCCATACTCTAGAAATTCTTATGAGAATTCTCAGGTATGCAGGTTTCCTCATTATGTTTTCCTTCACCATTAAAGCAAGTGATAATTAACAATGAATACACACGTAACTTTAGAAAAGTCAGAAGTATATGCCGTTTGGGTTTCGAACATACAACTTTTGTCTTGACAGTCCTTACCGCAACCAACTAGGCTATCGCTGCTTAATATTGAATTGGCTATTTGACAACATTGAAAATACACTGCAAATTGTGGTCATCCTGTTAGACAATAGCTTAAAAAACCATATTTCACTTCATTTTAAACAAAATAATGTATATTTTTTGCAAATTAAACGAAATAAAATACAACATTTATTTAAAATTTTATCTGTGATTTGAACGCTCTGTGATTGGTTGCAACTCTGGTGACGTCACACGCAAGTAAACATAGTAGGGATGTGACATTGAGTGAAAAAAAAATCGATTTTTCTCACTTGAATAATAATCGATTTTAGAAAAATCGATTTTTTATAAGAAAAATAATCGTTTTTTTCTTAAAATTTTGCGTAATATGTTTTTCTCTGTAGTAAGAAATTAATATTAACAATTTATTAGGAGTCTTCAGATTGGCATTGACGTCACCCATTTCACCGCTGTAGGAATCCTTGGTACGAGACATAGCTTTCCCTATGTCTTCGTACGTTGGGGTGTACACTTGTATAACCTTCAGAATACTCTGAAGGATATTCAGAAGAACCTTCAGAATATACATTTTTAAGATAAGGTACGCCACTCGAGCTGATAGGCTGCCAACTTCCACAGCGTTGCTTTTTAATGACTTGTGGATAATAAATCCGACGCCACCTTGGGATGGTTGGTGTCCTTCTCGGAAGTAGAGTAAGTGACCAGAATCTAGGGCATCTTCTCCTCCCCCTGTCTTCGGATATCGGATAGCCCTACGCTATGCCAGTTAATAGTTAATGTGACTTACCTCTTCTTCCAACTCAGCGATGTGCTCGTCCAACCGCAGAGAGCGTCCGTTGTACGTCGCCAAAAATAGTTTTTTGTGGTACCCTACCGTAACCCGGGGATTGTAATGGGTGCCTTCAATGCCAATGTACAATAGTACAAGGACACGGCGAATCGAGGGTAGGATCATTCGGCTATTGGTGCAGGAATCACAGGGGGCAAATGCTAGTCAACTTTTTCGAGACCCGGGGCCTCTTTTTGATGAATTCATTTTTCCAGAGGAAGTGGACTTGGCAAAGCCCCAATAATGTCACCAGGAATGAGAGCGACTTCATTATGACTAATAAGCGCCAAATATTCAGAGATTTGTCTGTGATCAGTAGGTTTAACACCGGTAGTGATCACCGACTAGTAAGAGGTACTCTGAATATAAAAGTTAATTTTTTTTATTTGGTAAATTATTTTGTAGCTCATTACGATTACGATTGTCTTTACACGCTTTATACTAGCTACAATTGTATCCAAGTAGACTAAGTATATATGTAACGGAATCCTTCAACGACAAGACATCAGATTTACTTGAATATTTATACACGTATCAAGGACCTATGATCAGCAGGTTCACCAAGATATTAAAAAATATTAGGTATCATTTTAAATTATATTTTTTATGTGGTCTTAATTTGTAATCGAATATTTTATTATAAGTAGGTACGTTTGATGCTGTTTCTAGACTAAAAGCATAAAATAAATTATATTTAAAAATAACCCGCTTGTTTAGCTAGCCGAACTAAAAAGTTGAAAATAATATTAATTTCCTTGCGAAAAATTATAACTTAAAAAAAACTAAAAAATATCGCGTTTTAAGGTTAAGGTTTTCAAATATAATTCCAAGATCTTTGAATCTAATAAGTTCATTGGCACACTGTTTAACGAAGAAAGGATGTATGCCAGACCCTTAGAAGAGTCAAGATTTTTAATAAAAAATATCGATATATCGAAATATCAATATTTTGTTTCGATATATCAAACTCCGATATTGACATATTTAAAAATATCGATATATCGAAAATCCGATATTTTTAAAAATATCAACATCCCTAGTTATTAGCTTGTTTACTTGCATGTGACGTCACACCAGCGCCATTACAGAAATAGCGTTTTTGCCGCGGTTTTGGAGATTTAAACTTTAACATTGATTTTTATTAAAAATACTGTATATTTTCCTGAAATATCAATGTAGTGTGCTTATTATGTAATAAAGAATAGTTTTAAATCATTATCGAAAATGAGTCAAATAGCCAATTATAAATTGAATTAATATCCTATATATTTTGAAATGACAAGAACTTTGTTCCGCTCGGTCAGAGATCGAGAGCGCAGGCGTACTGTGAGATGTCTTCCCCCAAGTAATTGCGTTATTGTTCTTTTGTTTCAAATGATTGGTATTTTTTATGATTGTGCCGCGCCTATCAAAGGCTGAAAGTACGTTGATTTTATGCAGTGTATTGATTTGGTATCTTTTTAACCGACTTCAAAATTTCGTCGGAATCTTTTTTTTATGTATGTTCCCCGATTACTCGAAGACGCCTGGACAGATTCGAGAAATTCTATTTTGTTTTAAAGGGTATACTTCCCAGGTGGTCCTATCAGATCTTGACTTGGTGCCACCAAGTCAAGATCTGATGATAGGATCTCAGAAAAATCGAGGGAAACCCTCAAATTTTACATGGACGAAGTCAGTGTAATTTTTATAACTTTTTTACGGTAATTGTAAAAACTAAATCACTAGTGTTTTTCTTTGGACATAATTTTCGCTTTGACTTTGCTTGTATGTTGCATCTTCTACTTCGCTGCTTAAAAGATTTCGAATAGGCAACTTTTTAAATAAAAATTAAATAAATGCTAAATGTATTTGTGATTAATAAAAAAGGTACGTAAAATAGATCGGTGTCTATTCTTAGCAGTATCTTCTTTACAAACTAATTATTTAATATGCACTGTAAGGTTTCATATTTTTTGGCATGTCTATTTCACATTTAATAACTTTAAGGACTAGATGACGTGGCACCGGCATTCTGGATCAAAAGACTAGTTGTATATGTATTGCTTTTAAAAAATAAACAAATAGAATGAAATGAAATGAAATCGTTTATTGATCAAGTAGGCAATTATATAGCTCTTATGACAAGTCAGAACATTAAAAAAAGTAAAGACATTTTAAGAAAAGCATATCAGCTTATGTATACATAACATACATAGCATCATCAATACACTAGCAATTAATTATTCATAAGGTATTTAACATTATAATTATTATTTATTTATTATTAATTATTTTTTATTTTTATATTATGAATTAATATTATTCAAGGTAATACCGGTCAAATATATATATATTTAAATGGGTTTGATATGGACCATGGGTATTTCCGAGACGTCGCTTGTTTTAAAAGCTACCACCGGATCCAAACGCGACCCCGCCTGAGAAGACCCGGCGAAACAAACTCAGCGAATGATATAGAAAAGGGATGTCTGTGTTTCAGTAGTATTATAATGCTATTTGGGTCTGTGGCTTGACATGAACAAAGAGAGACTTTGTAAAATTAGAAATACAATATAGCTTTAATTGTTGATTCAATTGGAAGATATCTTACTGTAGGTATTTCAAAATTCAAACCAGATATAGTAGTTTCTAAAGTACCCATATCAAGCAAGTACTATAAAGTCTCCTTAAAGGCTTATTATTTCCCAATTGTCACCGAAACTTAAACTTGAACTCCAAAATAATTAACTTCAAAAGTAAGTTGGCCGTGGGTGTTAAGTAGCAATCCGCCACAATTGGCCTAATTCCCACATCTCTTCCTAGTATGGTACAAATTGGCGCCTCTCATTAATTGGTTAATTCGGTTTTTGATCGTCGGCCGTGGGTTGTAATTGCGACAATTTTGTTCGACATTTATTGCTCTTGTTTTATTTGGAGCATATCAAAAAGTAATTAGATACCTACATTTTGAAATAAAACTAATGTTAATGATTTTATTGCGGGTATTTTGACTTTTTAGTTCTAACGTTTTGAACTTTAGTCTTCATGATCAAATCAAAATCAAATATTTATTGAATCCATGAAATTTTATACATCATTTAGATTCAGTAAATTTTTACTCTACCGCCAGTTCGGAATGCAGTTTCGCTAAAGAAGAACGGGCTAGACACTCTAGCGTTGCTCTTTTCACACCGGTTAACAATATTTGGTCATACAATTAGTAAACGATTTCAGTTTAACTACATTAGATTAGAGCAGCTCAATGTATGTTAAGTTGCCTTATTGCAATATTGTGAATAAAAATCATTACAAGACCTAGTGCCGCACATGACCATCGTGAGTGATGAAAATCTCGATTTCTTAAGGCAGTTGGTCCTTACTGAAACAGTCTGAGCAGACCAGTCCACACGAGCAGCACCCGTTCACGAGTAAAGACTCATGTGGCAGCCATCGGCCTCCTCAACCATGTAACAGGGAAGAGACTGACCTGGCACATGGCGCCGCAGCAAGCACAGACACTTTAGCGAGCATGACATACCCAGACTGAATACAACAATAAAAATACTAGAAAAACGTGAAGTAAAGTCATGTAGGGCATATAAGTTTGCAATGTTAAAGAAATAAAATATATTGGCTTTACTTAAAGTATATATAGTTCCCAATAATAATTAAATGGCTACGCTTCTAAGTAATAGGATAACTTATTCCCAAGCCTTTCGGTCATCTAAATATTCAGAAATTTTGTAATAGGCTTTATTACTTAGTTTTCGCTTAATAGTAGCTTTAAAGCATCTTTCATTTAGTTCTTTAATATGATTGGGAACCTTATTGTAAAAGCGTATACAAAGACCCTTGAAAGAGTTGCTGATTTTGTGGAGCCTTGTTTTATAACTAACAAGGTTATTTTTGTTTCGAGTATTTACACTGTGGACATCACAAATTTTAGGAAATTGTTGTATATTCTTATGAACATACATTAAATTAGCGAATATAAATTGTGATGCTACTGTCATTATATTAATTTCTTTGAATTTTTCTCTCAAAGAACTCCTAGAACTTAGCGAGTAGATAGATCGTATAGCGGTCACGAGGCATGGGACTCTGTCGCCACACTAGGTCAAAGCTGTATCGAGGGTATCAAGAACTACGAGGGAAGTACAGTCACACAAAACCCAGACCCGAAACAAATATCTGTCTGTCACATAAACATTTGTCTCGATGCGGGAATCGAACCCACTGCCTCTCGTTACTACGCCGGCTACTCACTGCGCCACGGAGGCTGTTATAATAATATTTTATTTGAGGCAACATAACTTATTAATGACACAATTAGAAGAGTTCGTCAAACATCACCATCTTTAAATGAGTTGTAGGTGAATTTTCGCAAATTCGTATTTTTGCCGCACCATCAAGCTGTGGAACAGTTTGCCAGCTGCCGTGTTCCCTCCCTCCTATGATCCTGGGTCCTTTAGGCGTAATGTGAAGAAGCTAAACAGCAGGCCGGCATGATTGTGTTGAGTAGCGGGGGATAGACTGTCTCTCGCTACTTGATACTCTGTCTGGACGTCACTGCGCTTACCATCAGGTGCAGTGTGGTCACTTTGCCGCGCCAGAATATAAAAAAAATTAAGGATCTAATGTTTCCTCTGAAAGTGACAGTTAATTCCAGAATATACGGATGATCAAGTTATTGCTACCTAAGGCTATTTTAAAGAAGCTCTCGGCGTTAAAAATATCTATTCTCACTACTTGACATTATTCTGGCCGATGTTACCTAATATTTAGTTGAATCTTTATAGTTCAATCATGGTTTATTACTATTATAAAGGACTGTATGTATAAAGGTAAGTCCAAGTCAAGCTCAACTTTAAAGTTACATAATAGTACTTAACCCCCGTATCAAAATTCTGACTTAAAACAAATTTATCTTTTTAAAAGTAATTCTTGGTTGATAATATAATAGTTTCAACATTATTTTAAAGCATTTATGGACAGTCAATGTATGTGTATGTATGTACTAAATATAACATAGTAATAATATTAAGCTGGTGGTAGGATATCGATATCCGCCCGGATAGCGACCACCGTACACAGGGCGAAAAACCCGCCATAGTGGCACACGCAAGTGTGTCGCGTTCCGGGATCAGCCAGTATACATCCGGTTTTTGTCGGGGGTCTGGAGTTGGGGTACAATGGCCATTTTGCGGCCTTCTTAGTACTCTGACACTAGACCCTCGACCCCTTCTTCACCTTCTTGCTCATGGCGTAGTGTGAAGAAGCAGGCCGGCATGAGTGTGTTGAGTAGCAGGGATAGATCGTCTCTCGCTACTCAGTACTCTATTTGGACCGCACTGCGCTTACCACCAGGCACAGTGCTGTCACTTTGCCGTGCCAGGATAAAAAAAAATTATTAAAATATACAATGAAAAACAAGATAAATAGGCAGACACAATACAATATAGATATCCGTTTATCTTTATAAATAAAGCATAATATAGTAAAAAAAAATGCAATACCAAATAAAAAAAAACACTAATTTTAAAATCCAACCACTTTGCACGGTTGATTTAAAAGTAACTATACGTTAGATAAGATAGTGTTTTCTTGTATTGATTGATTTGTGTAACATATGAAACAACTGAAAAAATCCGTCACTAATAGAAAGCTACACTTCCCCGACTGGCAACGGATATATTTTACCAACTACATTTATCACTAAAACTCACTAGAAAGCCCTCATCGGCTAGGAACAAAAACTCATAAAGAAAAAATATATACTAATTTACCTCTAAAAATAAATGTACTTAAAAAACAAAATCCTCAATATTTCAACATACCTGTCTCTTATCGTTCTTGATGACTGGCGTTGTGGTCCCGGTCTTCTCGTCCTCTGGCCTGATGCTTTGTTCTGTGTCAGAGACGCCTTCTGCTAAGGACATATTGTGACTGGCGCTGACGGGCGGTTACCGAGGGTTTTCGTTGGAGACTGGTGGCCAACCGCGCGTGGCGGACCGCTCCTTGTCTTTCCTGGCTTGAGATGGCATGGAGCTGGTCTAGGCTAACACTTGAATAAAATTTGAAGATGTTTTGTTAAGCTATGATACAAATATTCTTCATTTTACCTGTCCACATGATTTAATGCTCTAACGCATATTTAAAATCGTGCTGTTGAATCCTACTGCATTCAAAAATGAAACACAGTTGAAATTAAACAATTTTTTACGGATTCTATCGCGGTGTATGTATAATTAGTTTTAATTTAATTTATAGTATATAATATTTATATTAATTTATAGTTTATAAAATTTGGTGTGTTTTGTAGTTTATATTCAAAGTGTAGTATTCAAGTCTTGTTAAATAATACTACGATTGACCAGACAAATCTGTTAGCACATCACACACTACTATATTAAAGCATCCGTAAAATTTGTTAAGTATAATATTCGCGTAAACATAAGCAACCATTATGAAACCCAATTGTTTAGGAGGCATCATTTGACATGTTTTAGACATTCTATAGTAGTGTGTAACGTGGTAACAGATTTGTCTGGTCAATCGTAGTATTATTTAACAAGAATTTAATACTACACTTTGAATATAAACTACAAAGCACACCAAAATTTATTTACCAAACGTGGCGAGCGGGCAAAGCCCATGAGAGTTTATGTCGTCACATCTTTTGTCAGCCTCTGTGGCGCACCGGGTGAGAAGCCGGCTGTGAAACGAGAGGCCATGGGTTCAATTCCCGCACTGAGATTAAATGTTTGTGTGACAGAGATATTTGTTTCAGGTCTGGGTGTTGTGGGACCGTAGTCCCTCGTAGTTCTTGATACCCACGATACAGGTTAACAGGTAAACCCAGGGTAAAACCCTAGTGTGGAGGTCAGAGCTATGTGTTTAGCTTTTGGGACCTTTATATGTAAATTGAGAGTGTTTTTAACTTCATAACCTGAAGGTAATTGAATATACCATATCGTCTACTGATATGTATATGTTGAAATATACTCTTGAAGTCTATTGAACTCAAAGTCCTCTTAGTTATGATGCCCAGGACAATTATCCACATAGTGAACATTTGATTTCCTATATTTCTAATTCCTGATAAAAGAAATTTAGAAAACATTCAAATACTTATTGTGCCGGTGACTCGAACCCAGGACTTCGAAGTTCACGGCCCTTGTACACTATGACTTATACACAAATAAAGGGATTTAAACAAAATACATTTCATTTACACATAATCTTTCCTGAAAGGCCGGCAACGCATTTGCAAGCCCTCTGGTGTTGCAGATGTTCATGGGCGGCGGTGATCACTTTCCATCAGGCGAGCCTCCTGCCCGTTTGCCCCCTTTATTTCATAAAAAAAATAAAAATAAATTATAAAGATGCTCTATGGTTTTTGTTTTTTACAATTTTTATGGCAGGAACTATGCCGTAAGATGCAGCTATCAATCTATGCCAATATAGGTTAATTGTAAAGTACAATCCACATTGAAGCATCAACTAAAACTTAGGAGTTATAGTACAAAATATGTACAGTTTAAAAACCGGATGCTTTTTCACCTTCTTGCCCAAGGCGTAGTGTGGCGAAGCAGGCCGGCATGGGCATGATTGTGTTGAGTAGTGGGGGATAGATTGTCTCTCACTACTCGATACTCTAATTGGACGGCACTGCGCTTACCCTAACCGACCGTTTACAACTAAATTTTGTGAAGAATGCTTGTGTCCAACTTAAAACATAGAATAGTTTTAGAACCGATAAGAAAATCAAAATCAAATATTTATTGAATCCATGAAATTTTATGCATACATATATTATTTAGATTCAGTCGTTTTACACTACCGCCAGTTCGGAATGCAGTTTCGCTAGAGAAGAACGAGCAAGAAACTTTAGCGTTGCTCTTTTCGAACACTGGTTAAAAATATTTGTTCATGCAATGAATATACGATTCAAGTTTGACTACATTAGATTAGAGCAGCCCAATGTATGCTATTTAAGTTGCCTATAAGTGGCGCTGTTGTCGAGATCAGATTTTTTTACAATGAAAATTCGGTGTACTGAGATGGCAGTTTGTGGCAGGACCACGTCTGTCCGGGCCAACTAGTTAATATATAGATGATGGTATGTGGAACAGCTTGGTGTATATGCAATTATTATGGATTTCGTGCCACTACCTGCCCTGTTTGTTTGTTAACTTGTTGATCTAAACAGTAGCCCTAGTCTAAATCTGAACTACAAAGATTGCGTTTGTAAGTGAGTAATATTAGTAGGATAAATAAATAATATAAATACAATCTTATACATGAGTAGAATAAAGGATACACGACTTAATAAAATAACCATGTTATAGGTAATATACTATAACTTATAGATATGAAAATCCCATTTATTTATATAAATAAAATAATAAACGAACGCACTGAAAAAAAATCATATCATAGTTCCATTTACCCCTCTTTGTGAACGCTACCTTATCAATTCTGCGACAGGAGTGTAATTTGATGAAATGCCCATAAGTGGGCAATGTGCCGTGACGGCAATACGCGTCGTGACCGCGAAGCACCGCACATAAACTTGCCAATTTTATTGATAATTGAAAATCATTAATATTTTAAGTGGTAGATTCACAGATACTTTAGCTATAGAAGAAGGCTGGACGGGTTCAGTACCACTGTATTAAAGACAACCGTCGTGAATTAGTAGCTGGGTACAGTCAGTGAGATTTCTATAATACTAAATTCCCTTTTCCAATCGCCTTTCCTCTAGATTCTTCTAGTATAGGGTAGTTTCCTGTGTTTAATTGTGTATATTATTCGATATGCAACCGAATACAATAGGTAGAAGGAACTCTTTAACGAAATAAGAATCAAAATTGTTTATTGGTATGAGCAAAACTGGGTGCGTAGTGGGAACATATCACTATCTCCCTCGCACAACTGCACAGTAATGGCCATTCTGAGAAACGTGACGTCACGGGACATATCGTGCATCCTTTTCATTCATTCTGTCATTTGACAATAACCCTTACAGCAGTTTTGTATAACGTGAAATTTACTTCTTTTTGATCGGATTCATAAAATTTTAATGAATAGGCCATGCACCTAAAATTTCAAGAAATTATAGGTGCATGGCCAATCACAAGTAAGGAAGGAGAGAAGAGTTTGGGTCTCTGGTAATATTGCTGTGTTGTGAGATAGTGGTATCAAGCCGGACTAGTCAGTCCATTTTTTCTGCAACAAAACTATCCTCAATGCGGCTCTACCTCAGAAAAGCTTTACTGCGATGACATTCTAATCAGATAGCATTATGACAGATTTTAAATCAACGCCATCTGTGGATGTTAGAATAAAACTGACTGTTAGTTCTACTAAATTTCAACAGATGGCACATCTCTTTATTTAAAAACACGTTTGCATGGGCATTGTATCCCACACAAATGTTTGTAAAACAATGTTAATGAACTTACATTACAATTTAAAATGTCATGACCAATAAACTCGCAAATATTATGTAATGGTTTTTTACGAGGAAGTGAAATGATAATTGCCAAATTATTATCTTATCGTTAATCACATATTTTCAAGGACTTGCCGCCGCTCGTGCTACATTTTAATAGATTTTCCTCATGATAGTAAACGCCACATTTGCCTATAATGTCTGTACCGTTTGCCAATGAATTTGACGAATTGCTATGACCGCTCCATGGAACATCGGCTGAAGTAGAGGTTTCGCTTTCGTGCGGTCGAAATGCAGCATTTCCATGTTTTTTTTTCTTTTTTTATCCTGGCACGGCAAATGACCATACTGCACCTGATGGTAAGCGCAGTGCCGACCAATTAGAGTATCAAGTAGCGAGAGACAGTATATCCCTCGTTACTCATCACAATCATGTCGGCCTGATTCTTCACAATACGCCAGAAGAAGCGGTCGAGGGTCTAGACCCTCGTGTCACACTAGTGTCAGAGTACTCAGAAGGCCGCAAAACGGACAAACCTCGTACTCCAGCTGTAGACCCCCGACCAAATGCTCTATTTGTTCTTTAATATGTTTCAGGAATGTCCAAAATGCGGCTTGAAACGTTTTTTAATATTCCATAAGCGGTTTTTCAAATATAATAGGTCCTTTTATATCGAAAACAACATTCGACAATACCTGGCTAATATTAAATTACTCTAGGTGATTTTTTTCTACATTATAATCAATTTGTCTTGGATGCTGTTCGGTATAAATTTTCTTATCGATTTTAAGCTAACTTCCCTTATACGCAAATACTTGAAGGCTTAAACATTTTTCAGAATTGAAAGAAAATACCTACTTTAATATTCTCTACAATTCATAATATCTGCACATATCTGATGTAACGAAGTGGGTTTCAGCTCAAATTCGTCATAATTTGTAGCTGCTGGTAGGATATTCATATCTGCCTGGATAGCGACCACCTTTCACAGAGTGTAAACCCCACCATAGTGGCACACGCAAGTGTGTCGCGTTCCGGGATCAGCCAGTGTACATCCGGTTTTTGTCGGGGGTCTAGAGTTGGGGTACGATGTTTGTCCGTTTTGCGGCCTTCTGAGTACTCTGACACTAGACCCTCGACCACTTCTTCACCTTCTTGCCCATGGCGTAGTAGATAGATTGTCTCTCGCTACTCGATACTCCAATTGGACGACACTGCGTTTACCATCAGGTGCAGTGTGGTCACTTTGCCGTGCCAGAATAAAAAATAATCATATCATATATTCAATCTAATCAATTTTAATATTATGTTTATGACCCTAAGATATTTATTTTCACTTCTAGGTCTTCAGCACCACAACAAGGTCAGCGGTTCGGAGTGGAAACTACCAAACCCAAACCGAAACGCTAGCTTAAGATAGGTCACATAAATAAAATAATTATCGAGAATGTTTTGTTTTATTATACATTTTTATTGCATAATGTCAAAAACGAGCTGTGCAAAATGTTTGCACGTACTGATGTAATACGTAACATAACTGGTCTTGGTCACATTGCACTTATTTGACTGAACGTGGGATTTTTCCTTGTGCCGCTGTAACAAAGGTTGTTTAACAAATGTGCATAAATTTATCGAAACTATGGCTAACGAAAGAGTGTCACCATTCGCGAAACAAGTAAGTACATATGTAGTCACAAGAGTATAACCTCAATAGTGTTCTAATTTTGTTTATAAATATCTAGGTGTTTGGTACCTAATACATTCAAGTTTACGGATAAATTAAAAAGTTATTTTAAGATCTGCTGACCAACGCCTTATAGAACTCAGATTCACACTTAGTTCCATATCCAGTGTATAGATGGAGCTTTAATAAAAATGCAAAACATTAAACATAAGTTTAAAAAAAACGTTTCATTTATCTAATGATAATCAGTCACAATTACCTTCGCTAATAAATGCATTATATGTTATTAGATGAAATTTGAGACTATTAACAAATATTATTACGATATAGTGACATCTAGTGTGAGTTTTCTGTACTAATTTCAGTGTTTCGTCACTCTTGCTGTTGGCATCAATCTCATCGGGCATGGAGCCGTGATGGGATATGCAGCCGTCTTACTTCCTCAGATTCACGACAAAGACTCCGGTTTTGTAGTAACAAAAACCGCAGACTCCTGGATCGGTGAGCAATTTTTTGGAAAATTGCTTTTATGTCCAAACTCCACTTATCTAAATCTCACAGCAGTCGCTATTTAAATATAGAGCAATTAAAGAAGTTATGAGGAAGATTAAAGGAATTGAGCCTGTTAGAACATTGTACATTGTTGCAACATTGTTTTTGTGTTTATGTTTATTGTAACAATGTTTATTATTGTAAAAAGCACTGTATTTCTACATTGTATTTCTAAGAAATTATAGCACTGTGCACACTTCAGCAGCCATTTATGAAAGACAAATCAAGAAAGTGCAATGAAATGTTACTACAAATAATGACAGTGACGTAGGATGACGTATCCAAGTCACTAGAAATTAAACGGTATCAAATCTCCTTACATTTCTGCTAGCCTGGTACTCAGGGCAACTTCAGAGGTGTTACTTTTGGTCACGCGCATCTTAAAATTTCACTCTCATCATTTTTTCATAACGCGCCTAAAGAAATATAACTTCAAAATAATGTGTTTTCGTTCAGTAACTTACTTTACATTTATATAGTTCACTAACTGCCGGAGCCTCGAGTAATCTCACTGGGCGTAGAAAACGCAATAGTAAATAAACTTTTCTGATTTCTTGTGAGTAGCACCAGTAATCACTGTCGAGTTGGCCTATCACCTATCTGTCTTCTGTATATATAAAAGAAGACTGACTGACTGACTGATCGATCAACGCACAGCCAAAACGGCTGGGGTTAGAGAGTTGAAATTTTGACTGTAGGTACCTTTTATGACGTAGGCATCCACTAAGGAAGGGTTTTCGGAAATACTACCTCTAAGGGGGTAAAATAGGGGATGATAGTTTGTATGAAAATTCGTCATTTTTGAAGTTAAGTTTATGAAATTTAGTATTTGGCCTTTTAGTCAAAAATAAAAAATATATATTTCAGGATTTTTGGATATTCCACCCCGAAGGGGGTAAAATAGGGGAAGGAAGTTTGTATGAAAATCTGTCATTTTTGCAGTTAAACGCATGAAATTTGGTATTTGGCCTTACAGTTAAAAATTAAAAACACATATTTCAGGGTTATTGGAAATTCCATCCCTAAGGGGGTTAAATAGGGTAAGAAAGTTTGTAAGTTTTTGTTTTGTGGGAAAATCCTTCATTTTTGAAGTTAAATGGTATTTTGTAGTGTATACTTTTTGTCTCAAACATGACCTCCACGCGGGCGGAGCCGCGAGCAACAGCTAGTGATGTATATTCAGCTGATAGCATGACTGTAAATAATTAAATACAAACAACCACACACATAGTCCTGACCCCACACTAGGCCAACCCTATATAGTATGGATCTCAACTACGAGGAGCTATGGTCCCACAACACCCAGACTCGAAAGGAATATTTGTGAATTATAAAAATGTCTTAGAGCGAGAATCAGTCATATCAGCCAGCCAGCGGGATTAGCCAGTGTTCATCCGGTTTTATGTCTAGAGTTGGGGTACGATGTTTGGCCGTTTGCGGCCTTCTGAGTGCTCTGTCACGAGACCCTCGACCGCTTCTTCACCTTCTTGCCCATGGCGTAGTGTGAAGAAGCAGGCCGGTATAATAGTGTTGACTACCGAGCGATAGATTGTTTCTCGCTACTCGATACTCTATTTGGACGGCACTGCGCTTAGTTATGCAGTGTGGTCATTATGCCGTGGCACGATAAAAAAAAATATAGTAAGAGCGCATAGAGCTAAAACCGTCAATATCTTATTAATTAATATAGTTTTTTATAGTATCACGTATAAAATTATAGTTGCAAAACATATATCAATTATTAAAATATACATCTGTTTCCACAGCGTCAGTGATAGGTCTCACGCTGCTGATAGGCAACTTCTTTGCGGCGCCTGTGATGGGACCTTTGGGGCGGAAAGTAGCCCATTACACCATCAGCGTGTCTGCTATGGTGGGATGGATAGTTACTATACTAGCCACTAGCGTTGAGGTAAGTAGAAGAATATCAAAACACAGTTTTACATTCATACATATACACTGAAGTCTTTAATCCCCGAAGGGGTAGGCAGAGGTGTAACCCACTTTTCGCTGCATTTAGGTCCCATAATGAGATAGGGGCGAGCCTATCGCCATATCGGGTACAGATTCCAGACTCCGAGATAATACTGAGAATTTCTAGCTAGGAAAAACCCAATAACTCTTTACCCGATCCGGGATCGAACCCGAGACCCCAGCACAGCAGTCGTAACGCATGCGCAATTACAACTGCGCCACCGAGGCAGTCTGCATCTGTTATCTTTGCAATATAAATTACACCTCCCCTAATATTCTTTGTTTCTTTTGTGTTAATTTAGCTCTACCATTTCATCAGTGATCTTACTTATGTCAAGCAGAAATCTCTACCAACATTCCAATCCAGTATCTTTAGTTCTCATTCTAAAAATGGTAATTTAGCTTGACTTTCCTGTGGCAGTGTGCTTTTTTCTTAAACTTCACGTCCTGGTTTCGAACACCGAATCAGACAATCCTTTGTGCTTTCTCAAAACGATTCTTTAGAAAAACTCTCTTCTTTATGTTTTTAAATTGATATAATCTGCAGTAAAGTGTTTTGTATTAATTACAAGTATATCTTAATTTCAGGCCCTGATTGTCGGAAGAGTAATCCAAGGTCTATCATTCGGCATGATGTTGCCTCTACGCTCAATCCTCATCGGTGAATACACGAGCCCTAAGCACCGTGGGGCGTTCCTAACCACCGTATCCTTAACCCAAGGCTTCGGCATATTCTTCGTACATCTACTAGGATCCTTTCTGAGCTGGCAGAAAACTGCTCTCGTCTGCGTATTTCTGCCTTTTACTAGCCTGGTGATGACTATGTTCTCTCCGGAATCCCCAAGCTGGCTAGCAGCTAAAGGAAGGTTTGAGGAATGTAGAACAGTCTTTCATTGGTTGAGAGGAACTAGCGAAGACCAAGAATTGGAAGCTATGATCACAGCGCGGCAAGATATCGAAAAAAATAAAAACAACAATCAAAAGATAACTATTATCGACACCATTAAGAAGAAGGAGTTCTTTAAACCGATTATTTTGATGGTACACGTGTATGCTATGGGTCAGGTATCGGGTGCTACTTCAATGGCGGCGTATTCGACAACGATAATTAAATTAATCATGAATCCCAAGGTGAATGCTGAAGCTTGGATGATAGGTCTTGACGCCCAGCGTTTTGTGGGTAATACCTTAGCTGTATACGTTATCAATAGATTTAGAAGACGCACCATGATGTTCGTTACTGGTATTATTTGTTTTATCAGTCACATAGCTATAATTGCGTATGTTACTTTAAGAAATTCTGGTATTATTACATACAATGAAATTTGGTTGCCAGGTTCGCTGATAAGTATTCAGTTTTTCTCTGTGGCAATAGGCATGGGGCCTTTACCGAGTGTGATAGCTGGAGAGGTGTTCCCTCTGGAATATAGGAGTATAGCTGGAACTATTAGTATTGTTGCTATAGCTGGAACGTTATTCTTGGTGCTGAAGACTTTCCAAGGATTGGTGGATGCACTTGGAATTAATGGAACTTATGGAGTATACGCATTTGTAATTGGATATTCCCTCATAGTTATATGGTACTTAATGCCGGAGACCAAAGGGAAAACTTTGCAGGAGATTGAAGAAGAATTCAAAGGAAAATCTGATGCAAATTCTGAAGCCGAGGAGAAACAATCTTTGAATACAAAGGACGTTGACGTCAAAGAGTCCGCATAGGATTATGAAGTATGGAATACTCACAACACAATTTCGGATTGCTTTTTTATGGACGACAATATGAAATGAATTAAACAGTTGAATTTGTTTTGCGCCAAAACAAAAGAGCAAAAAATACCGAGTAATTTCGTATTGATAAGTAAATAATTTCTAATTTGGACCAGACTTTGGCTGTCGAAGTTATCTCTTACCCGTAAACGACAAAATCACGAAAATTATACTAAAGTTGTATCAGATTGTGTTCAGACAAAAACAACGCTTGAGTAAACAGTATTATGTACATAGTTAAAGGGTATTTAAAATGGCTTGAAGGAATGAAAAAGGATTAATTGATGACTAAAAATGCCATGTAATATGTATCGTCATGAATTCACGTGACGGTATAATCAGGTGACTAATTAACGCGTTATTTTACTAATTACGCAGAGGAAATACTCGTGCTGATACAACGCATAACTGCATTACTATCAGTGAAAACAAGACAAGAACGTAAAAAGGACTTTGAGTTGTAAGAATTCCTTGAAGAGCCCTTTCAAGTTATTACATAAAATAAGAGATATATAACTTTATGGACTTTGTGTCGGGATAGTATTTCATTATTAGTATTTTTTTTATCCTGGCACGGCAAAGTGACCGCACTGTACCTGATGGTAAGCGCAGTGCGGTCAAATAGAGTACTGAGTAGCGAGAGACGATCTATCCCCGCTACTCAACACACTCATGCCGGCCTGCTTCTTCACACTACGCCATGGGCAAGAAGGTGAAGAAGGGGTCGAGGGTCTAGTGTCAGAGTACTAAGAAGGCCGTAAAATGGCCATTGTACCCCAACTCCAAACCCCCGACAAAAACCGGATGTACACTGGCTGATCCCGGAACGCGACACACTTGCGTGTGCCACTATGGCGGGTTTTTCGCCCTGTGTACGGTGGTCGCTATCCGGGCGGATATGAATATCCTACCACCAGGTTTCACCACCAGTATTCAAGTAATGTAGAAATAAATCTTACAAATAATATGCAATTATAATAATCACGTGTCTCCTATGCTATATAATACTAAAAGAGCTACTGTAACTAACAAAGGGTAATTGATTTTGAAGTTTGGGCATATGTCTTTGGCGTTTCTAATCTAAAGTTTGGATATTTGTATGTTTGTTACTCAATAACGCAAAACGGCTGAACGGATTTGTATGAAATTTGGCACACAAATAGTTTATAAGCTGGATCAACACACATGATGTGTTTTATCCCGAAACCCTCGAGCGCGCTGTTCCCTCGAAGCTGCGGGCGAAAGCTACTAGTACAAAATAAGTAAATAACTATCAAAGTACTTAAATACATCTCGACCATGCAAAACCTTTTCCGCTTCTGTAGTTTTTATGGGTGCACAGAGCAGAATCATCAGCCATTGATGTGATCTAAAAAACTAAAAAGGTGGTGTAAACAGGAGGTTTTTTATTCTGGCACGGCAAACTGCACCTGATGGTAAGAGCAGTGCCGTCCAGATAGAGTATCGAGTAGCGAGAGACAATCTAACCCTACTACTCAACACAATCATGCCGGCCTGCTTCTTCGCACTACGCAATGGGCAAGAAGGTGAAGAAGAGGTCGAGTATGGCGGGTTTTACACCCTTTGTACGGTGGTCGATATGAATATCGTACCACCAGCAACAGGTCCGATAATACCACCTTTTTATAAGCTGACGAGGCTGGCTTGTGGTTTGTCAATCATAGCGTATTCCATAATCTAATGAAGATTATCAGCAACGATGATATACGGTGATATTGTCACTTATGTATAGTACGCGACAGGACGACATGGCAATCGTCTTAGTCGTAGCGCTGCACGACGCACGAGTTCGCATCGACCGCGTTTATCGATATCGATCTCGCTCACATTGTTCTTTGTCGTTGTGTATTAAAATGACTTCGGTCGCTTCCTCATCACGTGTTTAAACAAAAAACCAATAATTAATTCTTAAGCACGAGAACTAATCTGAAAAGTATTAAAAAATTGTGACATTAAACGAAAAGACAATTATTATAATTACCCTGTCAATCAGACATTGGATATGGCTGCGTTTCACACCGGCTTTTTAGAACTTTGCCCAGAATACAATCCGAATCGAAATTAGCAGGACCCAAACAATTAAAATCGCCCATAATTGATATTTATTGTGATGAATAAAATATTTTACTTATAATAAACCTTCTTTAATTAATTTTAGTCTTATTTTCTTGCATTGCAATCAAATAAATATCGATATAAACTACCTACTACATTTTGTCGCATCACTAGAAAATTGCCATGTCGAGCTGTCGCATACTATCATATCATATAAATAAAATAAAAATAAAAATCTTTATTCATCATGTAGGCATATAAAAGGCACTTATGACAGGTCAAAATACAAATGGAAATTCTCCATACGGGAATGAGTAATTATGGTTAGTGGCGTAGGAACTTGGAATCTACCATCAAGGGCTGGTAGGCAGGGATACAACGTCGAGGATAGGACTGGAAAAGGAGAAAAGAGGATGACCGGAAAATGAAAGGAATCATGATCGTCGGTAAAGGAACTGACGGGAGATGATGATGATCAGGACAGGAATGGGAGGGGAGAAGTTGAAAGGAAACAGGACGGATTTGGAAGGAAAGTAAACCCTAGTCTAGCTAACCTACCAGCCTTTCACTAACTATCTAAGCGATGACGACCCGAAGAAGAAAGGCAGAAAGAAACTCCGGGCTTATTTTTTTCGTCATCAATTGTAACATATTTTTTTCTTCTCATTATAATAAATTTATAAACATATTGTATCAATATATGGATTAATGCATACATAGCACCGTTAAAACGTAAATCTTGATAACATATAAAAAAAAAAAACAAATTAAAGGGTGTATCATTGCATTAAATCCACATTTACAATTGACCATACATTGGCATATACCTACGTTGAGACAATTTACATTTAAAATATAATTCAAAGGCATACACTTTATAAATTGAACGATCGATCGGTCGTCTATCTCAAATGAATAAATATGTCAGACAAAGAAAAAATGTCAAAATAGATTTTTTATAAATAAGTATACATTAAGGACCTTTAAAATACACAGTTTATAATTATTCTAGTAATGTTATAAATTCAAAGAGATGCCATAGTATCTTGGTGCAGTGTGCAGGACCGATCCCAAACATCCCTATCCCTACTAAGTCTTAACTTTGTAACTGCGAGTTTGTTCCTATTTCTTGTATTTAGACTGTGTATGTCACTGTTTTTTTTAAAGTAAGCCAAATTTTTGCGGACATACATTATATTTTGAAAGATGTATTCGGCCGGCAACGTCAGTATATTAATATCCTTAAACAGTTCTCGAAGAGAGTCGCGAGATCGGAGGTTGTAAATTGCGCGAATCGCTCTCTTCTGCTGTATAAAGATTGTCTGCAGATCTGCAGCAGAACCCCACAGCAAAATGCAATAGGACATAATGCTGTGAAAGTAAGCAAAGTATACTAACCTAGCCGTCGCCACATCCGTCAGCTGTCTAATTTTTCTAATTGCAAATACAGCGGAGCTCAATTTACTAGAGATCTTTTTTATGTGTGGACCCCACTGCAAGTTAACATCTATTGTAACTCCAAGAAATACAGTTGACGGGACTAAATCTAATGAATTTTCACCTAAAGATATATTTGATTTTTCTTGGGTCACATTAAGCATTGAAAATTTAATACAATTAGTTTTATTTGCATTTAAAAGTAGGTTATTTGCAGAAAACCAGTCCAAAGCTAAGCTAAGAGCTTTATTGGACTCTAAAAGATTCTCATCTTTCCTATCTACTTTAAAGATAAGTGATGTATCGTCAGCAAATAATACTACATCTGCAATGTTATTGACCATGTACGGAAAGTCATTTATATAAACTAGAAATAAGAATGGGCCCAGAATGGATCCCTGTGGAACACCTATCTTAACAGAAGAACCTACAGAAGTAACATTGTCAATAAATACTTTTTGTTTCCGATTTGTTAGGTATGACGACATTAACTTTAGCGCTGGGCCGCGAATTCCATAGAAATTAAGTTTTAAAATGAGAGTTCTATGATCAACGCAATCAAATGCCTTGGAGAGATCGCAAAATACTCCTAAAGCATCTTGCGATCCCTCCCAGGCTTCTAACACAGACTTAACTAAAGCACAACCAGCGTCCTGCGTCGACCGGCCCTTTGTAAAACCAAATTGCCTATTATGCAGGATCTCATTTTGGTTAAAGTGCAACAACATTTGATTGAGAATTAGTTTTTCAAATATTTTACTAAATACTGGCAGTATTGATATAGGTCTATAGTTAGAAGGAGTGTTTGAACAGCCTGCTTTAAATATTGGTACTACTTTACTAATTTTCATTAGGTCAGGAAATATACCGTCTTTTACACAACAATTAAAGATATTTGCCAATATTAAAGATATGTTAATGATTATGGCCTCTAGGGCTTTAACGGACAGTCCCCAAATATCTTCAGTACTTTTATTTTTTAAACTCTTAAATACTTTAATAATATCATAATATGTAACAAACTTAAACTCAAAATTGGGTAATGTTAAATTGACATTTTGTTTCAAAAATGATTCAGCTACTTTAGGTGATGATGAAAGACATTTTGTTGTCTCGAGTGGTATGTTAGTAAAGTAACTATCTAGAAAATTTGCAATGGTGCTTTTATCTGAAACCAGTTCGTCATTAATATTTAAAATAATTTTACCGTCTTTTACCTTACTTTTACCAGTTTCAGTATTTATTATTTTCCAGGTACTTTTGATTTTGTTGTCAGAGTTTTTAATACTATTACTAACATAAGTAGCTTTAGCTTGCTTGCATACTTTCTTAAAGATTTTTGAATATGTTTTTACGTAGTTTTTGAAGATGACATCGGGTGTATATGATCTTTTGTCATATAATTCATAAAGAATATCTCTACTACGTTTAATACCTTTTGTTGCCCAGGCAGAAAACTTTAATGAATTTTTACATGTTACTAATTTAAGTTTGCATGTTTTATTAAATTCTTCCGATATACTATTAAACAAAGTTTTAAACATTTCATTAGGGTTGTCAGATTTAGGTGAGAATAGAGGCAACACAGAATTTACTCTTTGGCTAAATTTATCTAAATTATGTTTTGACAGTAGCCTAATTTTTATGTTGGTTTTATTATTGATTATTTTACCTTTAAGTCTGACCATTTGGCACTTGTGATCTGAGCGGACACCTGAGACTAATTTCTTATGGTTTACTTCAAAATTAGAAATTACATTATCAATGCAGGTAGCCGATGTATCAGTTACTCTTATTTACTATACTTATTTATTATACTATACTGTATATTATACTGTATTATACATACTATCATATCATACTATCATATACATCACATCGAGCATGCATTTTGCGTGACCATTTTGGACCCAAAATGAGACTTGTGTATGTTAAAATATACCTAATGCTATATGTTCAATGATTTTATATACAAGAATGCGTAAAGATGGAAAGTGTTGCCACACGAAATATATATATATATATATTTTATGTTTAAAGGGGGCAAACGGGCAGGAGGCTCACCTGTTGGAAAGTGATCACCGCCGCCCATGAACATCTGCAAAAGCTTGCAAATGCGTTGCCGGCCTTTAAGGAAAGAATATGCTATTACTATATAATCATATTATTTAGTATTAGCTATGTATTTTTGATACTAGATTTATATCAAATGTAGCTTATGTATTTCCAAAATATTATTGTAAATGCGTGCACGTTTTAATCTGATGCAATTCAATATTATATGTACGTGTACATTTAACAATTTGTTTTACTTTATTTGGATACAGTCTGTGTAAACAGACAGATATTGGACTGAAAGAGAACTTCCAGTACAAAAAAAAAGAAGAAGAAGAGACAAAGCTACTGTGCGGCCAAAACCTATTTCTTTTCGCTCCTGCAAGTCTTTGACGTAGACCATTCAAAATTCTAGAAAAAGAGAACTGGTAGCCGCACGTTTGCTTTATCTCTTTCACATTTTTCTGCCAGTATTCACTTAATAACTGGATAGAGACGCACAGTCCATTTTTTATGTCGATGGTGTAAATACTGTAAACAGACAATTCAAGTGTTACCCACCTTTAAACATTTCAATCATCACAAAATAAATAATTACTAAAATTACACCAATGACATATTATACCTATGTATATCATTGGTGTAATTTCCACAGTAGGTCAATTGGGTTTTTTGTAAGTAGCAAATATGACTGATATATTTTGTTTAGGGCGTATAGAATCGACTACAGCCAGTCTAGTCTAGACTTCATTAACTGACGTCATCACGGGCCGCATGCGTGAAACAGTGACGCTCAAAGATATCGACATTGTATCACTGTTAGTAGATAATAGAAAAATATATTTATTTACCGCTCATGTGAGATATTAGTGATAAGGTTTCTAAGAGCGAACTGTGCAAAAGTCGAGTGTCCATCGTATAAATCCGGTTCATAAAAACGCTAAAATCGACGTGTGTTACTAGTGAATTGGTGTGGAAAATAAATTATTTGTATAGTAATTTAAAAGAATTATAACACAGTAACAAACTATTGATAAAAATTTACCAATATATTTTTTCAAATTAAAGTAAATTTTACATAATTTTAAACTATACATTATTAACTGGTACTAACACTGAGGATGTTTGAATAAAATTTATTTTAAATATGATAATTAATATAAAACATTTAAGAGTCACAGAAAATTAATATATTATTAGGTATATAATAATATATGTACACTTTTATAGTAGTTTTTTAAGTTATATTTATTTAACTCAATGAGAACAAAATTTCATTAACATTTTTAAAATAAATCGCGAAGTATGACAAATAGAGATTTATTAAATATCAACTTTTTATTCATTTAGTAATATGACGGTTCGGGTTTACTAACATAACTAATATAAAACACAAAATAGTTTCTACTTATGTCTTTAGACTTTGAGACTACTCAACATTATTCATTGAAATTTTGTGTATGTGTGTGGTGGGATCCAACTTAAAAGATATGTAGTTTTAGATCCGATAGGTGGCGCTGTTCTAGATATCAGAATTACTTATTTTTTCAACGAAAATTCGGTCCACAGAGAAGGCGGTTTATGGCAGGACAATGTCTGCCCGGGACTAGTATTACATAGAATAGATATCAGTTTTCTAAGAAATAACAACATTCAGCATCCAATACAAGTCTTTCCAATCGATAATACAAATAACATTATCGGCTTAAATAAACAAGTGAGACACAAATGCATCCATTTAGTAACACAACACAGACGTTATTAACGTTAACGAGAAACGTAGCGTTTAAATAATCAGTGGAAGCGCCGCCTTAGATAAAGATATTATTTGTAATCCACTGAGTCCAGTTAAAATCTTTGTAGTTTATTGGGATTTTCTGTAGTATAAAGACAAAATGTGTGTTGTATACACATAAACATAAGGAACAGACTTCTCGAATTCAGTGTTTAATTTGTGTGACACGATGTGCTACGTTTAATAATAAAATAATAATTTAATTCTACAGATGTTATTGTTGTATAGAATGTATAAAGTGTTTTAATTGGAACTGAAATGTGTAAAGAAAAAATGAAAAGCAGAATATCACCGTTTTGGAAACAAGTAAGTGAATATTTTGTTAACTATGACAATATAATATAATCAAAAAAACATCTTAATCTGAAGTTAGTAATTTATCACAAAAATATTTTTGTAGTTCACTGTTTATTCATTTATTTTTATTAATTTTTTAATTTAAAAAAAATAAAGTATAAATTTCATTTTAAATATAAACATCTGGTGTTAATCTAGCGTCGGTACATTTATTTCATCAACACAGACGGACTTGGCGAAAAAACTTCATCCATTTCAATTTTAATGATTATTAGTTAATGATCAATTAATTAACTACTTATAGCTGTACTTTAATTATTTTTGGCGATACCTCCAAAGGTAACGAAATGCTAAAAATCACAGAATATGTGCCATAACACGTGTTAAACGGTTGAACAAATTTAACTACCTATTATATAAAGAATAATCCAACGGTAATTGTTACGCTAAATCAGTACGTAAATTGACTGAATAAATAATTGGTTTTGGTTAAATTCAGCTTGAAGTCTAATATTTCGTTTTTTTATTTGTCGCAGTTCTAGATTCTCCTATAAAAATTTTTGCTAAAAACTTTGAGAGAAAGAAAAGTTTTCTATTGTCACTTTTAGTATATACATTTTTTGCTAATTTATTAAAGATATCTGGAACATGTTTGAAAACGGAGGTGATTTCGTAATATAATAATCTGAGGATAAAAAAGTTTATTGGTATTAGTAATACCAAGGACGATCGCAGGATCTAACTTAATATCGAGAAAGGATATTTCAATACTTTTAATAAAGATTTCCACACGATCACCCACAATCCTAGAGGTATCAAGAATGCGACGACAATTGACGAACTTTTTTGGTCTTGAAAATCGATAGATTTTGTATGAACTAACAGCTTAAAGTAATTAAAATTTAATTGGAATACCATTATACGTCTCATTCCACTACCAACTAGGCTATCGCTGCTGTCCCATACAGCGATATGTTTTGTAATTTTCTTTCCCAATATTACAATGAGAAAACTTCATTAGCATACATTGGGGTGCTCTAATCTTAATTAAAGTAGTTCAAATATTTCCGGGTTTTATATAAAGTATAAAATTTTATGGATATGTTTGATTGAGTACAAACTTAACTTACGATTTAAAATTAAGTGCTGTCACCATTTGCAACTATGTATATGAATTCATTTCGAATTATCGATGCCAGAAAATAAATATGAATAATAATTTATAAACATGAATTTATACCATGTCTTAATTTACACAGTTGTAATATTGTTTCAAGTTTAATATTTTTGTACCTAATTCTTTTCCTGACGAAACATTTAAAGCTGAAATCACAAATTCTACATACTTATTATACGTAGTACATAACAATAACACTGTATCATACATTGCCCTACTGCTGGGCATGGACCCCCTCTACTAATGAGAAGTGTTATCCTATATATACACCCAACAGTCACACACATAGTTCTGACCCCAAACTAGGTAAAACCTGTATCGTGGGTATCAACAACTACGAGGAACTACGGTCCCACAACACCCAGACCCGAAACAAATATCTGTCTGTCACACTAACATTTGTCTCGGTCCGGGAATCGAACCCACGGCATCTCGTTTCACACTCGCCCGCTGCGCCACGGAGGCTGTCCTGAGGCTGGAATATGATTCGAAATCACAAAAATTTGACGTAAAATTGAACATAAAATACACAAATGGTTTATCTAATTTTAATCTTGTTCGACTAAAATTGGTTAAGACCGCTACAATATTATTTTTTACTAGAACTGGTGGTAATATAAAAACAAAATAATAAAGTAAACATGCTAATAATTGGAACCTGCTAGTGGAAAGTATTATTTAAAAGGAATAAACTATTTTTAGTTTAGTTTGTAACAAAAGGAACACAAATGTTATCATTAAATATTGTTAAGTCGCAGAAAAAACAATTTCATACGAAAAACTGTTTTAAAATGTTTTTTGCAACTACAACTGCACAATTTCCAGTCACAGGTAATTCAAATATGATTTTTGAATCAATCGCTCAAATACGAGTTGTGATTGCCCCCCAGACCCAAGGATATGAACCCGGAACCCCACAGGTTTCTAAATCTATATGCGGCTAACACTAGAGGCGGTGGCCTTTTTCTTCATTTCGTTCATTATATTTAAAAGCCGAAATAGCCTTGTTGAAAGTACACACTGCTGCGACAAAAGTCGACTTTAAAGTTACGTGTATATTCATCGCTTTCTGTAACGATGAAGGAAATCATCGTGGAAATCTGCATACCTGAGAATTCGAAATCAAAATTTCTAATGTGTGTTAAGTATACCAATTTAATTGAATGTGAATAGGTGAGCGTGGTGGACTAAGACCAGAGGGGTTACTCTTGACACTCGATTCTGATTTAAAATTGGGATTGGGTTCGAAAACGGTACAATTGGCACTCTTGAACGCAACACCAGCGCACGATTCTACTGAATATGGCGGAATTTATAGTAACTAAATGAAATAGAGTATTTATGATCGCTAGTTCGTAAATATTCTATTTCATTTAGTTGAGTGAGTTAGAATTCCAATATCTTCTAGATTGGAATTGATTTCAAGAGTAGACCTACTGACCTCATGAATAGACGAGGCCCGTGCCCAACAGTGGGGCAGTGTATACAGCTGGTATTAATATTATAGAAGTCGACGGTTGCCGGGCCTATTTGATTTAAGCGACATTTCTGAAAAATGACAGGAAAAAGGTTTAAAGTTTATTTTTGATTTTCGGAAATAAATTCACTATAAATAAACTATTGAGTGGATTCTAGTACAATTAATATATTACTTGTGTAAGCACGTACTGCATCTTTATGGCTTACTTTCATGTATTTATGAGCATTATTTTCTAATGAAATGTGCCCTGACAAAATTTAACCCTGTTTTAGTCGATTTGAGAGCCAAAAAGTGGTCAAAAAATTTAAACTAGGCTCAAAAGGTGAAGATAATTTGGATCAATATTTACTCAATATCGCAAAAAATTTCGCTTTAATAGTCCGCCAACCGCCGATATTATTTACGATACACATTGTCGCTTATCGTTGTTTTTATTCAGTAATCATGTTCAAGTAGAAAGTATTCAAGCAATCGTGTTCTTATTTATTTATTTATTTATTTAATCTTCCAAGGTTGGTTCAATAATGACCTAAATAAAGGCTCATTTGACCTAAATTCGTTATCCTTTTATTTAATTCTTAATCTATTTCGTATTAAGTACTTAAGTCTTTGGTTTTTCCGTCATTAAATTGTTTATTTTCGTCCTGTTTTTTCGCCAATGGATACTTGATGAGATATGATGATGTTACTTGATACAAAAAAAACGAACCAGCCTTACAGTAGTCGCGTATGTGTAACATCTGACATCTCAATTTGGAAATAAGCAACATATTTTTTATATCATAGTCCGACAAAGGAGTCAGTGGGTTAATTGATCTCCACCGCCCATGAACATCCACAATACTGAAAGTATCACATATGCGCTGTCGGCCTTAAAGGACAGGAATAGGGATGAGGGAAGGGAAGGGGGAATCTGGGCCGCCGGATATCTCACTTACCAAACGAAACGCGACAGTAAACTGTCACTTTACGTTGCTTTTCTGTGAGACAGTGGTACTACCCCGGTCGAGCCGGCGCCTTCATGCTGTAGACAAATATGTCTACAGCGTGGCTCTACCACTTTTTAACATTCGACATTATAGCCTGAAATTATTCATCTATTATTTGAAATTATTGTTCCAAATTCTCTATATCTATCTTCATCTATTATATGAATAATTTCAGTAACAAAAGGTAACGAAGAATAAATAATAATAATACTAGCCCTGTATTAAACATTGTCCCACTGCTGGACACGGGCCTCCTCTACTAATGAGAGGGGTTAGTCTACCACGCTGGCCTAATGCGGGTTGGTAGACCTTCGAAATTCTTATAAGAATTCTCAGGTATGAAGGTTTCCTCACGATGTTTTCCTTCACCGTTAAAGCAAGCGATAATTAACATTAAATACACACATAACTTTAGAAAAGTCAGAGGTGTATGCCACTTGGGTTTCGAACATACGACTTTCGACTTGGCAGTCCGTACCGCAACCAACTAGGCTATCGCTGCTGAAGAATAAATGTTTTAATAAAAAAGATATGTTAAATTAACACTAGGGGTAATGCTTTTTTAACAGAAAACAGTTATTTCGCGCTTCCCAGACTTCCTGTTACACATTTCCGTCCCTTTTCACGAACTCCCTCCCAGAAAGCGATAGTAAATATATAACACATCTAAAAGCAGCTACGAACATCAGATGCTTTCAATTAGTCGTTGGAATAAGTGCAAAATACAGTAAGCGGGTCCTATGATCCTGGGTCCTTTAGGCGTAATGTGAAGAAGCTACACAGCAGGCCGGCATGATTGTGTTGAGTAGCGGGGGATAGACTGTCTCTCGATACTGTACTTGATACTCTATCTGGACGGCACTGCGCTTACCATCAGGTGCAGTGTGGTCACTTTGCCGCACCAGAAAAAAAAGCGGCATTTGGTCTCGGCACGCATTATTCTCAGTCTGAGCTTCCAACCATTAGTATGTTGATTCCTAGTTCCCTTGGACTTATTATAGTCCGATATATGTTTTAATAAAATATCATTTAAATAAACATTCCTTACGGTACAATTATCGGTACTCAGCAACACAGAATGAAGATTAGATGGTAAAGATTAGAAATCTTCAGATCAGTCAGACGATAGAAACATCATTGCTTGTTGCTAGGTTAGTAGTGAAATGCCACCATTCGAAAATATTTATCATCTTTGACCTACATATCGTATTAAGTCCAAATGCTAGTTTTTGCCGACAGTTTTTTGTATGATAACGTCTGTTGATGCCGTAAGAGACTGAAATCACGTAAAATAAATCACTTAGTTCTTTAAAAAAAAATCAAATTCGCGTGCAATCTACCAGCAAACCCCTAGAGTAGGTATTTTGATCTTGTCTACGTTGATTACCGTATACAGGATAACTTCTTTTTCGCGCATATTAATGAATATTGAGTGATTTTTAAATAACTTGCTGACGATGTAAACATACTGGGTACCGAGCAATAACAACTTTCAAATAGTAGTATTCAAATATATTTTTTATTTTGGAATGGCAAAGTGACCACATTCCTCATGATGATAAGTGCATTGCCGTCCAGGTAGAGTATCAAGTAGCGAGAGACAACTATTCCTCGTTACTCGACAAAACCATGACAGCCTGCTTAATAGATTCTTTTCTCTACGTCCAAGGGACTCAGTATTATAGGAAGGAGAGAAAACGTGGACCGGGAAACGATTGTGCAGGAAAAATACGAATTCACGAATCTCCTGGCTAGGCCCAGGGAAGTAGACACCACGAAGTTGTGGCTCCGTAAGCCACAAGATGGGATAAGATAAAACAATCCTTCGGAGTATTCGCCATGATATGAACCGAGAACGCTAGTTCGCTTTTTTAAGTAAATTCTAGGCATTCTACGTGTGTTATTTCAATGTTTCTGTTAATTAGTTGGGTTGTGCAGATCAAAATGAAAAAATTACAATCGACATTTAAACCGATGCTGTTTTCGTCAATGCGCGAAGGTATTTTTTTTAAAACGGAGTAAGGAACGGTTGAATTTCAACTTCCCTGAATCATCTACATTAATCCCCTTGTTCTAGTGTTTCGTGACAGCAGCAGTGGGGAGCAACATAATAGGCCATGGCTGCAGCATCGGCTACCCCGCCGTCCTGCTGCCACAACTCCTCAGGCCAGATGCGCAGATACCTCTCACAACTGCCTCTGCATCCTGGTTAGGTAAATAACTTGTGGTTTCTATAAAAGCTGTGTTAAACCTGTTTTAGCGCAAATAGGCCAAGGATCCAAGGTTAGTAGACCAACTGATGGTGTCTATTTTTCATAATTCTATAACTCAGCTAAATTTTGCCTGTAATGTTGGTGCTTGAAAGGAAATTGTGATAATATTCACAAGTAAATATACGTCTAGCAGAATCAATCCATTAACCATGTTCTGTTTTTACAGCCGCAGTACTGGGTATCACCCAGTTGATAGGCGCTTTCATCACGCCTCCGATTATGGGTCGGTTTGGGCGGAAGATAGCACATATAGCAGTCACTTTACCTGTTCTAGGGGGATGGTTCATTACGGCTCTGGCCACTGATTTCGAGGTAAGATTTAAAAAATATATAGAAAGTGTTATTCCCACTAAACACTAGCATAGTGTAGTACGTATCAGGAATTATGAAAAATATTGGAGCTCAAAACACATAAATATTGGATTCGGTGCAGAGATCGGTTCTAATTTCTTGCCCACTTTTCCTAACAGTAATATAAACAACGAAATATTTATGCAATATAACAAGCCAGTATCTATTGACTTGACTCAATTTGGGATTTAGTGAATACTGAATTATATCTGTATTTCTCTTCTAGGCCTTGTTCGCTGGTAGAGTACTCCAAGGTCTATCCATTGGCATGCTTGCACCGCTACGCTCGGTACTTGTGGGAGAATACTCTAGTCCGAAATACCGAGGAGCCTTCCTTACAACTGTATCACTCACGCAAGCCTTTGGAATTTTCTTCGTCCATCTCGTGGGGTCTATGCTGGTGTGGCAGCAAACGGCTCTTGTTTGCGTATTCTTCTCCTTCACTAGTCTGGTCATGACTATCTACTCTCCTGAATCTCCAAGTTGGCTTGCCTCTAAAGGAAGATATGACGAATGCAGAGAAGTCTTCCGATGGTTACGAGGCGACACAGAAGAAGAAGAATTGGAAGAGATGATCAAAGCTCGAATCCTTTTTGAAAACGCACAATTAAGTCAGAAAGTTGATATGAAGTCGAACAAGTTCCAAGAGATGGTAACCACTGTGAAAAAGAAGGAGTTCCATAAACCAATAATTCTAATGATGCACGCGTATGTGATGGTGCAATTCGCTGGTGGTACCACCATGGCAGCTTACTCCACCAGGATCATCGGCTTAGTAATGGGACCTGAGACTAATGCTAACTTCTGGATGATAGTTTTAGATACACAAAGATTGATCTCGAATTCTATAGCAGTTTTTGTAATAAACAAATTGAAAAGGCGAACTATGATGTTCGCGACCGGAGGGCTCTGTGTCTTCAGCCAGCTGGCAATAGCTGCTTACACTTACATGAAGGCTCAAGGTTCTCTTCCTTACGATGCGCTGTGGATCCCAGCACTGTTAATTAACCTGCAATTTTTCACCGTGGCTACTGGAATGCTGCCATTACCCAATGTCATAGGAGGAGAAGTCTTCCCCTTAGAATACAGAAGCATAGGCGGAAGTATCAGCTTAGCAACTATGTCACTATCATTCTTTTTAGTGCTAAAAACATTCCCAATTTTAATAGAAAACACTGGCATCTATGGGACGTACACTATATATGCCGGTCTTTTAAGTTACTGTCTGTTTGTAATCTGGCTTTTACTGCCAGAAACTAAAGGGAAGACTTTGCAGCAGATTGAGGATGAGTTCAGAGGAAGGCCGTTGAATAGGCAGGAGGTGCAAGAAAGGATGTCGTTGCAATCTTGCCCAGTGTTGAACTATAAACGAGAGTTGTCGATGCGCCGAGTCAGTAGTGCTATTATACTCCATTAGGTCACGCAGGAGCATGTCATGCAGCTTCACCGGTGATCGTACAATGTAGATACCTTATCTACTATCTTTCACGACACCAGTGTATGCTGCACTCATGCTCCTCGTAAAAATCATAAAACCAAAAGATATATGTGTATACGAAATGCGACCTTATTTTTATGTGATAGATTTGATATTGAGGCTATAAGTGATGTTTTGTCGTGTGCTGTGATGCGATTGTGACTTTGATTGATACTATCGGTTGGCGTGATCGAGTGATAAGACACTAACAGGCCGAAAATTACATGATAATATGTTTAGAAACTAACTTGTATAGTTTTAACACCACAAAAACATCAAATTGTTGGACATATCAAAGATTGAGTAAAATCCATAAACTTTTTTGCAACATGTTATAATATAAAACATATCTTTTTTGTTTATATTGTTTTAACCCTAAGACTGGTGGTGGCCCAGTTATTATAGACTTATTAGTCTTAGGACTCAACGCTAAGTCTCTCGGCAGACATGGAAAATATCCAGGCGACCTCTGAGCCAAATCTCACAATGAATTCAATGACCACCAAATACTGAGCATCGTAACAAAGGAATATTGTATTATTTTGGAATATGTTTTACAAACATGGGACCAACAAGCAAGCTGATCTCCTGATGGTGAGTAATTGTACATTCACAATATCCGAAGTATTATCGTTGCGTCATATTATTTTATTAAGAAATAAAGAGACAGGTTTATGTGCAGCATGAATAAGATGGCTTTATCGGGTAATACCACCATCCCAAGATCAACGTGAGGTGTTGTTTGCTTTGATATTTCCAGTAGCCTTAATGCAGTGCGATAGACATTTTACTTATAGAAAGATTTCACTGCTTGTTTGACGTAAACACCTACAAAGAACTAATCCCTGATTATGAATGTTAACAATAAAATATAGATATTACTTTCGTGAATTATACCTATTGGGTGGTAATTCATACTATCATACAAAGAATTATTGTTTGTATAGTGTTAGGACTTTGAAAGATTAATGATATCTATGCGAAATTGACGTCTGTGATATTACACACAATAAAAAGGTTTAAGGAATTTATTGAGCTATCATATTGTAGCTTTAGCGGGGTGTCCATCAAAGTGGTGCATGATTTTAACGACAATAACAAAGATTACATTGAAATCCATATCGTGGTGTTAAAACTGTAATAATTAATATTTTACCTTGTAGTATAAAATTAGTTTTTCTTTATCTGTCATACAAATGCAACTTTTTCATTTAAAACTTGCATTAAACCTTTTCTTAATTACTCTATAATTTTATGGATTTTATTTTGTCACACGACTTTTTTAATGAAATATCAGGTATTTAAAAGAGTCCATGAACTGTGCTATGGGCACGTAAGAAGAACGAATTTTAATTTAGCTTAGTGATGTAGTAGAGGAAATGTGTTAAAAATATATTGTTGAAAAACATTAGGGACTTATGAACGTTCAAGTGAGAGTAAAGCGTCTATTTTTTATTGATGTGAAAACTTCTATAAGCATGTTGAGCACTTTTGGGATAGGAAAAAGCGGGACCGTTACGCTGATTATTTTACTTTTGACATAAACACGCTATGAAGTTCTATATCATATCATATCATAGTTATATATCATAAACAAAAAAGTTACTACATCATGGATGATGTTTCTAAAAAGAACACACAGTAATTCCGAAGTTATAAGTTTTCACTTCTGTGGGTAGTCCCTATTGACTGCTTATTTTTTTAATATAAAACAGCCGGTGTATATCTAGATACTTCAGGCCGACAATTGTACTGACTGGTAATAGAGGCAATATCATGGTCGATAACATATTTGTATAGTGCACACTACTTGTCGGATACGGAGTAAGTTTGTGATAAAGCAAAAAAAAATTTTTTTTTAACCTGTCACGGCAAAGTGACCACACTGCACCTGATGGTAAGCGCAGTGCCGTCCAATAAGAGTATCGAGTAGCGAGAGACAATCTATGCCTCGGTAGTCAACACAATCATGCCGGGCCTGCTTCTTCACACTACGCCATAGGCAGGAAGGTGAAGAAGCGGTCGAGGGTCTAGTGTCAGGGTACTCAAGAGGCCGCAAAACGGCCAAACATCGTACCCCAACTCTAGACCGCCGAAAAAACGGAATGTACACTGGCTGATCCCGAAACGCGACAGACTTGCGTGTGCTACTATGGCGGGTTTTTACCCTGTGTACGGTGGTCGCTATGCGGGCGGATATGACTATCCTACCACCAGCTATATCCAATTCCAGGGTTTTCATAAATTAATTTAATGTTATAGTCCTCTTTAATATAATGTATGTAAATGTCAAATTACTCTCCGGAAACAGGTATGGAATACTTGCCTTTGTCAAAGATATTGTGGCAAATAATTCCATAAAACCTACAAGTGAATGTTTATATATGGCAAATGTTAAGCTATGTATGTAAATATAATGTGCCATCATAAGTATTTTTGTAAATGTTTACGATCTCTATATCAATGTTATATGTGTCATAGTGTTACCATGTTGAAAATAAAACAACAGAAATTTATTTTTATATTTTTTTTACCACGGTTCTATATTATTTGGTACATTCGCACTGTCCAACTATACGCGGTGTGTTAGCTTGTACTTTTATTTAAACAATATTTATCTATATATTTATACAATTGGTCGCAAGGCCACCTGTATTGTTGGACAAACGATTCCACATACATACATACACAACAAGTTTTACAATTCCAATATTGAAACATTAAACGCAGAGATCAAAATAAAATTATAGAAAAATAACAATAGAATAGTAATATTCATAGATGATTATGAATGCTATCTACAACCACACGAATAAGCAAGTCACATACGTTATTGTGCAGTTATAAAGTAAGAATAACATATGTCATGCAATTTTTGAAATCTAATAAGTTACGAATCTAAAGAATATTCAAAAACTAATACATATTATGAAAGCAACTGACGGTTTTTTTATAGCATAGTCCGACAAACGAGCCAGTGGGTCACCTGATGTTAAGTGATCTCCACCGTCCATGAACATCCACCATACCGAAAGTGTCATGTATGCGCTGTCGGCCTTAAAAGGACAGGAATAGGGATTAGGGAAGGGAAGGGGGAATCTGGGCCTCCGGATATCTCACTTACCATACGAAACGCGACAGTGAACTGTCACTTTACGTTGGTTTTCTATGAGACAGTGGTACTACCCCGGTCGAGCCGGCTCATTCATGTTGTAGACTAATATGTCTACAGCGTGGCTCTACCACTTCTAAATAAATGTAGACTTTTTCCTGTTCCAATAAATGTTTTGTGGTTAGGTAATAAACCAAGTTATCAAATATCCTTATCATTGCCAATAAAGGCAATCGTCATGACGCACTCGGCCTACAAACGTGAAAATTAACATGCGACAATCTTATATCAAACATATGACAGCCTCCGTGACGCAGTAGGTGAGTAGCCGGCTGTGAAACGGTTCGATCCCCACACGGGGACAGATGTTTGCGTGAAAGACAGATATTTGTGTCCGGGGTGTGGGTGTTGTGAGACCGTGCGTCTCGCGTAGTCCCTGATACCCACAACACAAGACTCGTATGTTAGTGTGGGATCGGGGCTATGTGTGTGTTATTTATTTTATTTTTATTATAACTAACCAGACCCCACACTAAAGTAAAGTTTGCCGGGGTTGCATCACAGCGTAATTTGTCATTACTGTGGATTTTTACGATTACATCAAGATTTGGCAGATTTTCGACAAGATATCGCAAAATTACGACCCCAGCTGTTAATTATCGCTTTAACGGTGAAGGAAAACATTGTGAGCAACACACTTGAGAACTTCTTATATGAATGTCAATGGTGTGTTAAGTCTACCAACCCGCAGTAGGTTAGCGTGGTATACTAAGACCTAACCCCTCTCATTGTTAAAGAAGGCCCATGACCAGCAGTGTGAAACTGTTTCATACAGGGCTAGTATACATATACACTCACGCCTGAATTCCCCGAAGGGGTAAGCAGAGGTTGTAACCAGTACACCGACTTTTCGCCGAATTTATTACGGTCCCATAACTTGATAGGGGGCAAGCCTATCGCCATGCCGGGCTCAATTCCAGACTCCGGGCTGACACTGAGTATTTGCAAATAGAAAAACCCAATATCTCTTTACCCGACCCGGGGATCGAACCCGCAGCAGTCTTAACGCATGCGCAATTACAAATGTGCCACCGAGGCAGTCTAAGTAAGTATTATAATATTATTATATATTGTTTGTGGAAAGTTTGTTTGTTTGTTTTGCAAAGTTCATAGTTTGTTTTAAATCATATTAGATGTAAAAGGGACAGGCACATCTATTTGGAATATGCAAAAGTATAAATAATGTGTAATATTTTCCTCCACATTACTACAGCCGAAATAATAGTCTCTTGATGTGGTAAAGGGTATAACTATTATTAAACGAAAATAATCTAAAATTCAGTCCACAGAGAAGGCGGTTTATGGCAGGACAATGTCAGCTCAGGACCACAATATATATCGGTAATTTAATATCTGTTACCTCGAAGAAACCGGTAAATGCGAATTTTGTGTATTTTACATATACAATCAATTCAAATGAAATGTCACATTCTTCTTGACACTAACGGTGGATTAACTCTGAGTGTTCCACTTTTAAATCTTTACCAAGTTTTGACTTCATAGGGTAGTTGACAGTAAGTGAAAACCTGATAGCTTTTTGTTTTTTATAATACATTTTAGTCTAAAAATATCGAAAATTAAACCAATTCGTTAATTTCAATGTTTTCAAGAAACAAAAATGTTAAATAAAGCTTTTGTCACGTGACATGAAACACCCATCACGAGAGGCCATGACAGTTGGTAGCGTTTTGGTGGGAAAAATAGAGATGGTTTATAAAAATGCAACTTAAATATTGAAAACTTATGTTTTATGTTTATTAATGACAATATCCATACTAATACTATAAATGCGAAAGTAACTCTGTTTGTTTGTTTGTTATCTCTTCACGACTAAACGGCTGAACGGATTGGAATGAAATTTGGTAAGGGAATAGATTATATCCTGGAGAAGGACATAGGCTATCTTTTTTCACAAAAAACAACCTTGAAAGGGGTCAAATAGGAGTTCAAAATTTGTATGGGAAATCCATCAAAGTGATGAGAGTGATGAGATGAGTGATGGCGCAGTGAGGTTAAACTTATGAGGTATTCTTTAGATGCAATCTCAAGATTCAGGCACATCACCTGAGAGGCTGGATAATCGCTACAGGTGCCTCCGTGCAGAAGACAATTCCTTGGATTGTATACTTCTGCTCCCGAAAATACATCCACGCGAGCAACAGCTAGTATTTAATAATATAGACCATGAAGAATAATATAAAACGGTTGCCCAAAAACAGTGAACTAGACTATTATGCCTTATGAACTCGGTTGCGGCAATCAGAATAATGGAGAATTAAAACCGACATCTTTGCAATTTTTAACCGACTTCAAAAAAGGAGAAGGTTAACAATACGTCGGAATCTTTTTTTTATGTATGTTACCTGATAACTCGAAGACGCCTGGACCGAATCGAAAAATTCTTTTTTTGTTTAAAAGGGTAAACTTCCCAGGTGGTCCCATTGGCACCAAGTCAGGATCTGATGATGGGATCTCAGACAAATCAAGGGCAACCCTCAAATTTTATAGTGACGCATAATTTGTTTTGCTATTGAAGTCGGTGTACTTTTTATGATTTTAAAAACTTTTTCAGTTAACATGTCGAGGTCATTGTCAATTCTATTCTTATTTGAATCGCATAGTATGCATCGTATACTATTCATTAAAGATTTGACTATAATTTCAATGTTCGTGGATACAGTTGGGCGTTATGTTAGTTCTGTCAACTCCGCATATCATTAAAAATCTAGTTGCCATAATAACGTAAACTTTCGAACCGATAACTGCTATCAGGAACTATTAGAGATTATATTTATCAGTAAGTCATTATATTGAAGTGTTGTATTAAGATAAACACAATGATGTAATTATCTACTAATTATAGTTCTAATGCGGCAGATAGCAGTCATTAGTAGGCAAATAAATATACCCAAATTCACACAGTAATGACCCCACACCAAGATACGAGTAGTAACACTTCGATGCTAATCCTCGTAAAATTTTGCTGGTGGTAGGTTATTCATATCCGCCCGGATAGCGACCACCGTACACAGGGTGAAAAACCCGCCATAGTGGCACACGCAAGTGTGTCGCGTTCTGGGATCAGCCAATGTACATCCGGTTTTTTGGGGGTCTAGAGTTGGGGTACGATGTTTGGCCATTTTGCGGCCTTCTGAATACTCTGACAATAGACCCTCGACCGCTTCTTCACCTTCTTGCCCATTGCGTAGTGTGAAGGAGCAGGCCGGCATGATTGTGTTGAGTAGCGGGGGATAGATCGTCTCTCGCTACTCGATACTCTAATTGGACCGTACTACGCTTACCATCAGGTGGAGTGCGGTCACTTTGCCGAGCTAGGATAAAAAAAAATATATGCAGTCAACTTAAAACTATATTTATTGGTTTTATTACTTAAATCCTACTAATATTATAAATGCGAATGTTTGTTACTCAATCACGCTACACCGGCTGGATGGATCTGCTTGAAATTTGGCACTGAGATAGATTATAGTCTGGAATAGCACATAGGGCACTTATTATCCCGGAAAAATGTACGGTTCCCGTGGGATAGTTTCGTTTTTCACAGAGTAGAGGATCGACATGATTTTTTGCATAGTGGCAGTTGAGATCAAAAAATGACATAGGCTACTTTTCATCCCGGAAAAATGCTTCAGGCGTCTATGGGATAGCAAAATATAGAAAGGTGTAATAGCTTAAGTTGCCTCCATAGATTGTATTCTTTTCCATAAAAAATTACCTCCACGCGGGTGAAGCCGCGAGCAACATGTAGTAATAAATAAATAACACCCAACAGTCACACACATAGCCCCGATCCCACACAAAGATACGAGTCTTGTGTTGTGGGTATCAGAGACTACGTGAGACTTTCGGTCTCACAAGTCACAATACCCAGACCCCGGACAGAAATATCTATCTGTTACACAAACATTTGTCCCGGTGTGGGAATCGAACCCACGGCCTCTCGTTTCACAGCCGGCTACTCGACAACTACGCCATGGAGGCTGTCTTGTCTACTTGGAATGGAGCGTTAAAAAATTCGGTACAAGACCCTACATTATATCGAAACATATATTTTTAAATTGAAGTCCGGGGCAGCCGACTTAAGTCATACTTAGAAAGTATTGATATCCTAAATAGTTTTATAGATGGAACGTCGAATTTAGCTTAATAGATCTTGGTCCACGAGAAAGAGAAAGAAACGGTATACAATCCACGGAGGCATCTTAAGCTATTACACCTTTCTATATTTTGCTATCCCATAGGAAGCGTGCATTTTTTCAGGGTAAAAAGTGGCCTATGTAATTTTCAGATCCCTAAACTGCCACTATGCAAAATATCATGTCGATCCCTTGTTCTGTGAAAACTAAACTATCCCACGGGAACTGTAAATTTTTCCGGTATAGAAAGTATCCTATGTGCTATTCCAGACTATAATCTATCTCTGTGCCAAATTTCAACCAGTTCCGTCCAGCCGTTGTAGCGTGATTTAACAAACATCCATCCATCCAGACATTCGCATTTATAATATTAATTTATTTTTCAATGTTGAATTCTTATCAATAACAATTTTTTTTACTGTCTGGATAGACAGACGAGCAGACGGGCCACCTGATGGTAAGTAGACACCGCCGCCCATAGAGTTCTGACAGGGCACAGCAAAGCCGCTGCCAACCGTTAACAAAAAGTTATTTTTATGTCAAAATGAGTGTTTAATAACGCATATGAGAATGGATTTTTATTTTTTGAATGCATCGCCGACCTTCGAATTGATAAAAAAGAGCGTCATTGATTTTACTCATTCTTCGTTAAGACAGGTATTTTACTGCAATGTTTTATTTGACCAAAAATTAATTTTACTAATCCCTAAAATGTATGAAACCCTGCAGTTACGCATATTGCAATATATTTGGGGAATAAAGTTGAAATAGTTATTTATTTTGATGAATAAGAACATAATATTTTTTTTATTATTAACTAGATGTTGCTCGCGGCTCCACCCGCGTAGAGGTTATTTTCGGGAGCAGAAGTATATAATCCAAGGAGTTGTCTAGCCTATATTAATCAGTGATAATGTAGCATTCAAATCCTGAAATAATTGTTAAAATCGGTCCAGTACTTTTTGAGCCAATTAGTTACAAACATACATACAAATCTTTCCTATTTATAATATTAGTATAGATAAAATAAGTTTATAGTTTTATCCTCAAAAATATACTCTGTGGAGACACTAGTACTGCAACAGTATGCAGTTTATTTAATGGGGGTAAACCCTAAATCTCGATCTGATATTCTAATTTAAAACTCCGACATATATTTCTATTAACCAACTAGAGAATCGAACCTGACTAAAATCATCAATTTTGTAGCCATGTACCCTGACAATTAAAACAAACAGGTTTATTATTAATTTTATAAAATGGTATGACAATCAACACGGACCTTCTTCGGACCTTAGGACAAGATATTTTAGTGTACCCATCCTAAATTGCATGTTGGAGTAATGTGGTCTAAGTATTAGACTACATTAAATCGTCAAACAAAACAAATATGATAAAAAGCGTTGTTTAAATACTGTCTTACTGTTGGCACGGGCCTCCCCTACTAATGAGGGTAAAGCGTTTTGCTAGTACATTCATCATGCGCACCGCTAGAGAGTGGAACTCTTTGCCGGAGTCTATATTTCCCGAAAATTATAACTTGTGTATCTTCAAGTCAAGAGTGAATAGGTATCTTCTAGGCAAGCGTGCTCCACCATAGACCATATCATCACTTACCATCAGGCGAGATAGTGGTCAAACGCAAGCCTATTTTGATTTAAAAAAAAAGGTCACAACTCATTAGAGCCAACTGGCATCCGACCCGCATCGCCCCGCCTCGTGGGGTTAGTATTCTTTATATATATCTTTATGGATAATGGATATGCGCTCACTACACCAACTCGATCCGGTGACGCTACGGACCTTTAGGCCATATGTCCAAAGGATAAAGATATGATTTTACCCAAATGCCCGGGATTACGATGACGATGTCCCGCGGAAACTAAATATTGTAACCTTAATTTTGAATTTATATAAAAAGTCCCTGTTTTTAAAAATTAATCTGCAGTAAATACAAGGAATTCTTTTGCTCACTTGACAGCAGAAGCCAATTATTTGTCTAAAAATATTATTATGCATTACATTAAAAAAATTAAATTAAGCCTCATATTAATATACTTCATGGTGACTCTAATTAGCTAGGAGTCTGTTAGACTCACGGTAGGCAGCGGCTCTACTGTGCCCTGGCATTGCAGTAGTCTATAGGCGGCGGTGACTACTTACCATCAGGTGGCCCGTCTGCTCGTCTGCCTATCGAGGCACTAAAAATAAACTATTTAAAAACACGTATTCAAAACATTAAAAAATATATGTAAATTATATTTGGTCTGTAAAGATTTTTAGGGGCAATCTGGCTAAAAATATAAATAAAACATGAAATATTTAGTGATCAAGTTGTGCCAGGATAAAAACTGGGGAGTCCGAAAACTTTTGGTCGCTACAGTTATCAAACGAGTATGGCTTTTGTATAAACCAGGGATGTTATGGAGCTCCGTAACCGTAACCGAAACTATCGGATATCCGAAATAAAATTCTATCCGTAATCGTATCTGATATAAAAGTTTCAAATAATTTGTGATTTTCTAATTGAGACACGTTAGGACTGGTTTTTGTATTTGCCTGGCCGAACCGACACACGAACCGCGCGCGTATCTAAATGCATTTATTATATTTAGTTCTATTGCTTAGACATAGCCTGTCAGTCATTTACTCTTGTGGGATTACATTTACTTACATAAAATAGTACCAAATGCAATACTAAAAATAAAGCTATTTGTTTTTTACTTTTACAATTTCTTCAAAACCTAATATCCATAACCGAAACTATCCGAAACTGACGGATAATCCGAAATAATTTCATATCCGTAACCGTATCCGAAACCGATATAATATTTTTCACATATCCGTATCCACATCCAGATCCGAAATTTCAAATCCATAACATCTCTAGTATAAACCAATTTAAATAAGAAACAAATAATATGATAATGGGATCAACTAAGGGATCTATAGTAAACACTTCTCATTGGTGTAGGTTAAAAAATGTAATTGAAAATACTTTTGGTTTACCGATAAAAAAATTGGTGCAGTTAGAACATTGATTGTGTCAATGACCTTTATGAGGGACACTGAAATAAAAGACAACCATATAAATATACATTTAAATTACTCCAACAGATAAGAAATACAGGCATTATTGTATATAGGACCGTGAAACGAGAAGCTGTGGGTTCGATTCCCGCACCGGGACAAATGTTTGTGTGACAGATATTTGTGTCGGGTCTGGGTGTTGTGAGACCGAAAATCTCTCATAGCTGATACCCACAAGACTCGTATGTTAGTGTGTGCTCCGGGCTATGTGTGTGACTGTTGGGTGTTATTTATTGTTATATTTAATACATAGAGATATGATATACAACATCTATTGAAGATAATTTATGGAAAATAGACGTAAATGAGGCAATATTTAAACGTAGCAAACTCTTTAGCAGCACCATTTTCTAGTGAGAAAACTGCCAACGTCTGATTACTAACGATCGCCTCTGTACACCAAACTACATATTTACAGCGTCTAAAGGTCAGATAAGGCGAGTGGGCCGCATTTGGGCCTGGGGACTATGCTATGAAAAATTCTCACAAGTTTCCATTGCATAAAAAGATAAATAATTAGCTATGGTCGCTGTTTGTGGGTAGTTCGTTACAACGCCATCTAGTGGACTCTTTTGGAACTAAGGCTGGATACATATCGTTTATGTATGACTACGTAATGGGTTTTATCAAGGAAAGTGCATTCTATAGTTTCTCAAGATACTTTTAATAAAACTGTAAAAAACTATTTTTATTAATTGTAGTGTTAAATTCATCTCTTACTACTGAGGTAAAGAAGTTAAATTTATAAGATCATTGTCAATTGATGTGTTTTATTTAAAACCAAACAGTGTCGACTATATACATACAGTTGTTAAAAAGCACAAAACATTACATTCGCCTCGGCTCAGTGTTGCCAATTAATACAACTTTATACCATTTGATAAAAGCGTCAAAACAAACTAGAAGCCGCAAACGTATATTAGACATAACCGCGGTGTATCCTACAAGACATTAGTTAACAAAAACACCGACATCTTACCGACTCCGCGAAAAGAGTATCGGCTTTAATGAGCTGAGCCAAGACACACACATACAGATATGCCTCTCCCACACACACGATACTTCTACTTACAGCACTATCAGTTTCATGAAAAATATTCATTACATTTAAAAAGTTCACTAATTTCTTTAAAAAAATATTTACAAACATTTTATATAGTAGACATGACACCGAGGTGCCGCCGACATTCCTCTATAGACAAAATGTCCGCGTTTTGTCGCCGCCACGGAGATTTTTATCGACATCCCATGAAATTAAACTATAAAATAACAAGAGAGCTGTTTATGGATTTTAATCTCTGAATAGACATTTTTTGTGCCTAGATAGGCAGACGAGCAGACGGGCCACCTGATGGTAAGTAGTCACCGCCCATAGACTTCTGCAATGCCAGGGCCCATCACAGCTGCTGCCTACCGTAATGTGAGATCTCTTTGAATCGATACACTATAAATTAGATTACAACAGCAATATTTAAACATGAATACTAAAAACACCGTATTTAATGTGATGTCACAGCTAACAGTTAATTATTTAAATGCTCTCTGAACATACCGAATTACCTACAATCGACAGATATCGATAAAAACCCACCGCGTTTACATTAATTTTCCTCATTACAGACAGCATTGAATCCAGTTCACGAGTTATAGACGATAATGGTACAGTTTTATACAAAATATAAGTCGATATCAGACAGCTGTCGCGGGGAAATGTGTTGCTTCCGTGCGTAATACCTACGGATCGTGTGTTCGAATTAGTAGATTTTTTTTAATGAATACACAAAAGGATAAATATAGTAGTCATTCAACCACTAAGTATCATCTAGCCACATTTGAACGCGCTAAAACTGGCTATTCTCGTCGTTATTGACGTGCGTGTTACGCGTATTTGTAACATTATGGGAATAAAGTTGATTTTGGCTTGTATTTTTACTCAATTTTCACCTTTTTCTGAACACCGATGTTCTTGAGAGGAGATGAGATGAGAGTTTAAAATCACTTTCCTACAACAGCTTCAACTTATATTTTTGGTAATTCTGTGTGTATATATTAATAACATCGATACGTAACATTTCCAATGGATCTGCAAACTATTTCGTCTAACAACATTGAAACCACAACACATATTGGATAAATTGTATTTTTCTAAATCAAAAATTTCTCTACACATGTGAATGGATAAATTTTTCTATATACAATATATCGGTATATAATTTCATCGATAAATTCATAGAGCTCGTGTTATTTGTTGAGATAAATTCATTTGATAGTCCGTTTAAAAAATATTTTATAGTATTTTTGCTATACGTTTGGAAATTTACTTATGACTTTTATTGGTCAGAAGCGGCGAAGCGATTGAACTCGATAATCGATACACAATTTATCGATAAAACATGCATCGAATTTAGCCACCACGCTTGAAACGTTCTTCAATAATTAACCATTTACTCAAGAGATAAGGGTTAAGTTTCGATTATCCACGAGTTCAGTCCCTTTGCTGCTTTGTTCTTCATCGCTAATCTTTAAGCCTCTCTATCGTAATTTGTATAAGTCAGATGTTTGTGACATTTTGTTCCTTATGGACGTATTAAGACTGAATAATGTTCGAGTAGAGTCAAGGTCAGCATAAACTGGCAGCAAGGCACAATTTTAAGCAAAAGTGATTTAAAATAAAAAAAACTAAGAAGTTACCTATATATATAATCAGTAATTAACCTAATCAGAGGTTTGTCTCTTTCACTCCCAATTTATTTGACGCAAGAAAGAAATGAGACAAACAGTTAGTCGAAACACTGATTAATATTTTTTGGCAAAGTAAATAATAAAATTAATTATAATAATTTTGTCATATTCTCAATGGTTTTGGCTCCATATTCAAGGAGAATTTTATGTTGGCCATCAACTACCTAAATAATATTCAAAACATACACCCCTCGAACGTACAGCAGTTTATGCTATTTTAAAACTTATTTTAATAAGTTTAAGATTGTTATTTTGTAACTTATCGGTATAGATATTTCAGTTCCTATTTGCACGCCTTAGTATGTGTCAGTGGGTCTATATAGTTTTGATTTGTGTGACAATTTTCATACCACGATGGTGGCAAACAAGCTTACGGTCCGCCTGATGGTAAGCGGTTACCGTAGTTCGTAGCCTATGGACGCTTGCAACACCAGGAGCATCACATGCGCGTTGCCGACCCTTCAATGATGCATCAGAAACCATTCAACCTTAAAATTATAACTCTCACTTCTTATTTGTATACGGACACATAGCAAGATGTGCAAGGATGAACTGGAATGTCTATATAATAGTCTGACAATACCAACTCTAAAACTATCATTATAAGATTCAAATTAGCATAACTGCTCCACGGTGCCATACAAGCGTCTTATTAAGGCAAGTGTCACCACTTCGACACATCTAATCAAAATATATAAACTTATGACATAACGAACGTTTGGACGTTTACTCAATACATTACGTCTAATACTCCCGAAAATACACAATATGCACGAAGTTCACACTAGTTCTTCGTAATGTCACTGTCACTTTGTCACGGACACAACGTCACAGTGGAAGCAGTTGTCACAAGTCACTGGAGAAGGTCGGTTGCCCTTGATCAAATTTAAAAAGGGTTTTATAAGTCACTGGCAAATCGGTTGTATATAGGTAAGAAAAAAAATGGTTCACTTTATGATTTTAAAAAAGTATATGTAGCTGGGATTCTCTTATGGCTATCCAATAGGTCCACACAGAGAAAAAGTATTTTAAGAAATAAAATTACCAGACAATATCAAAACACCAATCACATTGTATAAGCTTCCGTAGCAAGTAGGCTCTTAACCAGAAGATGTGTATTCGATCCCGCACCAAAATATTTCTGAATAATAGGTTTGACCTAGTGCGTTATCAGGACTATGACTTTTTTAGAGCCTCGATAGGCAGACGAGCAGACGGGTCCCCTGATGGTAAGTAGTCACCGCCGCCCATAGACTTCTGCAATGCCAGGGCACAGCAAAGCTGCTGCCTACCATTGACTTGATTGTATAATTTGTCCCGAGCAACCGATCTGCTCCGAGTGTAGACGGATGATCCATCGTGACGGGGTGATAGTAGGGGGGTAGTTTGTTTATCGCTGATGCGCACAGCTCCCGCAGACGTAGTCATCGTCCTCCCGGAGAGCGCCGCGGCTGAGACCCACGCAGTGCATGTGGAACCACTGGTCACACCCACCGTCACACTGCACCCAGTCCACCTCCTTGCCTGTGATGACATTCATATTAGTTTTAGAACTACGATATCTACTATAACACAGTTTTATAACATGTTTGCTGGTGGCAGGATATTCACATCCGCCCGGATAGTACCACCGTACACAGAGGGTAAAACCCGACATAGTGACACACACAAGTGTGTTGTCGGGGGTCTAAAGTTGGGGTACGATGTTCTGAGTACTCTGATACTAGACCCTCGACTGCTTCTTCACCTTCTTGCCCATGGCGTAGTGTAAAGGAGCAGGCCGGCATGATTGTGTTGAGTAGCGGGGGATAGATCGTCTCTCGCTACTCAATATTCTAATTGTACAGCATTTACCATCAGGTGCAGTGTGGTCACTTTGCCGTGCCAGGATAAAAAAAAATGTAGTGGCAGTATATACTTATGTCTAAATATTAAGTAAAAAATTACTGGACTTAATAATATTATTATACGACAGTTATTTTATATTATATTCACGTTTTAATAACAGAATAAGTATGATCATGTTTGTGTCGGAAATGACGTCATCAGAAGATTTGTATTTAAAGGCGACGGTTGATACAATCTGTTCAGTTCGTTATGATTTGTCAAAGAATGAACACCAAAGTGTTTTCGTGACTCTTGACTCTTGACTTGTATAGTGATATTACCGGTGGGTCGCAGACAGTTGCCGGCGGCGCAGTCCTCGTCGTCATCAGCGGAGGACATGGAGGAGGAGCTGCTGCGGCGGCTGGCGGCCACCGCGCGACTTGACGGACCCTGCGGCTGCTGCGTGCTCTCACCTGCACAATACACACATTTAGAATATTAACAAATATACGAATTTACTAATTTTTTTTTATAGTCAAGGTTGACAAACCAAGTGAGTCACCTGCTGGTAAGTATTCTCCATCGGTCATGAGGCATGAACATACACTATACGAGAACAGTGGAAATGTTTTGCCGGAATTTACGAAGGAAAAAAGAACATTGGATTCGAGTGTATAATATTACCACAAAAAGTATCATTTGTTTTATTGTTTGTATGCAAGGGGGTCATTTGTTTACTGAATGAAGTATGTGGCATGTGACGTATGGCATGTGACATATAGTTACCCGTCCTGGAGTGGTGCGCGGCGCGTGCGGAGACGAGTGACCGCTTGCGTCTCTCCTGCCGCGCCATGTAGTGCTTGCGCATCATCAGACTCGACCCTGACGACACACCCTACAACACAACACAACACAACATATATACATGACTAGGTGACAAGTGGGCGAGTCCAACACATCTGAAATGCCAGGCAAATTTCATCAGTATGTCTATTTCTTTAGGGCGCACTATTTGAATGTTTTGGGTCCTATACAATACTGATTTATTTATATTTAAATAAATTAATAACGCATCATGTGACACGACTCATGAATAGATGTCATGATATATACAAATGGCCATAATATAATTGAGTCAAGACGAATTTTCTAGTGCAAATGTACCGTAATCTCTTTCAAATTAATTGACAGTTTGCCAGCTACCATGCTTCTTCTTATAATCCTGGCTCCTTTAGGCGTAGTGTGAAGAAGCTACACCGCAGGCCGGCATGATTGCGTTGAGTAGCGAGGGATAGATTGTCTCTCGCTACTTGATATTCTAACTCAGTGTTACCCAAACTATGGGTCCTCACAGGTGTGTCGCGAACGAATATTGGTTGGGCCATGAAATTAAGATCATACTTCGACCGAACGGAATATAATTATTAGAACAGATTTTTTTTTCTTATTTGAGCTGTCCATTCATATAGTTATAATTCTATTTATTCATGACAACCAAGAGGTTAGTAGTAGAGGAGGCCCGTGCCCAGCAGTGGGACAATGTTTAATACAGGGCTAGTATTATTATTTATTATTTAACGAAGAGGTGAATCTCGAATTTGGAACTTTTTTGGTAGGTGGGTCGTTGTTCAGTCAACTTTGAGAACCACTGCTCTAACTGAACAGCACTGCGCTTACCATCCGGTGCAGTGTGATCACTCTGTAGTATATGCACGGTCCTATACAAGTTGTAGTGAAGTATTGCCGGTGTGATTGTGGGCATACCTGTTTTCTGTTGAGATAGTTAGTGGTGCTTGTCGCGCCTCGTTTCAGTGTGGGTTTTGTGGTGGTTGTTCCTGAAGGAAATAATCAAATTAATGTTAACCAGTCATGACTCATAAGCTTGCCGGCGGTGCGGCGGTGCGTTCAAATACTGGCCAGTTTCGCCGTTCTTACATGCTATTTTTAACTTTAATGTTATGGAAATAAAATTTTTGACTTGTAATTTACTCCCTACATTTTTTTTAATATTCTTATAGACACGAGTGATTAACATGTTAACCTGTTTTAATAAATTGACATAATTTCTACTTTCTACTAGCTGTTGCTCGCAGCTCCCCCGCGTGGAGATCATATTTAGGAGAAAAAGTATCAAAAATTACGGATTTTCATACAAACTTGCATGCCCTATTTTACTCCTTGGGGGTAGTATTTCTAAAACCCCTCCTTGGATGCCTACGTGATAAAAGGTGCCTACTGTAAAAATTTCAAGACTCTAACCCCAGTGGTTTAAGCTGTGCGTTGATATCTGTCTGACAGCTTCTTCTTTTATATATACAGATTTAGCTATTTTCTTCCATAATTATTATGAAGCGTTCATATACATATGTGCTAGTAGTTAAGTGTTGACTAACTAAGTACAGGGTAGATTAGCGCTACGGGGCTCAATGCTGAACTAGGTGCTAATTTTGTAAATGTTGAGTTATTAAATTGATATGTGTTAATTGACAAAGTCCAAGTGCATAGTAAATGTATGAATGACTACATTTTAAGTGAAAAAATACTTACTAGATAGGTATTAGGCAAGCGTTCATTGGCTAAGTATTGAGTAGGTATTTGCTAAATGACCTGAGATTTTAAGTGCAGAGTTGCCAGTATTCAAAGTGTAATTAGAGGTTGTCAAAGTGGTGAGTGTCACTTATCGAGTTTTGATCGTCGCGTGTCGAGTTTAGAGTCTGTTTTCGAGTATCTTTATATCTACTACCCCGGCCCGAACCAAGAGGTTCGCAAACTCGTATTTTTGCCGCACCATCAAGCTGTGGAACAGTTTGCCAGCTACCGTGTTCCCACCGTCCTATGATCCTGGCTCCTTTAGGCGTAGTGTGAAGAAGCTACACAGCAGGCCGGCATGATTGTATTTAGTAGCGGGGGATAGACTGTCTCTCGCTACTTGATACTCTATCTGGACGGCACTGCGCTCACCATCAGGTGCAGTGTGGTCACTTTGCCGCGCCAGAATAAAAAAAATATCTAGTATCTAGTGGTGTACCATGATGATGCCTGGTACGCGTCCTCTTGAGCGGGTGGTGATGTCGGACCGGCATGGGCGCTCGCTTGCGTCGCCCCGCGTCGAGGGCGCGCGCCCCGCCTACACCTCCCCCTCCCACGCCCCCACTCCCGTCCCCGCCCCCTCGCCGCTCCTCCGCGTCCCGCGCAGTACTCACGGCCGCCCATACTTGCGCCTGCTCTTCCAGCCGCACCTGCACATCAATCACATAACGTCATTTTTTTTATTAAGGGATTACTATTTCGCACCAAAAATTCTCCATTTTGATCTTTTTTGTCTAACACTTATCCAAGGACACTTGGGGTTTTAGGACGAATATCTATAACGATACCTTAACTGTCGAAATCCAACCAGCAGTTTGCAAGATACGTGGTAATAAAGAAATTTACAAACATACATACAAGATACGCGCGGAAAACATAACTCTTTCTTGTCAGTTGGGTAAAAATAAAACCTGGGTGTACCTCAAGCAGGTCCCCCTCTAGCATGAGGTCCTCCAGCTTGTGCAGCAGGGCAGCGCTGGCGGCGTGCGGAGACCTCGGGGACGCGCTGTACGCGTGCTCCACGCTCGCCATAGATCTACCATACACATTATACAATTATATATTCGATACTGAAACCAAAACAACCCACCTACCCACCTACCCACCTACCCACCTACATGTGCTCGAACACTAGAAAGACACTAGACACATATTTCAGCACGAAATTGTTTTATACTAATAAACAAATTTCTAAAAACACAAGTAATCCATGAGGAGACAAAATAATTTATGGATAGCTCTTGTGTGTTGTGTGGCATTGTGTGACAAGAGGTGAGAGGAGTCCCAAATATCGTGACGTCACATTTCAAAAATTCGTAGGACGTAACTTTTTTTTTATTTTTCTTTTAGTCAAATCAAATCAAATCATTTATTTTGTAAATTAGGCCACTAGGGGCACTTTTTACATGTCAGGTTTAAGTTTATCTACCGGTGCTTCGGAAATGCCCACTGGTCTGAGAAGAAGCACCAAGAAACTCAGCCGTAGGTCTTTTGTATTATCATCATAACATATAATATTCAATTAAAATTAATAACAATACTAGAAGTATTACACGCGAGCAGCACCCGTTCACGAGTATGACGCATGTGCCAGCCATCGGCCTCCTCAACCATGACACAGGGAAGTGACCGACCCGGCACATAACGCCGCCGCAAGCATAGACATTGAAGCGAGCATGACATACCCTAATAGTGCCATTAGTATTCTTTATATGGACCTTATGGGTCCTTATGACCTTATGGGTATGCGCTCACTACATCAACTCCGAACTCCGTAGCGTCACCGGATCGCCTCGGTCGTAGACCATCCATGCGCGGACAGCTAGTTGACCACTCGGTGACAACTAGCGGCTCGCATGCTTGCCTTGCGTTGCTGCGCATTGCCAACGCACAAGCCCCAAGCACCCGTGGACCACCTGCCGACAACGAGTGGACGCCGAGCGACGATGCGGCACGAGTCGGGTGTGGGGTGTCGGGTGTCGGGTGGCTCTAATGAGCTGTGACCTTAATACTTAAGTGTCATTGAAAAACCATCGATAAAATTATTCCTAAAATTAATGCGAGAAAACACTAAAATGTAATGAATATGACGTAATATGTATTATGACAGATATACCTAGACAGCCTCCGTGGCGCAGCGGGCCAGTAGCCGGCTGTTAAACGGTGCCGTGGGTTCGATTTCCGCACCCAGACAAATATTTGTGTGACAGATAGATATTTGTTTCTGGTCTGGGTGTTGTGGTGGTGTGGTAGTCCCTCTTAGTTGTTATTCTCACGATACAGGTTTTACCTAATGTGGGGTCAGAACTACTGTGTCTGTTGTGTATACCTTTGATTCTGCAAATGGTGCGCGTCATGCGCCCGCCCCGTCGCCTTCTTGAGTTCAGCGTTGAGCCTGTCCGCCTTCTCCCTGCTGGCCTGTCGCTCGCGGTGGTCGCGCTGGTCTCGCTGGTCGTGGTGCAGGTCCTGGTGGTGGTGATCGCTGAGCACGGCGCGCGCCGCGTCCTGCCACGACATGGCGCGCTCCGTGACGCACTGGAGAGCTTCGCCCTCCGCCAAACGCACCGGGAGCTTTTGCAGCCACACCTGGAACAAATCATTTTTACAGCCTCCGTGACGCATTCGAGTAGCCGGCTGTGAAACAAGTGGCCGATTCCCACACCGGGACAAATGTTTGTGTGATAGATATTTGTGTCCGGGGTCTGGGTGTTGAGACCGAAAGTTTCTCGTAGCTGATACCCACAACACAAGACTCGTATTCTAGTGTGGGGTTGGGCTATGTTTTTTTAGTGCCTGGATAGGCAGACAAGCAGACGGGCCACCTGATGGTAAGTAGTCACCACCGCTCATAGACTTCTGCAATGCCAGAGCACAGCAAAGCCGCTGCCTACCGTTTGTTATGTGTGACTGTCAGGTGTTATTTATTTATAATCATTGTACTGTCGAGCAGACACACTGGTGTCAGTCAGACGAGCTTATCACCCTCCTATGGGAGCCAGCTATCATATCGGGTACAAATTCCATTTTAATTGCTCAGATTGGAAATAAAACCCACAAACTCATAATTTCAATGATGTATGCTACTCTATTAGACCTAAATGAAAATAAATGATTACAGCATTATTAGATTGATATTCGTTTACGAGTTTACAAAAGTATATAATTAATAAAGAAAAATGGAGAGAAGCATGTTAGGCATAAGGCTCGGTGATACAATAAGTAACGAAATAGTAAGAACGAAAACGAAAATAACAGATATACGAGAAAGAGTAAGGAACTTGAAATGGAACTGGGCGGGGCATGTTTGCAGAATGGAGAAAGATAGATAGATGGGCAAGGAAAATATTGGAATAGGTACCCAGATATGGACAAAGACATAGAGGCAGACCAAAAAAGCGATGGGAGGATGTGTTCAAAGAGAGGAGTGCAGGAGACTGGAGGACACAAGCTAGAGATAGAGGAAAATGGAGGCAATTGGGGGAGGCCTACGCCAAGGAGGCGACTTTCACAACATAAATAATTATTATAATTGACTTTATTGCATGCAAATAATATTATATATGTCGGGACGTCGGGATAGCCGATCTGCTCCATCTTGCTTATTCGTGAATTTGTATCACGAAATTCCATTGTAGACGTTAAACTTCAGGAATCGTTTAAATAAGTGGACTATGGCCTTGACTTTACAATATTTTAATAATACAGACATTTAAATAACTTAGACAATTAGGGATTACAATAATAATTAGCGATTTAGAGCCAATGAGTTTGCGTATCACCACTACGCACTACCGCTGTCAACCAGAGAACCAATTGACCAGCCATTTGCACGTAAATGACAGACGCAACTCCATTCGGGGTTACCCGCTCTTAATTACAAATAGTATTTAATCGAATACAAAACCATAATTCCTTAGAAATAATAAAGTTAATGGATAATTCTCAAAATAGACTGATTTTCATTATTCAATAATGTCGCGCGCCGTTATATATATATATCTAATTTAATTCTTCAAACTATTTGTAAAGTGTTAATAATTAATTTCATGTAATTTTAATGATTGAGTTTTGTGGTAGAATAATGGCTATTTTTATTTTTTTATTTGTTTACGAGGTAAACGAATAAGAAGTTGTAAAGCGGCGGGTTCTATTCACAAATCAGAGCAAAAATTCGTGAGAACCACATATATTTGTTTATAAGTCTGGTTGGCAAACCGAAAGTATCTCATAGTTCCAGATACCCACGACACAAGGTAATCATTTATTCTGTGATCTGTTCTATATATCTGAATAATAAGTGCTACTTATTTATACAGTGGTAATATAATAGTGAACATACCAATAAAGCCAAGATTCGGTCCAGCCTGGGTCGTTTGGTCCGCACGCAGTCCGGGCAGAGGAACTTGGGTTCGACTCCCGGCGTCGACGTCTCCATGCGCTCCCGCTCCGGAGACTCCTCGCGATCTTCTTTTGCTGACGCTATACAGGAGGCTGGATACATAAAAAATAATTATGTATAATATTATTTCCAGTCACACGAGCAGACAGGCCACCTGATGGTAAGTAGTCACCGCCACCCATAGACTTCTGCAATACCAGGGCACAGCAGCGCCGCTGCCCACTGTTAATGCGCAATGTACGCTTCATCTAAGGCATCATCAACACGCAAATTAAGTGGGCTGAAGTTAGCCACTTTACCCTGCTACATGCTCTAGGCCCTTTAGTTTGTAAAAATAACCGAGAAGTTGCTTGTGGCTAATTTCACGTCGGTCTAGTTAATTTATCGACGTCAAGTATCGAGTACACTTACGACATTGCTTCGGTATCGATATCCGAAGTTCCAACCCGAAGGTATCGATACGTCATTTAGATACTTTTAGTATTCTAGTATCGATACCTTTATGGTAATTACCATTTTCAGGTAATTCAAGCCGAGAAGGTCTATTGACGGAAAGGGGAACTAGAAATCATACTTTAGTAGGAAGATGTATGGGCAACTTCAGACCGTCGATGGTATTCCTTACGAGTACTTTTACATGTTGACCAAAAATTAGAGAATAACGAAGGGATGAACCAAAAATAATCAGTTCTCGTTGACGTTGCCAGTATAAACATGCATATTAGGATTATGCACATTTGAGCTTCAAACAATAGTATTCAGTCCATGTTCTTTTAACTTGGCACGGCAAAGTGACCACACAGAACCTGATGGTACGCGCAGTACCGTCCAAATAGAGTATCGAGTAGCGAGAGACAATCTATCCCTCGCTACTCAACACCGGCCTGTTTCTTCACACTACACCACAGGCAAGAAGGTGAAGAAGCGGTCGAGGGTCTAGTGTCAGACTACTCAGAAGGCTCTACTCTAAGACTCCCGACAAGAACCGGATGTACACTGGCTGATTCCGGAACACAACACACGTGCGTGTGTCACTATGTGTATCGCTGTACTCACCATGGAACCAGTCCTTGCACAGTTCACACTGCGTCATGACGCCGTACTGCCGCTTCTGACAGATGCAGAACGTCAGGCCGGCTGTAGGTGGCGCTCGAACTTCTTTACGCATATTTCGCGACCTGGTAAATTATACAACATGTAACATGAATGCACACTCTGAAAGTAGTTTGTTCAGAATAAGCGACTGAATCGATATCAACAATTTATTAATAGACGATTTTTTTTTCCCTAAAAATAATTAACACTCAGGCAAATAATAGTCACCCTTTAATTTAACGTTCAAGACAAACGAAACTGAAACATAACTCGATGCGATAAAGTCTTTTATAATTGCAATAATAAACGAACACTTTAAAAAATCAAATAATTAAAATTACGAACTTTATGTCGAAAATTAGTACAACTAATTTAATAAAAAACAATATTTATATTCATCGCAGTCTAATTTCAATACATGAATTATGATTGTAATAATATATTTAAATTGGGGTGTTTGAGGATGTTCGTTATTTCCGTTACACGTAGTAGACACAAAAATGAGCCGTATTTCTTACCACATAGTATATATATTACCTGAGCTGCTTGATAGCATTAAGCTCGGTCATCTCGGCCTGTTTGAAGGCCGCGACTATCTCGGTAGGCGTGGAGTCTTCACTGAAGTTGCGTAGGAACAGGCCCGCCTCTAGCGAGGAGGGCGGGGGCTCCGTGTCCCCCGCGGCGACCCCCCGCGTCCGGCGCCGCGGACCCCCCGACCCCTCCGACACGTCCGTGCGGGGGGACAGCGCCTCGAGGAGCGAGTACGGCCAGTTCTGTCCAACATATTATTGTTATATGAATTATGATTCGTGCAAGTAAGTAAATAACACGCTAAAAAGCAAAATCAAATTAAAATCTTGGCTAAAACCATGGAAAACTAAACGTTAGTAAATACATACATACATATACACTCACGCCTGTAATCCCCGAAGGGGTAGGCAGAGGTGCAACCAGTACACCCACTTTTCGCCGAATTTCAGTTCCATAATGTGATAGGGGGCGAGCCTATCGCCATACCAGGCACAGATTCCAGACTCCGGGCTAATACTGAGAATTTCTAGATAGAAAAACCCAATATCACTTTACCCGACCCGGGGATCGAACCCGAGACCTCAGCACAGCAGCAGTCGTAACGCATGCGCAATTACAACTGCGCCACCGAGGCAGTCAGTAAATTGTATACTTATATTAAAATATTTATAATTACAAAAATCAAAAAGACCTTTTTTATCCGGCTCGAAGGACCATAGATATATAGATTAGTTAAATATTTATAATCAAAGGAATTTTTTAATATTTCAAACAACATTGCCCAGTACATTCTTGTAGTAAAACGATGGGTTTAATTCACATTAATATTTATATTTTTTAACCTAAAAGACACATTTTAAATTACAAAAAAATGAGGTTATACTATATTAGGTACTACTTTTACTCCTGACCTTCTTGAGGAACATGTCGGCAGCCCCTCGCTTCCACTCCTTGGCAGAGTGCAGCGCAGCAGCGAGCTGGTCCTTCTCGTACAACGCCAGTGGTATCTGCTGACCCTTCTTCACTATCGCCTCGACACTGTGCATGTACGGATACAGGTCTTTCGACTGCATCTCTTCCACCTGGGGATGGATATTTATTTATTTCGATTGCAACTTGAACAAATAAAACTAAGGAATTTAACAACTTCAGTCAAGATCAATAAGCCCGTTCATGTTTTCTTCACTTCCTGCTATGGACACAACAACTACCCATCTAGATACCATTAAGCCCTGTAACAGATTATTCCAATCTCCGTGGCGCAGCGGGTGAATAGCCGGCTGACAATAATATCGAGACAAATGTTTGTATGACAGACAGATATTTGCTTCGTGCCTGGGTGTTGTGACACAGGTTTGACAAGTTGTATTTATATTTAGTAGGAGCATGTATGAGATGGGAGTATGTGGGTGTCTGCAGTAGATACCTTGGCAAGCCAGTCCCTGGCGTGTTGGTGTGCCGCGTGCAGTGCGTGTCGCGAGGGCAGCGCCGCCTCCACACCCTCGCCGTCACCCAGCAGCGCCTGCACCTCCGCCAGGCTCGTGTACTGCCGCTCCTCCCCCTCCCCCTCGCCACCTTCCTCCTCACCACCCTGCCCGCCCTCCCTCGTCCCCGCCGCACTGCTACTACTGGCATAGTTCAACATGGCGCGCGCGCGAATCTCCCACTCCTCCACTTGAGCTGTATGATAATATATTGAATTATTAAACTTAGAACCTACTATCTGTATATATAAAAGAAGAAACTGACTGACTGACTGACTGACTGACTGACTGACTGACTGATTGACTGACTGACTGATCGATCAACGCACAGCCAAAACGGCTAGGGTTAGAGACTTGAAATTTTGACAGCAGGTACCTTTTATGACGTAGGCATCCACTAAGGAAGGGTTTTTGGAAATACCACCCCGAAGGGGGTAAAATAGGGGAAGAAAGTTTGTATAAAAATCCGTCATTTTTGAAGTTAAGTTTATGAAAATTAGTATTTGGCCTTTTAGTCAAAAATAAAAAATATATATTTCAGGATTTTTGGAAATTCCACCCCGAAGGGGGTAAAATAGGGGAAGAAAGTTTGTATGAAAATCTGTCATTTTTGCAGTTAAACGCATGAAATTTGGTATTTGGCCTTACAGTTAAAAATTAAAAACACATGTTTCAGGGTTTTTGGAAATTCCACCCCTAAGGGGGTTAAATAGGGTAAGAAAGTTTGTATGAAAATCCTTTATTTTTGAAGTTAAATGCATGAAAATTTGTATTTTGTAGTATATAATTTTTGTCTCAAACATGACCTCCACGCGGGCGGAGCCGCGAGCAACAGCTAGTACAGATATAAAACATTTTGATACGAGGGTGTGACGTCACGATAATGACAGTGCCTAGGTGCGAGGGAGATAACACTCTCTCCCACTACGCTTCCACTACTTTAATATGGTGATATTGAACCGAAACATACTAAACTATAAATAATATTCTCCTAATATTTTATAGGAATTATAATTGAAATAGAGTTTAAGCTCTTCACTCTCACCTTTGAGTTTATATAGTCCAGCTCTCTCGACCTCGACCCTGTGATGAGGCACCAGCTTGTCGGCGTCCTCCAGTAGCCTGTCGATGACCTCCGGCGTGAGGGTCGAGGGCTCCTCCCTGTACCCCTGCACCTCCTCGATGAACTTCACTTGCTGGAGACGGGCTTGGAGCGGAGCCAATTGCGGCAGGACTATGCAGAGTCGAGACCCTAGTTCTACCACCTGGAGGTATTTAAATAGTAACAATTATAATAATACTGACCAACTGCTGGGCACATGCCTCTACTAAACAACAGGGTTAGTCCACCACACTGGCCTAATGCGGGTTGGTAGACTTCACATACTTTCGAAATTCTTTAAGAATTCTCAGGTATGCTTATTTAACGGTAGGCAGCGGCTGGCATTGCAGAGGTCTATGGACGGTGGTGACTACTTACCATTAGGTGGTCCGTCTGCTCGTCTGCCTATCGCGGCACTAAAAAAAATGCAGGTTTCCTCATAATGTTTTACTTCACCGTTAAAGCAAGCGATAATTAACAATGTGTACACACGTAACTTTGAAAAGTCAATGTTGTATTCTATTTGGGTGTGTTTCGAACCAACTACCCTCATCTTGGCGTCCATACCACTTGTACTACATGGTATCACTATTTCAATAGTAATGAGTAATTCGCATCTCGATTTAGTGTTTATAAAACAAATGTCAATATAATTTTTATCGGGGTCTAGAGTTGGGGTACAATGTTTGGCCATTTTACGGCCTTCTGAGTACTCTGACACTAGACCCTCGACCGCTTCACCTTCTTGCCCATGGCGTAGTGTGAAGAAGCAGGCCGGCATGATTGTGTTGATTGATGAATAGCGGGGGATATATCGTCTCTCGCTACTCTATACTGTAATTGGACGGCACTGCGCTTACCACCAGGTGCAGTGCGGTGACTGCCGTGCCAGGATAAAAAAAATAGCTCACATCTTCAAGTTCTCGAACATACGACGGCTCAATCTTGTCCAGATCCTTATTAAGTAGCTCCGTTGACTTGGTCTCGAACTCTGCAGTTTGTCGCAGTACTTCTTTAACCGCTGAGCCTGGTGGTTTGATGGATATCAAAATTAATGAAACTTTTACCGATATTGAATTTTACATACAATAAAAAAAGAGCAAGTCGAGTACATGTTTGATCCAGTTTTGCACAAATTTGAGTCGTGTGGTACTTATGAGTGGTGTACTAATTAGTTCGTAAATTATGTACTCCATTCGTATTCCATAAAAATGCGAACGACATTTCAACCAAGATGCGTAATGCAAACAACATAAATCTAACTTTAAATAAGTATTTTGGTTTATTTTAGTTAGATTTTGTCTTGAAATGTATATATTTAATATATGTTCTAATAATATTCTTTTTTAATTCTATGATATAAGTAGAGCCGTCTAAATGGTGTTTGATTCGGCGGATATACTGGTCCACTGAATCAGGACTGGAGAAACTCGAAAACTAATTCTGGTAGAGACCAGAGGTCCGATACCCGGTTGGGGAGAGCCCAACCGGGTATCGAGCCCACACCACTGGAACGCAGTAGCCAGCCAGCATGTTACCACCTCAGCTCAATTAAAAGCTGTAAAATTAAGACTTTATGTTAGTAATATGTTAATTATTACTCTTTAACAAATATAATTATAAGTTTTTTAGCCTGAAAAGGAAACAAAAAAACAATAAAAACTGCTAAATAAATGGTACAATACTGATTATTTAACCATAATACTCAAATCAAATATTGATTGAATTATTTGGATTCAATCTTTTGTTCTGCTGACGGTTCGGTTCCAGTTCGGAATGCAGACACAAACTATAATTTAATAATGTATTCTATAATGAGGAGAAAACTATTCATTAATCACACGAGAGTATTCCCCACGTCAGAGCACATCACTGTCAGTTGAATTAAATTGCCTAACCTATACAGTGACATTTATTTAAACTCTACGGTGTTCTTATCTCTCTCTTATATTAGAAACTGCCAGATGTATGCATACATAACCTAACATATTAAAAATTAACATAGGCAGTGTTGCCGTCTGTTCTAATTTTACCTCATTAATCCTAATATGAAAAAGATAGACTGCCAAAGAAAAGACTGCCTCGGTGGCGCAGTTGTAATTGCACATGCGTTACAACTGCTTTGCTGAGGTCTCGGGTTCGATTTTTCTATCTTGTAATTCTCAGTATCAGCTCGGAGTCTGGAATTGAGCCCGGTATGGCGACAGGCTATGACATTCAGGGACCGTAATAAATTCGGCGAAATGGTTGTACTGGTTTACGGCTCTGCCTATCGCTTCGGCGATTACAGGCGTGAGTGTATATGTATAAGTATGTATGTATAAATATTAAGCATATACCAGACACTTTTTACAACCCAAAAACAAAATTTCACGTAAAAATCCAAGTTTAATTTTAGTTTTGTTTAGGGTATAATGGCATTACTCTGAAAATCATAGTCACCTTCAGGCAGCACACAGGCGAGTCCGTCGATCTCTGCCGCGAACAGCGTCAGCTCGTGTATGGTGAGCCGGTACTTGGGGTCGTGGTGCCGGGTGCGGGTCCTCATCTTGTTCAGGTCCAGCTGCTGGATCACCGACGCGCACTTCTCCGCGTCCTCGATAGCAGTCTCTAGAGCCCGCACTAGCTCTGTTTTGTGCATCTAAACAAACAAATCGGGTTAATTTTACTATTTTAACCGACTTAGAAAGAAGGAGGTTCTCAATTCGACGGTTTTTTATGTATGTTCCCCGATTACTAGAAGACGCCTGGACAAATTCGTAATTTTTTTTTTTTTGTTTAGAAGTGTATACTTCCCAGGAGGTCCCCTTTGCACCAAGTCAGGATCTGATGATGGGATCTCAGAAAAATCGAGTAAATTAAATATAAAGACGCACAATTTGTTTTTTTTTATTGAATTTTTTTTTTTTTTTTTATTTATTTATTTATGAAGTTGGTGTACTTTTTATGAATTAAAAAGCTTTTTTTTTATTTTGGTACAATTAAGTGAGCACATTGCACCTGATGGGAAGCGCAGTGCCGTCCAGTCATGGAATCAAGTAGCGAGAGACAATCTGCTCCTCGCTACTCAACACAATCATGCCGGCCTGCTAAATGACCACTTTCTTAATCTACCGCTTAACAATAGTGTAAATACGGAAGACATACCAATATACGAGAATAAAAACCTAACATATGATATTTTTGATCTAAAACCAACCACTGAAACTGAAGTTCAAAAAATTATATACAACATACAAACGAAAGCAGCCGGATATGATGGTTTAAATATAGACATGATAAAAGCAACATTAAAAGTAACACTGCCAGTTATAACAAATATAGTAAATAAATCTATTGAAACACATACATTTCCATCATATTGGAAAAGAGCACTAGTTAGACCCCTACCCAAAAAAAATCCTGCTACCCAACTAAAAGATCTTCGTCCCATCTCAATTTTACCGGTTCTATCTAAAGTAATTGAAAAAGTTGTTCTAGACCAGATACTTAAATTTCTCGACAATAAAAACATTATACCAAAATTTCAATCAGGCTTTCGCAGAGGTCATGGCACAGAAACTGCACTTTTACATGTTTCAGACGACCTAACGGAGGCCTCAGATAAGGGACTGAGCAGTATTATGGTGCTACTCGACTACTCACGCGCTTTTGACTGTCTACATCCCGAACTTCTGTTAGCCAAACTGGCAACCTATGGGTTTTCCGTTAATACCTGCCGATGGTTTCGGACTTTTCTTACGACGCGGGAACAACTCGTTGTCACAGATAGCAAAGGCGGAGAAAAAAAATATTCTGCACTTAAACTATTACAAAGAGGGGTACCTCAAGGTTCATTGCTAAGTCCAATTTTGTTTAGTATTTTCACAGCCGATTTGCCAAAATGTATAGAATCCTGTAAATATCATTTATACGCTGACGACACACAATTATACTACTCATTCCCTAGTAAAGACACTGAAGCAGCTATCAAGAAAATCAATAATGACTTGAGGAATATCTACAGCTGGTCCAAAAAAAACTCCCTTTTATTAAATCCGGAAAAATCTCAAATGCTAGTGCTAGGAACAAAACATCAAATAAAAAATACGCTGAATTGTGGAGAACATGTAAAAATTAACGACACAGTACTTGAACATGTAAACTCTGCACGAAATCTGGGTCTTATTATAGATGGGGAACAAAAATATATAGATCATATAAACAGTAAAGTTAGAAACGCCTTTTTCAAATTAAAAACCCTATACAAAATTAGACCATATGTTAATGAAAACCTCCGGATTCTTTTAACTGATTCACTAGTGTTATCTCAATTTAATTATTGCAGCACGGTGTTCGGGCCCAGGTTAAATTCCAAAACAGAAAGATTAATTCAAAGAGTACAAAATGCCTGTATACGATATTGTTACAACATACCCCGGAGAGAATTCATCACACCATATTTGAATAGGAAAAAAATCCTCAATATGTCTGCAAGAAGGGAATTACAATACGCGTGCACAGTTCAAAGAGTGATTTGGAATAAAAATCCAGAATATTTATTTGAAAAACTCACCTGGGTAAAAGACATAACTCACAGAAATCTACGGTCAGCTACTTGTAACTCTCTTGTTACTCCAGTGCATAGCTCCACACGGTACCGAACGTGTTTCAAGTTTACTGCAGCAAGAATTTGGAACGACCTCCCCCCTCCTCTAAGGAAAAAGATGAGTTTACCGACATTTAAACTCAAGTACAAAGAGGCTTTACTTAAAAGACAGCTTGCAGCAGAAAACTTGACTCACTCCCACTGGCAATTTTTGAGCCTATGTGACTATTTTAATTAATAGCCCATCTTGTATACTTATGTACGTACACACACATACACACACACACACACACACACACACACACATACACACACACTAGAGTTCCGTTATAGTTATTTGATATATATTTTTTTTTTATTTTGCTTCAAATACTTTAATTTACATTTCTTGTCGCTTGGTAGGCCAACGCCAAAAAAATTCCGCACAACATCATAGGAAATGGGAGAGGCTGAAAACCAGCGCTGCCCGGAACTAATGTCCCGGTCAACACAAGCTGAGCCGCCTCCTTTGTCTTATTATTATAGGCTAAGCATAATTATTTCTGTTATTATTATTGTTAATGTAATAATAAGGCAATAAACTGATTTATTATTATTATTATTATTATTATTATTAAAGGACCCAAGATCATGGGAGGGAACACGGTAGCTGGCAAACTGTTCCAGCTTGATGGTGCAGCAGATCAGGTAGTTTATGATCCAAGAGTGTGGTGGACATGTTTTGGATATTTAACAGCCTCTGTGGCGCAGAGAACTAGAAGCCACTGAATCTGAAAAGCTGTGGGTTCAATTCCAAAACCGAGACATTGACGATGTTTGTGTGACAGATATTTATTTATTTCAGGTCTTGGCGTTGTGGGACTGTAGACGGTAGTCCCAGGATACAGTTTGACCTAGTGTGGAGTCATGTGTGACTGTTAGGTGTATTATATGTAATTATACAATATCTTACATGTTATATTGTTAGTTGCAGCAGTTATATAAGCACCAAAAAATGCATGATAATGCCTTGAAGGTGCCTAAAGGTACTCCTCTCGAAGTGGAGATGACCACAGTGGAGTTATAACACATTATAACACTTGTGTTTGTAAATTATTCCGACTATTTATCAGGTGACAAAATTGTTGATTGTTTATTGTTATTAGTCTTGTAATCTATACAATTTAAAAGTTTTCTTTGTTGGTAAGAGCATCACTTGGGTATAGCTTGATCTAGTAGTTGGTTAATTTTTGTTAAGTATCCATTATAGTCTGAATGAGGTTTTTCGATGGATAATCTGAAATTCTTTTTTCTATAGTTCTTTTACAGTACCAATAAACATAATCAAGCATGTGTGGGGACAAAAGTTTTTTATTCTGGCGCGGCAAAGTGACCACACTGCACCTGATGGTAAGAGTATCAAGTAGCGAGAGGCAGTCTATCCCTCGCTACTCAATACAATCATGCCGGCCTGCTGTGTAGCTTCTTCACACTACGCCTAAAGGACCCAGGATCATAGGAAGGAGGGTGATTGTGAGTGATTGATTGAGGTGAGTGATTAAGGTGGTCACCTTGAGATCATGCGCCTTCTTGAGATGCGCCCGAAGTCCGTCCAGGTCGCAGGTCTTGGCGGTGTCAGGGTCCAGGGCGTTTTGTACAGCCTCCGCCCACTCGCGGAACTGCTCCGACTTCTTTTTCAACTTGTCCAACATGGCGGGCAGTTCATCGAGGGTGTACCGATATCTAGACCAAGTTAAACAGAGTTGTATGGGTATAATTTGAGATATATTTTATTTGAGGTTAATAAGAGAAGATAGAAAATATTAGACAAGAAAAAAGTTAGGCAAGTGAAATAGGAGAAATGAAACAATATAGATCTATTATCTTTATTAAATTTACTAACAAGACAAATCATCCAAAAAATGTTTAATGACATATTTTTATCAGTTTTGGCCTTCATCGCTTAATCTACACGACTGAAATGTATAGTGTACTAGCTGTAGCTCGCGGCTCCGCCCGCGTGGATGTCATGTTTGGGAGAACAAGTATACAATACAAAACACCAATTTTCATGCATTTAACTTCAGATGGATTTTCATACAGACTTTCATCCCGTATTTTACCAACTTAGGAGTGATATATACAAAAACTCTTCCTTAGTGGATTACCTACCTATTGTCAAAATTTCACGTCATTAACCCCAGCCGTTTAGGCTACGCGTTGATATGTCAGCCAGTCAGTCCAGTCAGTTTCCTCTTTTATAAGTATATACAGATTCGATGGGGGAGAAATTTCGTAGTTACTCATTTCGCATGTTGTAATTTTTTAAAATTTCACTCTCAAAGCGGTAAATTAAGAGTTGACCAAGTGTGGGTAGAGTGTGTGGGTGGAGTGTGTGTGTGAGTGTTGGGTGTATATGTGTTTATATAGTTACCGTAGCTTGTGCATGGAGGGTGGACAGCGACACAGGTCTGCGACGTGCCTGAGACAGGCGACGTGCGTGGTGCACGCGCAGGTGACGCACGACAGGAAGCACGTGGTCTTGCACAGCTCGCACTGCCGCTCGTCGTCCGGCAACAACTCGAACGCCTCACGCTCCGCCTCCGTCACTCCCTAACACATAATATATATTTTTTTCTAATGACTATTTTGGGGAGCCCATTTACCTGAGTTGGCGAATCACCACCTGCTTATTTTATCCGTGTTATTAACATTGGTCAGGCAGGTGCCCTAGTCCTTTTCATAGACCCAATGACCCAATCCATTTCACTAAACCAGCATAACTTTTATCCATCCATACAATAGTTCTACACCAACCGGGGGTTGTCCTTGGGTGCACTTGTATAGTGTATACAGGGATAACTGTCGGCTTGTGTCACAACACAAAATTAAATTAAAATTGTCTAACGGGCCTTTACGTGTTGACTTCGGCCCCACGCACGCCTTCCAAATTCCCGGGACTCTATAGTCCCGTGATTACGGTGTGACAAACATAATATTAATAATACTAGCTCTGTATTAATCATTGTCCCACTGCTGGGCACACGCCTTAGTCCACCAAGCTGGCCTAATGCAGGTTGGTAGACTTCACATACCTTCGAAATTGTTAAACACATACAAACACCATTCAAATACATAGTTAACCATTTAAGGATATCTTTTATCGGGATTCTAGAGTTGGGGTATTTGGATGCGGCCTGAATACTCCGCTTCTTCACCTTCTTGCCCATGGCGTAGTGTGGGCCGGCATGATTGTGTTGAGTAGCGGGGGATAGAATGTCTCTTACTATTCGATACTCTAGTTGGACGGCACTGCGCTTACCATCAGGTGCGGTGTGGTGACCATGCCGTGCCGGGATGAAAAAAAACTTTATATTGACGGTTGACGGGCTACTTGATTTAAGTTCCATTTATTGCAATGTTGAGTTATATACATATGCGGATTAACAATTTTTTTTGCATCTTTTCAACCTAATTAAAAAAAAACTACACGTTTTTTGGGCCCAAATATCAACTGGTAACAGACGGCTCATATTTTTTCAGGGACATTTATTTTAGAAAATAATGCTTATGAAAAAAGTCAAAAATATGCAGTACGCGCTTACTTACACAAGTAAAATATTAATTCTACTAAGAACACCGCAATAGTTTTTCTATAACGATTTTTTTCTTTAACATTAAACCTCTGCTGTAAAATTTCAAAAATGGCGGTTAAATCAAACAGCCAGCCAACCGTCGATATGAAGAATATCAGTTTATACATTGCGGTCACGTGCGTGCGTGTATGTGTGTGCATGTATGTGTGTGTTTGCGTGTGTATATGTACTCACCCAGTCTAGCAGCGCCTTCCTGAGCTTCCTCTCGTCGTGCAGCATGGTGCGCATGTCGCGGTAGGCGGCGAGCGCCACACTCAGACTCAGCCCGTCCGCCTCCAGCGCCATCTTGCAGACGAGCTCGTCGTGCGAGAACACGCAGTACCGCCGCAGCGTCGAGTAGTGCAGGATGCACTCGCGACCCATCTTCAACTACATACAACAATGTTTACATTATACAACTGTCAATTTACAGTCAGTCAATATCTGATCCTACAACATTACTTACCACACACGCACACACACACACTCACACCTGTAATCCCCAAAGGGGTAGGCAGTGCTAGGGGGAGAGCCTATCGCCATACCGGGCTCAGGTTCCAGACTCCGGGCTAATACTGAGGAAGTTCTAGATAAAAAAACCCAATATAACTTTACCCGACCCGGGGATCGAACCCGAGACCTCAACACAGCAGTCGTAACGCATGCGCAATTAAAACTGCGCCACCGAGGCAGTCATTACTTACCAATGTTCTTTTTGCCTTAATGTATTGTCAATTATAAGAAATATCTAAAAAAATTCAAGAATTCTGTACATATAGAGTGTGTAAGGTTAAACAAAGGACCTATGGGAGAATATTCAGTATTCGATTCTCATTTAACTTATTTATCCATTATCCATGGACACAGAGTGCGTGAAAAATCAACCAATCACAACATAGAGGCAACTTGCATCATCGTTCATAAATACGGATGTACGTTACCCAATCAGCTGGTGTAAAGTTGACAGCTTCGGCAAAGTTGTACCCCTGGTTGAACCCAGCGTGGTACGCGCGGGGGAATGTTATCACGAACTCGCCAGCGTGCTGGTCCATCCTGCACATACACAAATATAGAGGTCATATCGAGGACAATGCATCGTAGTAGAAGAAGAAGATCCTTCAACGGTAGGCAGCGGCTTTGCTGTGCCCTGCCATTAAAGTCTATGGGCGGTTGTGACTACTTACCACCAGGTATACCATCTGCTCGTCTGTCTATCGAGGCACTAAACAAAATACCCACCACACTCACATTTGACTGAACTTATTACTGTCCCTTGATGTCCCTCAATCACAATAGGGGGTGAAAGTATCGCCACGCCGGGCACAATTCCACTGCAGGCTGATACTGAATATTTCGTGGTGAAAACAATAACACTTGAAGGACACTGAAGGTCCAGTGCACTAACACCACTGACCTATAGACAGGGACTCCTGCCTTCATCAGCACGTTGGGGTTCATGATGGTGACGAGCTGATGCAGCAGGTCTGGCTGCAGCTGGAACAGCTCCGGAGCCTCCGCCTTCATCGCAGCTTCGAACTGCTCTGCCTTCGAGCTTGGCACTCCGTACCTGCAGGCAAACAATCAAATTATAACTAAATACAGCGACATGACATTTTGTTTATTCTATTCCCGGCAAAGTGACCACACTGCACCTGATGGTAAGCGCAGTGAAGTCCAGTTAGAGTATAAAGTAGTGAGAGACAGTCTATCCCTCGCTACTCAACACAATCATGCCGGCCTGCTGTGTAGATTCTTCATACTACGCCTAAAGCAAGGAGGATCGCCAGGATCATAGCAAGGAGGGAATATGGTAGCTGGCAAACTGTTCCACGGCTTAGTGGTGCGGCAATGATACGTATTTGCTCTTCTTTTGGCTCGGGCCGGGTGCTGGGAGTGGGGTGTCGGGTGTTGTGGTAGTAGACACCACGAAGCTGTGGCTCCACAAGCCAGTACACGAGGTTTTGGTGTGGAAGGGATAGGATGGGATGAGATCAAACAATTCTTCGGAGCATTCATGATACAGGCGGTAGAATACGCTATGCGAAGATATATAATGATGTAAATTACATGACAACATACCATGTTTTGGGCTCTCCCCAGTGTAAGTAGTTGATGGAATAGCTCCAGTGGTCTTCATTATGCCAGCAGAATGTGGCGAAGCACATGCCGACGTATAGCCACGGAACCTGCATACAACAAAAAAAAATTACAATACGAACATTAAAATAAGCCAATGTTATTCTGTTATCACATAATATGTTAAAAAAATATATTGAGAACTGAGTTAACTTTATACTATCTATAATGGCACATGTATGTCAGTGTACTATTTGGAGGGACTTTCTTTTAATCAACATACATATACACTCACGCCTGTAATCCCCGAAGGGGTAGACAGAAGTGTAACCAGTAAAGCCACTTTTCGCCGAATTTCGGTCCCATAATATGATAGGGGGCGAGGCTATCGCCATACCGGGCACAAGTTCCAGACTCCGGGATAATACTGAGAATTTCTAGATAGAAAACCCAATTTCACTTTACCCGGCCGGGGATCGAACCCGAGACCTTAGAACAGCAGTCGTAATGCATGCGCAATTACAATTGCGCCACCGAGGCAGATTTTTTTATCAATACCATGTTTAATTTATTTTGTAAACTTTCCCATTTTCTCCCAACAATGTTTTTTTGCTTGGTAACACTATAATCATGTTGAATTTTTCTGCTATTCTCAGCACCGTATATTATGTATTTAATATAAAACTTAATGCTTGTGTACAGAACTTTATCAATCAGTTTACAACATACCTTCATCCCGGATATATCAGCATTGATATGTCCCAGCACTGACCCTTCCAACACAGGCAGGTTGTTCAGATTCCAGCTGGACTCTGCATACTGCTGCTCCCCAGGGTACAGGTGCGCGCTGGACTTGGTCGGGAACCCGGAGCCGTGGTCCATCGAGTGGAGATCAGCTCCGTACTCCACCGTCACGTCCTCGTCTATGGAGGATACTACGCGCCAAAACTCCTTCTCCACTGTTGATGTTGGCACCATCTACGAAAACAAATAACATTCAACAGTCACACACATAGTTCTAACCTCATATATGGCGATAGAGCTACCATATGTGACATGGTGGGGCGAAAAATTGGGCGTGATTGAACCCCCGTTTTTTTATATTGGCACGGCAAAGTGACCACACTGCACTTGATGGTAATTACAGTGCCGTCCGATTAGAGCATCGAGTAGCGAGAAACAATCTATCATCTATCCATTGGCAAGGTGAAGAAGCGGTCGAGGGTCTAGTGTCAGAGTACTCAGAGGGCCGCAAAACAGCCAAACATTGTACCCCAACTCTAGACCCTCGAAAAAAAACTCATGATTTGCCCTTTTATGAGAATTTCATTTATTTGATTGGTATAAGTTTTCCTCGTGCGCCCTCTACCCTCTCTTCCAGTCACACTCGTACAATTATTACATTCATTTCATGTCAGTGTATATGTATGTATGTAGATTTATGTCTAACTAATCTGTGTTCAACTCACATGTACTGGCATATTGAAGTAGTCGGATTTGAACTGATCCGCCATCTCCCCAAACTGTTGCAGCGTGTACTCGCGTGTCGCCTGCTCGAATCCGAACGCTTCAGCCGGTTTAGACACCTATAACAACGACACATATGAGTCGTATAGAACCAAAGTCGACAAAGGAGGACCGACTTGTTTTTTGGCAAATAAAAAAAACTAACTTTCATTGAAGTCGAAAGACAATTTTGCTGACTATACATATTAATCTTATTAATCCTATTATTTTTTCTTGCATTTTTTTTAATGGTATAGTCCGACAGCCGAGCTAGTGGGTCACCTGATGTTAAGTGATCTTTACCGCCCATGAACATCCACAATACCGAAAGTATCATGTATGCGCTGTCGGCCTTAAAGGGATTAGGGAAGGGAAGAGGGAGTCTGGGCCGCCGGATATCTCACTTACCATACGAAACGCGACAGTAAACTATCACTTTACGTTGGTTTTCTGTGAGACTGTGGTGGCTCTACCACTTTATTACATATCAAATAATGTATAAGATAAAACCAAAAGACTAATCTATTGCTGAAGGAAATGACATTACTGTCCCATGCAACAAGGCGAATAAATGCAATCTTTTATTAATGTTCATCATCACAGACATAGAACTGAATAGACGACATAAATACTTCAATCTGTATGAGAACTTAGCAACAGTTTGTCTCAGTTGCCATGACAAAGGTAATTTAGTTATAAAAATCACCTTGAACCACTCTTAGGGAAATTGAAATATGTTTATGTTTCATAAATTGTAAATTTGCATGCTGTGGTCTCCTGTAATTGAAGGAGCACGTCACAAAGCGAATATATAAAATGTAACACTTTTTCTTTTATATTTTTTTTCTACATAAATTTGCGTTGTCTATTAGACACATGTCTGTGTTCAACCTATTGTCATAATTATCCGTTATTATAAGTTATTTAAAGTTCCTCACTTATTAAAACCACCACCATTTGACAACAAACAAAACCTCTCAATTACTCCATATTTCAACCAATTAATACTATCATATTAAAAGCGTTTACACACGGATGCTAGAATATATACAGAAAGAAGAAAGCGGACAAACTTTTTGATCGCACTTATACATATGAGTTTTTAGTGATAGGTGCCCTTTCTTTTTCAACACACCCGCCCCAGCTGCTGCTTCTTCCTTCCTGTGTGACACATGACACATGACACAAGTCTCTAGTGTGTAATGCTTGTGCATACCTCTTCAGCGAGACACACGGGACAGCGCCAGTCTCCCTTGGGCACGTCTGCGAGCGGCGGCACGAGGCAGAACGTGTGGTAGGAGTCATCACATCCGTCGCACAGCAGCATCTGCTCCTCGACGTCGCCGCGCCCGCACACGTGGCACATGTACTTGGCCAGCTGGAACATCATCCGTCATCATAGAGATATCCTGACTGATATGGCCTAGCAAATAGACGCTAAATGTCGGACCTATTTTGAAACAATCGAGAAAACGAATCTAACGATGTATTGTTCTCAACATATCAGACAAAACTCAAATATGCTACATGTCACGTGTGACGTCACAGAAATAATTTAGGTATGAGAAACCACTTAAGAGCAATAGCTTAATAATTGCTAGTATGTAATGTGTATGCTCATTATTTTTGACTAGGAATTCATTTCGTTTCAGCGCGTCAAGTGGTATACTTGCGTCATCTATTATATTGATGTCTGTGATCGATATGATTATTAAATCTATTTGCACCAATCTTCCCTTAACTTGGCAAACGGATAACCGTTGCCTAAGTAAAGGGAAGATTGGGTTAGATGGATATAAATCAATATATTGATAATCATTAGCAACATATCTGACATATTGTGAAATGTCACCATGGTAATATAATGGACATTAGTTGTTGAAACTTGCGAGTCTTTTTAAGTTACAAAGTTGGTTCTTAGAAGGAAGATCTTATGAAGGCTATGGAAGTGTTATTGTCAAACGGCAGTAGTATTACAGTGTCCAGAAACATAATAGTTGTTTATGAATTTTGACCTAGGGTGTCCATCAATCAATATGTAGTTGGTTTGGTAAATTGTAGTTATTTTTTTTAGTAAGTCATTCTGGTAGGATTTTATAATGGTAAACTATGTTTCATGTGTAATTGTAATTGCATAACAAGTAATAAAGGTAGATTGGTAATATGATAGATTAGTAGAATAGTATTAGCAGTTTGTTATGGTGGTATTTTATTTTGTGTAGTAAGTAGTATTGGTTTGTTGTGTCAGTGTGTGGGGGTAGATTGGTAGTTTGGTAGAATTCTATATTAGTAGTTTTGTAATATCGTAGATTGGCAGGATAGTATTAGTAGTTTAATATGGTGATTGGTGGTATATTATTTTATGTAATAGGTAATATGGTTTGTTGTGTCTGTGAATAGGGGTAGATTGGTAATATGGTAGATTAGTAGAATAGTAGTTTGGTAGTCTATTTTGTGTAGTAATATGGTTTGTTGCGCCAGTGCATGCGTGTGTGTGTGTGTGCTAGTTACCGGGTCGTCGGGATGCAGCGGCGGGTTGTTGGGCGCGGGCGTGACGGACACGGTCATGTTGCTGACGCGGTGCTCGCGCAGACGAGTCGAGCGCGTGCCCCGCCCGCGAGACCCGCAGCTCGCGCCCGCTGACATCCACTTGTTCTCACGCGGACCTGACGTCACATATTACCATAAACACCAATACATAGGAGTCGTATAGAACCAAAGTCGGCAAAGTAGACGGATGGGCAAAAATAAAAAAAATTACATACATATACACTCACGCCTGCAATCCTCAAGCGGCAGGCAGATGTGTAAGCAGTACACCCAGTTTTCGCCGAATTTCCAGACTCGGAGCTGATACTAAGAATTTCTAGATAGAAAACCCCAATATCACTTTACCCGACCCGGGGATCGAACACAAGACAACCCAACCTCAGCACAGCAGTCGTAACGCATGCGCAATTGAAACTGCGCCACCGAGGCAGTCAAATAAATGGCAATATAGGAAATTTAAATCTGAATCGACTAATGCAATGTTTTATAATTAAAGACATATTTAATGCTTTCTAGAACACAAAAAAAATGTAGCTATAAGTCGGCCCGGCCCTACTTGGCCGACTTTGATTCTATGCGACTCATTTAAGAGCAATTGAATAGAGCGACTTGTGCTGCTACTTATTTAGTCACGGATCTGTTTTGTAAACTACTAAAATTAGCAATAACATAAACATTATTTATACCTCTTAGGAGCTTAGGTGGCGTCCATTAATTACGTCAGCTGTTTTTATTTTAATTTCCCTTAGTAACAGTCAACACAGACTTGGGGGAAAGTGCTCAATGACAAATATTGGAATTGGGATATATGAAAACTGGATAAGAATAAAATACGCAGTTTAGGACAAAATAAGTCTAGGACGTAGCACTCAGAAGGAAGGACAGGAAAAGAAAGAAATCAAGAAAAGCTGTGCGTATCTAGAAGGAGAACTGTAAGCACTTTAAGCTCCATGGTCCTTAGGAAGGACAATACCGGCACTAATCCCGGCAAACGTATCAGCCTTACAATAACTACATAAGAACACCAAAAAAGGTAGACTCTCAATAAAATATTAGGCTATATATTCGCAACACTAGTTTTTACTAGTAACCTTGTGAGTGTTGACGTACCTTGAAGGATTTTTTGTTTTATTTAATATTTTTAATTAATTTGAATTTTAATTGTAGTGTTATTTATTATTATATAAATTAATAATTATGGGAATGTTTGACTTGTTACTTGGCTTATTTATTTTTTGTTTTATATTCAATAATTCGATAATTCAATAGTTTTATTTTAAATTTTATTTATTATTTTACCACCTTTACAAATTAATTAATTTCATGTTCATAGATTTTTAAGTTTGTTTGTCGTTTGTGATGTACTTTTGCATGATGTGGTCTCCTATAATTGAGGAAGCACAAGTCACAAATTGTAATAGTACAATGATTAAACATGTTAAGTGTATTCTTCGTTGGAGATCCTAATAAAATAAAAATAAGAAAAACACAGTATAGGTCGTTCAACTGATTTGTGCGCTAGGTATTATGTCCGCGTGGTGTGTTCAGTGGGCGTCACACACAGCAAAGCGTGCATGGAGTCAAACTACCTACCTATACCTTGAAACTCATTCAACTCGCAATTTCTCATGATTTACCTCCGATCTAATACCAGAAATAGCGACACAATTTCGTTTAAAATTAGCCCTAAGATCCCTAACCGAAACGTTACACAAAAGTCGACTACGTAACTGCAGTGATCGATAAAATGTCACTAAAAATTGATCAGTATTTTTAGCTCGCATACTTGAAGCATAGTGGAATATTAAAATGAAGATTCCTACTTTAAACCTTGTGTCTAAACAGTATTAAAGTCACTTTTCTTTGAAGATTAGATGCGATATTTGTTAATGATATTTATTGCGAAGTATTTTCTTTGTACTTTTATATGTATAAAATATAATTTGTAATTTAAAACTACGTATGGATTTACGGAAGAAACACTGTAGCGAGACATGTTGGAACATTTTAACATATTATACATGCAAGTTGTAAATAAATAACACCCAACAGTCACACACTTAGCCCGGACCCCACACTAAGATACAAGTCTTGTGTCGTGGGTATCAGGGATTACGAGAGATGCACGGTCCCACAACACCCACTGTCACACAAACATTTGTCTCAGTGCAGGAATCGAACCCACGGCACAAGCCACGGAGGCTTTCGGACCTATATTCCCACCGCCTATATTCCCGGGTAGGCGAACGTATAAGTTTTCCCAAGGATTGTCGAGTTTATTTGCGTGTCATGATGTGATAGATGGCGAGTCCATCACTATATCCTAGACAAAATCCAATTCCAACATCTGATTGTAATTCACCTGGTATTTGAATCCAGGACAACGCCAAAACAACGCTACCACTACAGCGATTAATTAATTACTTTTTAAATTTGTGATTTAATGTTATTCTGCCTCTGTTGTGCAGTGGATGCAAACGAGTGGCCGCAGCTTCGATTCTCGAATTAACACAAATTTTTGTATTATGAAAAAATTGTTTCAGATCTAGCGTATCTAGGATGAGGTATAACTGTATGACTTTTCTGTGTATTTATTTACACCAAACTAATTTATAAACATTTCTGTACCGACAAGGTATGTTACACACAGTTATGTTTCATCACGACTTAACAGGACTATATTTAGCCACCAACGGCTCAAACGGCTTTAATAACATTTCTCTGTAACAAGTTATTTAGGCAATCCGATACAACCAATACATATCAAATATTAGGTTACCTCTTCGTATTTTGCCTTTATTGATCTAGCAACGTATATAGGCTAAGAAACCGGTGAGATACTTACGATTAGGAAATTAGTCAAGCAATGTATCTAGAGTTTTGTCTGATTAAATTATATCAGCAATATTTGTTTATTAATTTTTATTTTATAAAAAAATATTGAAGATTCTGATTTAAACCTATATAGCAATCCTACTTGTCTATTCTTAAAAGCGGATTTTTATGACATAGACTTTGTTAAAATTATACCAATGCTCAGGTAGCGTCGAGGGGAAGGGTGAGAACTTTGCTTACATTTGCTGACAAGATGGAGGAGGGGGTTGAAAATGACTAAAATTCTGCTCCCGCAATACTTGAATCACCCCTTTTATTACTGCCGCCCGCTCCGGGGGTAAGCGGAATAAGAATAAAACGGGTATGCTGCACTAGTCAGTCTTACGACTCGGCATCCCCCTCGCCCGGATGATGGCTATCCGTGCTGCCGCTGGGCCGAGTCCCTACCTCCTATAACCGCTAAAACCCCGCGGTGGCCTTCTTCGGCGCTTACGAACATATCCATGACGAGGTCTTCGCCAGCTGACAGCACACCTTCAGTAGACTGTAGAAAGCTAACTAACAACATGAATGCACTCACTAGTCCTTCTGGTGTCAGGACTCTCCTCCTTGACCGGTGTCTTCATGACGACGTCTCCACCGGCGGGCAGGGCTCCCTCGGCATGGCTGCCCTCGGCGGCGGGTTCAGGGTCCGGTTTGTACCGACGCGCCGGTGGGGGCGTGGCGGCCGCTCCCGGGGGACATTTACTAGCTGACCGGCTACGGGTGGTCGTCGCCTTCTCCGGGGTCTGCTCGCCTTTCACTTCGATTTTCTGTACGAGGAGTGTGGGAAAGTATCAGCCCCCTATTATTGTTTTGTCGGGGGTCTAGAGTTAAGGTACAATGTTTGGCCGTTTTGCGGCCTTCTGAGTATTCTGACACTAGACCTTCGACCGCTTCTTCACCTTCTTGCCCATGGCGTAGTGTGAAGAAGCAGGCCGGCATGATTGTGTTGAGTAGCGGGGGATAGATTGTCTCTCGCTACTCGATACAATAATTGGACGGCACTGCGCAAGACGGCAAGCTGTGGAACAGTTTGCCAGCTACTGTGTTCCCTCCTTCCTATGATCCTGGGCCCTTTAGTCGTATTTGAGTATTTGCTCAGACCAATATTTAAGATAAATATTGTGACCTCATTTTTCAAGCAATTTTGATTCTGTTTTCGCAAGAGTTTCTTTTACGGTTTCGGTTGCATATCGGATAATGTTCAAAATTAAAACAGGAAACCACCTTATTTCAAGCTCCAACACTGCCGATACACGGGCAAGCTAAAGCCAGTTTATAATACATACCGTCTCCTTACTGTCTCCTACAGCACCATTACTCTTGAACACATCGTACGGATACAGGATCCGTTCGTAATGACTCTTCAGTATGGAACCGATGCCCTTGCCCTGGGGGTAGCCCATGCGCCGGGCAATCTTCGACCACTTGCGCTCCGATGAACATATCTCGAAGCCTCCTGTGGTAACAAATTATTTTCTGAATTAACGACAGATGGAAAACAAACGAAGCACGTGCCAGTAGTAACAAAGACTACAGTAAAGTATCTACATACCACTACTAATTTCCTGGAAAGCCCTTGTGTGAGATTGAAGTATAAAAATGTGTGAAATATAGTTTAATTACGGGACATTCAGACTCAATAGAATCTGAATCTTTATAATAACATGTGTTAGGGTATATCTTATTATTACTAATACCGAAGGTATATCGAAGGTATTTAGGATAGTAGTTGTGGGTACATAATAATGACAATCTAAGTGGGGAGTAGTAAATGTTTAGCATAAAACGGAGTGTCTTCCGCGCTCCGGTGTTCAGTTGAGTTGTGAAGAAGTATATTTGATAGCCAGGATATTCCTGGTTCATTCGCGGGACAGTAAGTGTAAAGTGTGTAAACAGTTCAATGGCCGCGTAGTTCAGCTTAGAGGGTAATGTCGGTAGATGTATTATAAAGAGAAGCCGTAAGTAAATCCTGACATGCGGTTATGTTAAAATCAAGCACTGAGATGTGTAACGGTGTTATGTAAATCAGTCAATAAGATGGTAAACATTGAATTTGTTTGTGCCTTTTTTAATATCCATCTTGCATAGTTTTGTTGATGTTGCTAACACAAGTCATATTAGATCTATGCGCAATTTAAAAATACTATTATTCGCTCTAGTTCCACACTACAAGATATTTTATGTCGTTAAATTTATAAGGTTGTTAAGATTTTTTTTAAATAAATAAGACTTTGCCGCCTCGTTCAGTTTCGGGCGTATGAAACCTTCATTGTGATAAATATTCTTTACATAAAACTATATCAACTATCGAAAAAAAGGGGAACTAGAAACAAGATTAGTTTAGCTTGGCCGAACGGTATACCATCAAACAAATAAATAAATCTGCTGCTGAAACTAATATAAACAAAATACACCCAACAGTCAAACACATAGTTCTGACCCCACACTGGGTAAAAGTTGTATCATGGGTATCACATCCCACAACACCCAGACCCGAAACATACATCTGTCACTCAAAAAATTTTCTCGCTGCGGGAATAGACCCCATACATTTGGTTATCAATATTTATACTACGCACACATACATTCACGCCTGTAATTCCCGACGGGTTAGGCAGAGGTGTAACCAATACACCCACTTTTCGGCGACTTTCCGTCCCACAATGTGATAGGGGGCGAGCCTATCGCCATACCGGGCACAGATTCCAGACTCCGGGCTAAAACTGAGAATTTCAAGATAGAAAAACCCAATATCACTTTACCCGACCTGGTTATCGAACCTGATCGAAACTGAGACCTCATCACAGCAGTCGCAATTACAACTGCGCCACCGAGGCAGTGACATATTAACAATGTAATAACATTACATTTAACCCGTTTAATATTAGAGTAGGTACATTGGATGCACCGCGGCACCGCCCCTACCCCATCCCACCGAGGGCCGCGTCGGGCTTGTAATACACTCTATATAAATTCATGCAACTTTATCGATCGCTACCCGGTTCAGCTTCGGCCTACTTCTGTTAAACGTTATAGTTATTAATGTACCCTACTTCTAGACTTATATGCAATTAATTACATGCTCAGTTATGATAGCCTAGTTGGGAGGGAGTACGGACTGTTGAGACAAAAGTCATAGGTTCGAAATTCACCTTTATACACCTCTGACTTTTCTTAAGGTGCGTGTGTATTTATTGTTAATTATCGCTTGCTTCAACCGTATAAAGGTAAATATCGTGAGGAAACCTGTGTACCTGAGAATTCTCAGGAATTACAAAGGTATGTAAAGCCTACCAATCCTCATCACGCCAGCGTGGTGGACTAAGGCCTAACCCTTCTCATTAGTAAAGGAGGCCGGTACCCAGCAATGGGACAGTTTTAATAGTGCTGATAGTATTATTAAATGCTAAGTTTACGAATCAAATCTTTGAAATAAATAGGGCCAAATCCTGACTTAGATAACTGGAACAAAACTGTTTTCATGGACTAATAATATTTTTTTAGTGCCTGGATAGGCAGACGAGCAGACGGGCCACCTGATGGTAAGTAGTCACCGCCACCCATAGACTTTTGCAATGCCAGGGCACAGCAAAGCCGCTGCCTACCGTATATACTCATCATGTTAACCATATGATATGCTAGGTCCTCAGATCAGACAATCAAAATGTAAAGATTCTCAATTTAAAACACACATGCGTTGCTCGGTATTGTAAATTGTTTTGAATGTACCAGATGAGGTCAAGGGACGGATGGAGGCTCTCAAGGCTCTGCGAACAGATTGCACAAATCGCAACTCTTCCTTGTTCAAGGATATAGATGTACTAAGTTTATGTGGTCTACGTGGCGCAGTGAGCAAATAGCCGGCATCATACGAGAATCCACAGGTGGTATCCCCGCACTGACACAAAAGCTTGTGTCGACACCTTGTCTCGTAGTTTTTCAAACCTAAGACAAAATTTGTATCCTAGGGGATAGGATTCCGTATAATTGATATATTGTTATATATTACAGAACTTATTCATTTAAATATCGACGGTTGGCGGGCTATTTGATTTTAACAAAATTTTTGAAAAGTTATAGCAGAGTGGTAAAAAGTATATACGTTTTTCGGAACAAAATCACCATAAAAAAGTTATTGCGTGGATTTTAGTCGAATTAATATATCACTTGTGTAAGCAGGTACTGCAACTGTATGACTTATTTCCATACATTTATGATCATTATTTAGTAAAATAAAAGTGCCCTGAAAAAATTAGCCCTGCTTTACCAGTTGCTTTGAGCGCCAAAGAGTGCACAAAAACTTTGTTGACTCAAACGATGCAGAAAAATTTGCTAATTCCGAATATGTACTCAATGTCTCAAAAAAGTTGCTTAAATCAAATACCCCACCAATGGTTGATTCAGGTTTTTTTTAGATGAATAACTAAGCAAGAACTTGGGTCTAAAATAACTATATCAACTAAATATTAGGTTTGACGAGACAAATGTATCATCCACAAAAATTGGATCGGAACGGGTGTTGTGAGACCCAAAGGCTCTTTTTACCACAGCACATGATCAGTCCCACACAGCTCACTGTGTGGGACTATATTTTATTTAAATAAGACTTAAAATGTAATCTAGTACCGATGCAACAGGGTGTGGCACAAGGACATGTGTATTTAGGTCGAGGCTGTATCAAACGCACTACGCCCTTCCACCCCCCACTCTCAGCGCATGTATACCTCTGTATCACGATCCGTGCAACTGAATAATCGCTTAACCTAGATTTAGTGGGATATTTTCGCATGCTAAAATGGGCATGTGGGAAACTAAAAGGTGCAGGTTCGATACGGCCTATTTTGATGTTAAGATGACGTGTGACTGTTAGATTTTATTTAGTGCTTTATAGAGATTGAGGATAATGACGGTCTTGTTTCTTTATTAATGAGGGTACATCGAGTTTTGACTTAAGCGCGTAAAATTAAAAAAGTGCAGGTTTAGGGCACCTGAGATTTTTATTACGGCCGTTAAATATTTGCGTTTAGTTTTTTTTAAGTATATCACAGAACTACGCGCTTCCCTTCGCGATCCTTATTCCTTTAAGGACTAAGGCAACCATGATTCTTCAGGTGATATAGATGTTCATGGGCGGCGACGATCACTTACCCAGTTACTCAGTTGCTCATTTGTCCGGCACATTTTGTTATCCTGGTAAGGCGATAACTCACTCTCGTCGTCCAAATAAAATAAATAATATTAGCCCTGTATTAAACATTGTCCCACTGCTGGGCACGGGCCTCCTCTACTAATGAGAGGGGTTAAGCCTTAGTCCACCACGCTGGCCTAATGCGGGTTGGCAGACTTCTCATATCTTCGAAAAATTCTCAGATATGCAGGTTTCCTCACGATGTTTTCCTTCACCGTTAAAGCAAGCGATAATTAACATTTCAATACACACATGACTTTTAGAAAAGTCAGAGGTGTATGCCACTTGGGTTCGAACCTACGACTTTCGTCTTGGCAGTCCGTACCGCAACCAACTAGGCTATCGCTGCTATCGTCGTCCAAATGAATAACTAAAATAGAGTTTGATGGACAGTTGGTACTTACCAGCTTCTCGTACAATCTTGTGCAGTGAATACAAGTCTAGTGGTTTTCGTTCCACGGTGGGGATCTTGAAGGTTGATCCCTGAAGTTCCCAGAACTTGATTATTTGATCGAGGAAGTTTAACTTCACTCTAGTTATAGCCTGCAATAGAACGACAGATTACAATATTTTTCGGAATTTTCCTTTTTTTATCCTGGCACGGCAAAGCGACCACACTGCACCCGATGGCAAGCGCAGCGCCGTCCAACTAGAGTATCGAGCAACGAGAGACAATCTATCCCTCGCCATGGGCAAGAAGGTGAAGAAGCTGTCGAGGATCTAGTGTCAGAGTACTCAGAAGGCTGCAAAACGACCAAACGTCGTACCCCAACTCTAGACCCCCGACAAAAACCAGATGTACACTGGCTGAACCCGGAACGCGACACAACGCAATAACGCGACAATAACGCGCGTTGCGTGTTATTAATATTTTTTTACATCTATTTCTTCGGTCTGTGAATTTTAAAATTTTTACTGAAGAGAATTTATTTAAGTATTTATCTACATAACCATAAAAACAGGTAATCAATAAAATATGGATTTTCATTTATCAGGTAACAATATAATCCTTTTTATTTATTTATTCGGAGCTTCAACCGCGCAGAAACACCTCAGTAAATTGCAACCCCGAATAACAACAAAATAATGTTTTTCATAGCTACTCGTCATACCATGTCCCAATAAAAGACGTAATGTAACATATAAATAATTATACAAATCTGTTATTTATTGCATTTAATGTTCATTCAAAATACAATTTAATGTAAATTTTTTATTTCAAATCTGAACATATATTTACAAATACGTTAATTATTCTAATTATGAATGTTAATCTTACATTCGTACTATTTTAACCGACTTCAAAAAAGAAGGAGGTTGACAATTGGTCGGATTTTTTTTTATGTATGTTCCCCGATTCCTCGAAGACTCCTGGACCAATTCGAGAAATTCTTTTTTGTTTTAAGGGGTATACTTTCCAGGTGGTCCCATTGGCACCAAGTCGGGATCTAATGATGGAATCTCAGAAAAATCAAGGGCAACCCTCAAATTTTATAGTGACGCATAATTTGTCTTTTATGAAGTCGGTGTAATTTTTATGAATTAAAAAACTTTTAGTTATTAATAGTTTGTTTTGTCCATTGGTAAGGTTACAAAGCGGAGACTGGTGATAAAATCATAAGCTGTTTCCACAAAACTATAAATTATGCACAAAACGTGCTTGAGAAATTTCGAATTGGAAAAATATATTTAAAGCGCTAGAGATACATTGCAAACAGTTTAGTCTATCTATATAATGAATGGAACAGTTTGACAGGGTTAATTCTACTGTCTTATAGAGAAAAGTAGTGGAAGTTTTCTCTTACTATTCGTAATATGAGTTAGATTTCTCGAGATTAAAAAATTCTTTCTCCCAGCCCTATTATTTTACTTGAAGATTGGTAACAGATCCGTGATTCTTCTGATTGTGGGTATTCTTGGGCCGTGAAGATCACTTACTATGTTGGGCCGTATCATATACTATGGCCCTGTTTGATGTTATAAAATTTACCTTAATTCCCTACTTTGTCATTTTTTAAACATAAATTACAGTAAAAAAAGTTTTATTGAAACCAATAAACTTTCACTTTGCACTTTCTGCCATGTTGTTATCACATTATTTTTATTAAAGCACAAATTTAATGCAGACTTTAGAAGAAGCAGGATCCAGGTCCCATTTGAGTGTCAATCTTTGCTATAAAAAACCAAAATAATCATGAATGACACTCACCTCTAACTCATTGAGCCGCTGTATCCTAGGCGTAAATCGCAGCCGATCCACATCAACGGCGAAAGGGGGTTGCCAGTGCTGTAAAAATAAAAAAATATAACCATCACAAGCAAGTATTAAAGACTAGGCTTTATGGCTCTGCCCTTTGCCTTTCCGAAAGGGAGAAACCAATATCATCATATCTGGCATTCTAAACATTGCTTTCGGTACTTTTCGATATGCCTGCAATTTTATTCATATTTTATGTAGATAACTTCCCTAAACAATTGAACATAAAGATATTAAAACGGGAGACAAAAACATAAAGTTCATTAAAGCAAAAATAAATCTGGCAATACCTATATAAATTTAATTATGGCCTGTGTTCTGAGAGCAATCCTCGTACCTTACACTTAATATTCTATTTATCTTTTTTGAGAAAAAATAACAAAAATATTTATAAAAACCGGTCAAGTGCCAGTGAACGACGCCATCAATGTTGGTTCTACAGCTATAATTTTGTACATTGTATTAATTCCAGCTTATTCACACTAAAAAAAATTTTACATTGACACTCAGGCAGACAAACGATCAAATAGGTTATATTTTATTCAAATATTTTATAAAGGAACAGTTTCGTTTTTTGAGGTACGGAATCCTAAAAATTAATAACCACAAAATTTAAGTTGAAAATGTACACAAAATATAAATTTACATTGTGCATCGTTTTTTAACTTTCGGGTCTCTAAGCATACAATATACCTACATATCGAGATGCTGTTATAGTATAAGTAATAAGAGACAAGTAATAAATGTCATCGGGGTCGTTGGGTGCACACAGCGGGAGCCGTGGCCGTACGATCAGACATCACATAATGGTCTTGTGGTTTTGGAGATAGATTATTCGAGGTAGGCACCATGAAGTCAAAGTTCAACATGTATACCACTCGAGTTATATGTACACTACTCGAGTATAAAATGAAGAAGAATGTTATTAAAAAAATAGTTTAAAGTAAAAGTTCTAAAACACTTGTAAAACCAATCTTTCAACTGTCCAAAGATAAAACCAAAGAAACGACAGCCTCGGTGGCGCAGTGGGCGAGTTAGTCGCCGGCTGTGAACCGAGAGGCCGTGGGTTCGATTCCCGCACCGAGATAAATATTTGTGTGACAGATAGATATTTTTTCTTTGATATTTGGGTCTGGATGTTATGGGACTGTAGTCCCTCATAGTTATTGATATCCACAATACTGGTTTTACCTAGTGTGGGGTCAGAACTATGTGTGTGACTGTTGTATGTATTTATTTATTATTTAATAGTAAGGCAAAATATACTACATGCTGATATTATGGTTAGTTACATTTATTGAGTTATAGTCAACACTCATCACATGTTGGATTTATAGACAAATTAAAATGAAATACCTATTTCTAATAGGTTCTATGTTCTATGTTTGTTAAAAACCCTACTCCTACTAATATGAGAGTTTTTGGATGGATTGTTACACAATCACACCAGAACGGCTTAACGGATTTGGTTGAAATTTAACACAGCGGCACGGTTCCTATGGAAATGCATAATTTGGAAGGATGTAATAATAGCTTAAAATGTCTCCATCTCACGTTTTCTTTAAATAAATATAAATAATCACAGGCAAAAGCTAGTTCTGAATATGGTTGGCCAGTTTTACTGTATGGATTGCATTACATTTTGATAGAACTGTGTAACAATAATGAAATGATGCTAATTAAATAACCAAACTATATTTTATATCTATTGAATAACTAATATTATGAAACATTTGTGGCTTTGAACTTAGTCCAAAAACATTTATCAGATTTTTCAAATAACACACATTTAGTGCAAGTCATAATGGTGAAATAATGTAATTATGACAAATTGGTTTTTAAGTAAAAACATTACAAGTATATTATTAAGACTATTTTTATAACCTAAACTAACCTAACCACTTAAATATAATAGAGATATTTTAAATTCATTAAGTGAGCGCCTCAGTGGCAGTTATAACACATACGTGACAAAGTGCTGTGCCGACCAGAATTCCTTTTGGTTTTCAAAAATTACAAATCACTTGTACATGAACTCACAAAATGGACCACTGCTGTACTGTAGTCATGAAGAAAACCTCTGTTTTGTTGGGTTTTTGGCACAATAAACGGCATTAATTACAATATATCTTAACTAATAGTGGAAATAAATACTTTACTGCACACACCATAGTCCCCAAATTATATTTGAAATTGGCTACAATAATATTGTCATTATTTCATATTCACACATCAGACTTCTTTAAATCTGATATACATTGATACTACTTAACTATTTTAACAGAGACCATCAGAACTATTATTGCACTATGCACAGAATCTCACTGCGATTTAGTCAACAACCAACAAAAACCTTCATAATTTTTACATTTTATCATCTTAGTGACATGTTTTATAAATTCAACTTTATATTAAGTAGAATGGATGCCAAAGATCATACTGAACTGTAATTCTTTGTATTAATGTTTATAATATGTATCATATAACTATTGAGGCATTGTTTTAACATACACTGACTGGTTAACATCCTAAACGGTTACATATGTGTATGGATACAGAGGTACATATATGTATGTTAAGAGCCATCTTGTAAATCTTACAGTTATATACTGCTTGACATATTAGTTATGAAAGGTATGCAACACTTGGGAGTTAAAATGAACTTGCTTATTCATTACAAGGTAATGAAATGACAGTGAGATGATAAGGAAAATGTTATTCATATGAATATACATAATTTTGTAAAATAAATAATAATATAAGGATTTTTGCTCTATAACAAAGATAATGTAAAAAATTATTAGACTAAACTTATTTCAATCACAAGTAAAATGTAAGTAGGTCTTGAATGTCAATAATACAAGATCTTTCCTTGCATATATTGTTCTCAATGTCTCAAAATGACACATAAAATAAATTAAATGTACAAACGGGGGTTTATTGTCAAAATCTCTGTACAATCTCACTGGGTAGTGGTCATAACAGTTATTCACGGCAAAAAAGTCGCAGTAATTCTTTTTTTATCTAAACAATCGTAAGCAGGAGGGCACAAGACAAAATGGCAACCAGCCTAGTGATACACAATATGCAACTGCATTTTCTGCCAAATAAACACTGTTCTAACCACAAATCGCCCCTTAGATAGCATTGTGACACGTATTATTAGGGACTAAACAGTAAAATCGAAATTTAGATAACGCAAAAACTGTGCAAGCAGAGGTAATATGGTTGCATCACACGTAAATCGCACGAGATTTTATGGACACAAATTCGCTCTGAATCTGCTAAAATGTGTTATTTGGACCTCCCTCGAGGTAAAATTGACGCCCGAGACAAAGAAATTTACTCACCGCTGGTGGTTTTATCTTGCAAATGCCCGATTTCTCGGCGATAGGACGTATTTTGCTGATGTACGCCAGTGGATCCAGGAACTCTTCTGGCGTTGGTTCGAAGACCGGAGCCTCTGGAGGTGGGGTGAACGTGAAATTATCAGGTTTCATGGGGGACGCCGAGTCCCCCATGCTAACTTCGACATTAGCCTCGTCACATTTTCCCATTTTCGAGAGACACTATGCAGTTCGCACAAATTACAACTATAAATAACACTTAACCATCATCTAATGTTAAGGAATGAATAAAGCACGTCCACAAAGAAATAACAGCATCAGCAGTAGTGTTTCCATAAGGAATCTAAACGAGTTATTAAATGAAATGATCACCAACAAATAACACAGTTCACTCGCACGTCCGCCATGCGAAATTGAACTTTCGAAACTCTAGTGTTGCCAAGAGAAAAATAAGGATTGCGCATTTAAGAACTTTAGCGTGCGTGTTTACGAAGAAGATGCGATTTGATGAAAATTATGTAAATATCTTTACTAGAATTGGAAGGATTGCGCATTAGAACAAAAATAAGTAAATTAGTCGCCATTCAAATCTGCTGGAAAGGGTAATTGTCAAATGACAGTAAAAAGATACATGATATGAGCCATGTGTCCATAGTTTGTGTAATTTTCCTCGATCCGAACATTTGTTAATTTTATTACGTGACATTGGCAAAATTGTGAAATCGTTCCTCCGCATAGTCCATTGAAACAAGAAGAAGAAGATATGAGCCATGACGTCACTTCTCAGGATGGTCTTGCCGTTGTGCGAGGGAGATAGTGATATGTTCGCATAACGCACCTATATTTGCTCATACTGATATTTAAAATAAATATATTGATTTAATTTTTTAAGCAATTTTGATGCTGTTTTCGCTAACTAAAAGTAACATTTTTTATTTTGATCCTATACATGTTTATTTTTCTGCCTTTGATACTTTTTTGATTTTGATACTTCAACTTACATTTTCATATTCAATTCTATACAAAATGGATGTTCATGTTGTGTAGTTTAGTTTAGTTCTTATGTATTAAAAAAATATAAACACTACAAATAATGATATTCTTTCTATCTATATTAATAATTTCCCAGATTCTGCTTCATTTTGGATCTCTTTCACTTCACTAAATTGTTAGTGTTAAATGTAGAAATTGTCAACAACGAAGATTATTTTAACACTTTAAAAACGTTAAAAGATAGTAACAATAAATTGTAATGTGAATTTATCAATTAACATATTTTTAAAAATATATCGGTTACAAAATTTATTATTTATCAGCTAAAACTGTCGTACATTTTTATTAGTCACTGCTTTATTATGTTAGTAAATATTTAGATATCTTTTAAAAAATATATATGTTTTACAATTCCTATTTTTATAAAATGGTGTGTAAAAAAATATTGATCTCAAATAAGGAACCAACCATATTTTTAACCGTACCTAGCTCCATAAACGGACCAACTCGAGTGCAATCGATGAACACATCCGTCATACGCCGCCATTTGCGAAAGGCCGATCGCTGCTAGAGCAGCGCGAGTGTCATCGGGTTTGATTATGTCGAGTGTATAAATTGTGACTTTACGATAAAACCGTGAACTCAGTGCTGGAATATAATCAGTTATAATGATTGTGAGATTCATAAGCGTTCTGTGCGTCGGAGTTTTGGTGGCTTCGGTGCACGGCGCTGATGGAAACAACGACAATGAAGGTATACTATACATTTTACCTGTACTTATTTATTTTGTTATCATCACTTACACCTGCCGGCGGTGTTTTATAAAAATACTTGACTTAAATCTTTTTCATATTTATATATTAAATGATAAAATGTGATTTTACAAATAAAATATAACCAGTTTAAATAATTTGCGACAAAGTTATTTATTGTAAATTTTAAGTGGCAATGTAGATGGATGTCGAGAATGGAATATTTTCTCTGGTGCTTACGGCTTAGTTCGGGTCGAAGGTACGCGAGTGGGTGTTAGATAGTGGTACCGCCGACCGGCTTGACAACTTAAGACTCGTGCACAATGCATACGCACGCACACATCCATGCGAGCGTCTTTGCTGACCAATGTGGGCGTTAGCAGAATCCCTGGTTTTTGCGGACGATTCATTCATTTTAATAGCACTTACCAATCTTTTCGTAACACAGTGGCCTGTATAAAATGCCTTGTCAACGCCTTTTATATTGTGTCTCACGATTATAAACATCTATTCACCAAAAAAATGACATCTGTGAATTTGATGTTTTGTAAAACTTGTAAAAAATTCAAAAGGTTTATAATTTCAGATGAAGAGAAACATAAGATAGTAGAAATGACATTGTGAAGTAAGAACAGAAGTATGTTGAATTCAAGATGAAATTTGAATTTTGGCTTCTATAGACCTACAAATTTCAAGAAATCTCATCTAGATCTCCCAGAGAAATATAACAGATAATTTTTCATACAACTTAAAAAAGGAACCTATAAAAATACCACAAAAGCCCACTATTACATTAACCACAAAACAAGAAAAACATGAATTTCACTTATTGAAGACTTGTTAATTGAATTTGTGTGTTTTTAGACATGTGTTAGGTAAATCTGTAATACACAGTTCCGCAGAGTTTCAAGGCCTCCTTCATAATTCTATGATATTAAATCCTCTATGATATCATACTATTTAGTTTTTATGATGAAATATTCATGTTGTTTCTAAAGAGTTTTTATAAGTACACTAGCTGGTGCTCGCAGCTCCGCCTGTGTGGAGGTCATATTTGGAAGAAAAAGTATACAAAACAAAATACCAATGTGTTTTAACTTCAAAAATTATGTATTGTCATACAAACTATCATCCCCTATTTTACCCCCTTAGGGGCGGTATTTCCAAAAACCCTTCTTTAGTGGATGCCTACGTCATTAAAAGGTACCTACTGTCAAAATTTCAAGTCTCTAACCCCAGCCATTTTCGCTGTGCATTGATCGATCAGTCAGTCAGTTTCTTCTTTTATATACACAGACAGTCCTGCAAGGTGAAGGAAGAAATGAAAAATTTTAAAAATACATAATACAAATATTTTTGTATGAAGTTGGTAAAAATCAACTATATTAGAAAACATATCAATTTGATCTATGTTGTGGGATTTATCATAATGAACTGATTACTAACTGACATTAATAAATATAAGAATCAAATATTCGAAAGAAAATTGTTCCCTGTATTTATTTTTCTATATGAATACTACTGTTTGTAATAAGAATAACCTTGGAGATATAAAACAAGTATCCATTATACAATTATGAATTTAAATTTCAAATAAATTAATTTAATTAAAGTTTTCATACAAATGAGTTTAAATACAGTATGATTATATTTTGTTAATTATATTTGAAGTTTAAACTAATGTCATTCATTTTACTTTATACAAATTTCACATGGTTGTTTATTTAGTCATTTCTTGAAAAATATGGACTGCCTCGGTGGCGCAGTTGTAATAGCGCATGCGTTACGACTGCTGTGCTGAGGTCTCGAGTTCGATCTCCGGGTCGGGTAAAGTGATATTGGGTTTTTATATTCAGAAAATACTCAGTATCAACCCAGAGAGTGGAATTGTGCCCCAGCGATAGGCTCGCTCCCTTTGGCACCTTAATAAATTCGGCGAAAACTGGATGTACTGGTTACCCCTTCGGGGATTACAGGCGGGAGTGTATATGCATATATTGTACCAAAGTGACCCCACGGAGGTCTTAACAATAAGCTATTCAGCTCACATTAACAACCCAAAATGTATTCTATAGATTAATTCATGCATATGCACTATACTATCGTCATAAACATTTAGATTCTAGACTTGGTCTTCCTTCGGCGTTTACGGCTTGCCGAAAATTACGAATGCGCTATTTAACAGCAGATTAGCATATAATTCGGCAGGTGGATGAATATGCAGCTGTTGGGTTGTGATACGTTTACGAAGTGGCTTTTAGTGTCGAGTATTTTTAGTAAACTGGTTAGTATGGTTTTGTTTTGAATCTTTCTTGTTATCGAAGAGTAGTAAATTTTTTTGAATACCACGATGGTAGCAAACAAGCTTACGGCCCGCCTTGCAACACCAGGAGCATCACATGCGCGTTGCCGACCCTTTAAAGGCGTATATGATTATACTAAAATTTTAAGATGAGCGACATTGTCGAGCTTTTGGTAGGGAGTAGTTACTTGGTGTCGAGAATTAGTGACGTGTGATAGCGTAAGTTTCCGTACTTTCTATATCTTTTGTATTCTACAAGGTCTACCTTTATAGCGCCAATGGAGATCCAGACGAAATCAAAACAATAATAAATCTTTATTATCTCAATAGATTAGTGGCAGGTACATAAACTAAGCCGATGACGTTCCGTGTTCAAATCTTTGGCGGGATATTCAAAATAGGTGTTTGGGTATTAGATTCGAAAAATCTTAAGTTATATGGCGTTTGAATTGTACGATATAAATAATAAAAATAAATACACCCAACAGTCACACACAGTTCTCACCCCACCCTAGGTAAAACCTGTATCGTGTGTATCAAGAACTACGAGGGACTACGGTCCCACAACACCCAGACCCAAAACAAATATATGTCTGTTACACAAATATTTATCTCGGTGCGGGAATCGAACCCACGGTCTCTCGTTTAACAGCCGGCTACTCGCCCACTGCGCTACGGAGGTTGTCGACTATAGACTATGTGACAATAGACTCCCTATCACATCATAGGACATTAGCTTAACGATGAGTTGAGTAGTTGCCTATCTGATTACACAAACGTGGACTGAGCACATATGCTAAATCTTAATCTTATTTCATTCGTATAAACGGGAAATAAATTAAATTCGCAAAAACTTAACATACATATACACTCACGCCCGTATCCCATGGGGGTAGGCAGAAACTATTGACTGCCACAAGCTACGAACCTGACACACTTCTTTCGCCTCTTCCACATTCATACATCTTCTCATACATTTTCGGCGGTTGGAGGTACTCCTGATTTGCCCTTTTAGGAGAATATCGTTAATTTGATTGGAATAAGTTCTCCTCGGGCGCCCTCTACCCACTCTTCCAGTCACATTCGCACGATAAATACCTTTCGTAAATCGCCTTACATCCATCCTCTCCATATGGCCAAACCATCTCAGCATACCTCTTTCTATCTTAGTCACCACATCATTCTTCAACTCACAACGATCTCTTATCACGCTATTCCTCATACGATCAGCAAGGGTGACTCCACACATACTCCGTAGGGAACGCATCTCCACAAACTTAACATATTAATATAATTTCCCATAGGTAATGGTATGATTGGTTGATCGGTCGTTGGAATGCCGCCCAGCATGTTTCCAATGCAAAACCGATGGACGCCGATGATTTGTTTCGCAGAAAGACCGCTTAGGGCATTTTATATGAACGCCGAAGGCCCTTTTCCCTATTGGATAGTCTCCTAAAAGGTCCCTCAAATTACCTAAACTAAGCGGCGGGATGCTGATTTGGAAATAATAGAATTACATCAAGTAATTTCTAGTAGGTTCAATAGAATTTAGTTCCGATATTATGAAATACTTTTGTGTTTTAATTTAAATGACAGAGACAAAGTAAAATAGCAAGGGATAGTTGAGACTCGTTACTTGATACTCTGGACGGCACTGCACTTACCATCAGGTGCACCTTGCCGCGCCGGAACAAAAAAGATATTGCATTGAGAATCCTCGTCGGTCATAGAATTATGTAATATTGCCCAAATTGTTTAAGTTGGTATTGACTGATGATATAAGTACCTACATGCTATTAACTGCAAGTGATGCTAACGACCTTAGCGAGATGTTTGCTTAAACTGACGCCTTGATAATATTTTTGTTATAATTTTTTTGATAAGGTACATAAAATTGTTGGAATTTCTAGTCTAGAAGCTCATATAGCTTAGAACGCTAGCTCTAGAACGATACTGTGAGCTCTTTGGTATGCGTAGATTTTGCATTTTTGGCGCCAAACAGAAACTAGATATACCTACACCTAGCAAAGAGTTAGCTTATATTGCCCTTGCATACTGGCGTAAGTCACGAACAAGCCACAACCCCGCTTCATTTTCGGATAATGTGTTTGTCAAAGTTGTCTAGGCTGCCACTTCCTAATATGGAAGTCGCCCGGAGTGTGGACTTATGACTGACGTCTTCTATATCTTGTTCACAGATGAAACCTAGAACTATGTATAATATTGTCATCTAAAAAGCATTTCCAGACACATTTTTAACTAAGGAATTAACTGGTAGAGTCACGTTGCAACCGGTTTGGCTACTTCGATCCGTTACTTTCAAGTTGGCAACGCGCTCTTTTTCCTGTGAGTGTTCAATTGTCATCATATGATTCACCAGCTTGGTTGCGGTCCTATTATTTATTAAGAAGATTGGCATAATAATCTACCTGGCTGGTTATTTTATTGCTTTAAATAGCTGACCTTAAATATACGCGATCACCAGAGCAAATCAAAATTTGCTCAGAATTAAGAAAATATAATAATATCATCATCCTAATGTCTTGCTAGACAAATATCGCGAGTCTTACAAATTACGTCATATTTTATTTCGCTATTATACTGATATTTGCTTTGAGGGAAAGGGACGCAGCATGGACCTACAATTTCAAAAGCTTATAAAACGAAACTTTACTAGACGATTTAAACATTTTCTTCTGTAAACATATTACATTTAATTATATATTGAATTAAGTTAGTTTTAAATTAAACACAAATCCATCGAAGAGATGGAACGGTTGTCATTGGTCGCCTTTTTTCTGGACTGCACTCGCATTAAGTGTAGTGACGTGCCAAAAAAAAAAGAAGGTGTCTACGCAATATCGAATGACAAGGCTTTTTTAAACTTATCTGGACTCGACCCAGAATACGTATAGTACATTTACCATAGACTGTCACGATTCCGTCCAAAAAAAGGCTGTTATTACAACGCCCGCGTCGTGACCCCGAGTTTTCTTTGCTCTACATCCATTCATGTTAGGCACTGTACGGTTTTTTGCCGATTTGCCTTTTCTATTACACTCCTTATCGGTTTGTTATGCCTTTGTCCCAATATAGTTTAGGGTCGACGGCGTTTATTGAAAGTTTGATTTATTAAAAGCAATGAATGTCGGAGTTTGGCTGATATGAAATATGATTGTGATTTTTTTTGTCACGAATGAAACTAAACTGAAACTGACTGCAGTCAAATAAGAGGTAACGAACGAGCTATAATTATAGATTAAGCAAATTTTATCTATTTTATCACAGGATTTACATTAATAAATCAATATAGGGTTTCGACATATTATTGTAAATGACCCTGAAAAATGTACGCGGGAAAAACTATGATTTGACCAAATTAAAAATACTTTGTTTCATTTTATTTAGTTAATATAAGCGATTTATAGCAGAATACTATTGTTTGCCAGATTTCCACGTTGTATAATATACAAAGCAAAATAAAATATGTTATTCGACCGAAAATTGAATTATTTAGCTCTACGTAAATATTTATCATGGAAAACATTCAAAAGCAAACTGATTTACCGTCAATTTTATTTTACGGCAATAACAATAAATGGCGTACGAGCATACAAATTCCTCATAATCATTGAATGTGACAAATAATTACAAAGAATGAAATACATACAATATTTCACCTGTTTTTGATACGTCTATAGAAAAGTATTCCACCGAAATAGAAATGCTTTCCACGGAGATATTTGAGAATATGTCTATTGGTAACTAAATATAATGATTAAAATATCAAACGGTGTTTTGGAATCCGTCTCCTTCTAAGTATTTAATAATACAGTAAAAAAAATGTATACGACAGCCGCACAGTCCTGTTTGTCTGTCACACAAACATTTGTCTCGGTGCGGGAATCGAACCCGCCTCACTTCACACCTGGCTTCTCGCCCGCTGCGCCACGGAGGCTGTCAATGGAATCTGTACCAAGTTAATAAACACGGGATATTTATAAGAATACAATCAGATAGTTTGGTAAGTAATTTAGAAATGCTGAGAGCCGGCGGTCTATTGTTAATCACTTTCCTCATTAGACGCCATTGATCAGTCAGTTGCTGTAATCATTCTGATAAGTTAAAAACACCATTCCTGGGTCGAGAAATTAAAATGAATGTTGAGTTTTTCGATTTTCGTAAACGTACAAGAGTTTTAAACAGCAGTGATGACCTATTTGGGAGGGGTATGGACGAGACGAAAGTAGTATTTTAGAAATCAGCTCAACTGGCATACACCTATAATTTTTTAAAGTTACATTTATACTCATTGTTAATAATGTGTTGCTTTAACGGTGAAAAAACGTCGTGAGGAAACCTACATGAGATATCACCATAAGAAATTATAAGTCATGGAATGTATACCAACCCGTACTAGGGTGGACTATCAACCAATTTCAATATCAAACCACACGTACATAATAATCCCGAAAATAAACCAATCAGACAATGCCTTGCTATTAAAACTTTATTCTTATTGCCTCATTTCTGGAAACCATCTGTAGACCAAGATTAGGATTATGTATTGAAACTGGCCGTAATTAAACTCGTCAGTAGAGGAAGTCCAATTGCTCGGGATTTAAATAAATTTTATTCGCTAGGCTATAAGCGCACGTGTCTAATGAGCTCATTCCACGTGACCTAATCATAATACGCAAATAATCTTGATGAACTGTGGTTACTGTAGATTAGGGTTGCCAACCCCGAAATTGAAATACCAGGATTTTTTGTTTTTGAACTTAGAAAACCAGGACAATTCAATTTAAAAACAGGACGCATCTTTTGCCAGCCGAGACGCACCTAATTTTCAAATACAGGACGCTTTAAAAACCCAGGATGCTGCTTAAAAACTCTCCAGGACGTCCCAGGACACTCTAAAAACCAGGACATGTCCTGGGAAAACAGGACGGTTGGCAACTCTACTCTAGTTACTAGTTGGTAGGTCCTCTATATACCCCTTTGGGAGCACATGCGTGAGCTAATTATTCTGTAAAAACTATGAATATTTATGGCGGACGTAAAGTGTCGATTAGACTTTGATTAACTCGAATGTAATAGTTTTTTTATATGCTTATTTGCATAACAGTGATAACAAAATCATTAGGCTTTATCGTATATTAGAGTTGCCAACCGTCCTGTTTTCCCAGGACATGTCGTGGTTTGTAGAGTTTCCTGGGACGTCGTGGATAGTTTTTAAGCAGCGTCCTGGGTTTTTAAAGCGTCCCGTATTTTAAAATTAGTACACCACTTTTGCGATCCTGGGGGGGGGGGGGGGGGGGGGGATGGGGTGCGTCTCGGCTCGCAAAAAAAGATGCGTCCTGTTTTTAAATTGAATTGTCCTGGTTTTTCTAACTTCAAAAACTAAAAACCCTGGTATTTCAATTTCAGGGTTGACAACACTGTCGTATATTATAGCTTCACCGGCTGAAGGACATGTATCCATGGCTATGAACAAATAAAAAAAAAAATTATAGCTTCACTTACTGTATGTAGAATTCGCTGCCTTCTATATTAAATGTATCTAATGTTTTGTATGCAGTGACATTGAAAATTCAACCACGGCGCATATTTTCAACAGGTTTTAAAAAGAGAAAGTTATCAATTCGTTGATGCCGTTTTTTTAGGTATACTGACATCTCCGCCAATGAAGATTTCTTTTCTTCTGAACCTTGTCATCAGATTGTCAAAACTATGAAGACAAGTTATGAAACTATTCAAGAGATTACAGCAAAATGAACGTAATTCGTGTTTCGAAGTCTGTTATATAAATTTTGGGAACTGCTTGTGGCCTATAAAAGGCTTAATGCCTTCACAACCGCACAACTATAAAACTTACGTAAAACAAGTAAACCGATAAGCTGCCAAACGTTCGCCTAACTGGTTGGATCACTAAGGTTATGTACGCTGTATTTGGACACATTCCAAATGGAACACACACGGTGACGCTAAGGAGAGCGTTGCACTTTGTCCTTCATCCCTACCACTGTGGTTCAAATGCGTGTATCAATGGTGGACAGTCTCATCACAGTCTGTTAATGGAGCTGCGAGTGCTGCACAGGATCTGAGATACAGCAACAATGTTTAAGTCGTAAGACAAAATCTGTTGCCCACATTGTCCTGGAAAAAGCATTGAATGGAGTTAACGCACTACCGCGTGATGCATTTTGTTCCATGGGAAATTGAATGACCGATCTGATCCGATAATTGGTCAAACGATTTTTCAATTAGGCTATGGCGTTGCTCTTATTACTAACTGCTTTATAGCTTTAGCTTTTCAGTTATTTCCACCCATTGACTGTGTTAAAAATATGTATTACATCTGAAGACGAAATAAATGAAATTATAGGACAGGACATTGATTAATTCAAGGTAATCATTGTGTTAAGTGATGTAAGGTCAACTTTAATATGTGGCTCCGATTTTTGGCCATATTAATGTTTGCAATAGATAACGTTTTTTGTCTTTTACTTCATACAAAGATCCTTATTTTATTATTAAAACTAAAATAATAATAAATTACTCTCAATAGCCTTTTACATACCCATTAACGGGATCGAACCTGCCACGAAGGTTGTCAAAAATACCCAAACCCCTGCCTCAAACCTATTTTACTGAATTAAGGTTTCAATACATTACATAGGCAGCACCTATCGATTTTAGGCTACGGAAATACAAATATAACACGGTCGAGCAAGCAATAACCGAATATCGCGGCTTTCATCCCCGACCCGCGCCTTTGTGAAGCCTTTCCACATGACCACTACCTTTGAATTAACATAGCTGTATTAAATATTCATACAAACATGCTGAGAGAACAATGAACGCGAATTAGGGTTGTCAAAGTGTTTTTATTTATTCTGGCGCGGCAAAATGACCACACTGCACCTAATGGTAAGCGCAGTGCCGTCCAGATAGAGTATCAAGTAGCGAGAGACAGTATCCCTCGCTACTCAACACAATCATGACGGCCTGCTGTTTAGCTTCTTCACATTACGCCTAAAGGACCCCGGATCATAAGAAGGAGGGAACACGGTACCTGGCCAACTGTACAAATCTAAAGAATGTACGTTTTGATTCGTTGAAGATAAGTATTTAAAGTTAACTAGTTGTTTTATGATGATTAAATATATATTTCCTATATATTAGGTATATACCAGTGATCCCGGACAGACATTATCCTGCCATAAACCGCCTTCTCTGTGGACCGAATTTTCCTTGAAAAATAACAAGATCTCGACAACAACGCCACCTATCAGATCTATCTAAAATTATTCTATCTTCTAAGTTAGACCCAACCACACACATACACAAAGTTTCATTGAAATCGGTTGAGTGGTTTCAAAGTCTTTAACGGACATAGGTACAAACAATTTTTGTTTTATATATATAGATAGAGCAGCGATAGCCTAGTTGGTTGTGGTACGGACTGTCAAGACGAAAGTCGTACGAAAACCAAATGGCATACACCTCTGACTTTTCTAAAGTAACGTGTGGATTAAATGTTAATTATCACTTGATTTCACGGTGCAGTAAAACATTTCAACAGGAGAATTTCGAAAGTATGTTAAGTCTACTAACCCGCATTAGGCCAGCGTGGTGGACTAAGGCCTTACCCCTCTCATTAGAGGAGGCCCGTGCCCAGTAGTGGGACAATGTTTAATACAGGGCTAGTATTATATTTATTTATATATATTATATAGATTGAAACATCTAGCTCTTTAGTTTCGCATCAGCTTTGAAAGCTTCGTAGCTACGCCTCGCGGCACTGGATATAAGTTTATTCACCCCTGACGCAATAAGAAGGTATAATATTACTAATTTGAAATCTTTGTGCTCCTGTGATACTATAACTAAACGAGTTGACTCGATTCAGTTTTAACCAGTGTTTTAACTTAGATAGTTATTATTCTGTGTTAGAAGAGTCTGTTTTTATTTATCTTTTTAATTGAAGTTGGGGTTAACAGTTAGGTAATAATATTTATATATATAGCAGCGATAGCCTAGTTGGTTGCGGTACGGACTGTCAAGACGAAAGTCGTAGGTTCGAAACCCTAGTGGCGTACACCTCTGACTTTTCTGAAGTTATGTGTGTATTAAAATGTTAATTATTGCTTGCTTTAACGGTGAAGGAAAACATCGTGAGGAAACCTGCATATCTGAGAATTTTTCGAAGGTATGAGAAGTCTGCCAACCCGCATTAGGCCAGCGTGGTGGACTAAGGCCTAACCCCCCCTCTCATTAGTAGAGGAGGCCCGTGCCCAGCAGTGGGACAATGTTTAATACAGGGCTAGTATTATTTATTTATATCGTAAATAAAAAACAGTGTTACACTGTATTCACTGTTACGATATGTTATAAAATTGTAGTATCGTCTCATTCTAATTTCGCAACTGTAGTTTGTGATATGCTCCCAAAACAGTTCAACTATAGTATAGACAACCCTAATACAACATAGGCATTCATTGGCAGAGCCTGGTGAATCGATAGCCATTGTTCGACGATCGTTGTACGCACAAAGCTAGCTACAATCTGAACGGGTGTCTGTTAACTTTAATTTTATGTTAATTTCGAAAACTCTGCTACGGAACGGAAGATGAAAAATTAAAAGGCCGGCTGTGATTAAAGGAGCTATTATGATAACTGAGTTCTGGATGCTGTTCGGGAAAGGTTTATTGCTTTTATAATTAAAATGTTTTTTGATTTTACTTTGTTTTTATATATTTTTTTTAATATTTTGACAAAGCTCACGCTGTCCTCAAAAACGTTCCTATGCTATGTAAGAGGTACTAGTGTACATATATTTCACCAGAAGCCAAACGACCAAATAGGTCATCTAATGGTAAGTGGCCTTGAGCGCCCCTGAACACCCACAAAAGCGGCCTTAAAGGAGAGCAATGGGGATTTAAAAGGGCAAAGGGATTGGGCTTACCATACAAAAACAAGCTGTTACATCGTTTTTTGTAAAACAGTGCTACCCGTTCGAGCAGGCTGTTTTATTGTGATTGAACAGCTTATTGTGTCCCGCAGCATTTGTGGAATATAATGCAGATATTGCAGCACCTGTAATAGTCAATACATTATAAATAATAGCTGTTGCTCGCGGCTCCGCCCGCGTGGAGGTCATGTTTGGGAGAAAAAGTATACAATACAAAATACCAATTTTCATGCGTTTAACTTCAAAAATTACGGATTTTCATACAAACTTTCATCCCCTATATTACCCCCTTAGGGGTGGAATTTCCAAAAACCCTTCCTTAGTGGATGCCTACGTCATAAAAGGTAGCTACTGTCAAAATTTCAAGTCTCTAACCCCAGCCGTTTAGGCTGTGCGTTGATCGATCAGTCAGTCAATCAGTCAGTCAGTTTCTTCTTTTATATATACAGATAATACACCTTTGATTATGAAAGCTGTTCTACTGTCTACGTCTCGTACATATGCGTTGGAGCGATAGATTGCTGGTCACTCTTATGCGTGTCGTTTTGATATATTCATTGTTATTTTATCTCTCATTAGAATATTCATTTCTTAGTTGATGTAGAAGTTCACATTTGTAACTCTGAAAGTGTAGCCGTAGATGCAATTAGTGTACCAACATTTTATTTTGCTTGTTTTTATCGCATTATGATATAGGGGTAAACCTACCTTGTTGGGCTTAAAATCTAGTCCCAAATATATACAAAATTTTGATTGTCCAACAGAATTGAATCTAAGACCTCACAGGTTGCACAACTGAAGATTATCACTACACCAATAAGGGAATCTCTATTTACATACCTAAAATGTTGGAAGCGCGACGACAGCTTTTCATAAATACAAAAGGAATGTAAGGACGTACGCAAATACGGTTCTGCGTCAATATAAGTCAGAAGGAACGGCTGAAATCCGACGGGATCCCGGGGTTTTATTGATACGTAGCCGGCAATAAAAAAGGAAAATCGCTAAAATAAAAAGGGTTAAAAAATAAAAGGCTCGCAACGGTCACCACATACGACCACTTCGCCACTACCCTTTACCCTTTATCGAGTCGAAACAAGAATAATAAATTATAGAATATATTACTCCCATGTGTCCGAAGAAATTACCGAGAAATCAAGAAAATATTGTAGCAAAACTTGGTCGGGTTTCTTTTAAATTAGTATTGTTTATTATGTGCGGAAAAAACGATGTTACTGTATTTGGATTATTCAGAGATGATCATTATTCCATTTGATTTGAATTCATACATATGGTTGCTTGTGTTAGGTATGAAAGTATATGGCGTTTGTTATGAATTCCAGATCAAAGAGCTCAAAATCAAAATCAATTATCAGAAAACCGCTTTCTGCGTATAAATCTTTTATCTACCTAATGTTATTTATGATTTTAATTACGACGCAAATACAAAATTATTCAAACGCAAACAGATACTCCTACCTCATTAACATTTATAAATATCAAATTAGGTAATGTATAATAATATTTCCTTTATAGAACGAAATTAAATGATATTCCGTAGGTATCTTAAAACTGAACACCTGTTCAGCTTTTTTGTTGTTTTTGGCGGTTGATGATCCTACACTGCATCCCACGCTTTTTTACAATCAACTTAGTTTCTAATTTTTAACCGACTTCAAAAAAGGAGGAGGTTAACAATTTTTATTTTTTATGTATGTTCCCCGATTACTCGAAGACCCGTGGACCGATTCTAGAAATTATTTTTGTTTAAAAGGGTATACTTCCCAGGTGGTCCCATTGGCACCAAGTCAGGATCTGATGATGGGATCTCAGAAAAATCTAGGGCAACCCTCAAATTTTATAATGACGCATAATTTGTTTTTTGATGAAGTCGGTGTACTTTTTATGAATTAAAAAACTTTTTAGTTGAGCAAGCTATTACAACGTGTTTTTAGTTTTTGAACTCTATTTATTTCTACTTTTTGTCAAGACGTTTCCATGTTCCGTGACCATAAAGGCTGGAAAGCTTTTGAAACGTTGGGACTAAACCGTGATAAAAATAGGTTTTTTACAATACCTTCATATTGAATTGATCACTATGTTCTATATAGAACAAGAAACATTATTGCAAACGTCTCAATCAGGCGTACGGAAAGCGGAAACCCATTTTTTATTGCCTTCTCGTTGGATATCCTTACGTGACGAAAGCGAAGCGGTGGCAGGTGCGTGCATTTTTTATACTACCCACATCTGGCTAGATCATATTACAGCAGTTTGCGGACTTTTTGTACAAGGCTGTGATGAGGACCTACTTGGAATATTTTTTTATGTATGTGAATATTTTGGTGGAATTGAATGTAGAAAAACAAATGTTTAAAAAGCAGTAAGCGGTCGCTGAACCTATCAGCAAACAGTAACTATTGTTTTGGATAATAAGTTCTGAATTTAACCAGTATAAGGAAACCATTTTCTTTCCTATTTATAAAGGTCAATAGACAATGGGATAGGTTTTAGGAGAAGATCGGAACCAACAAGTGATTATCGTAAGTGACGCCTATTTGTGGTGAATGCTAGTTCCTACAGGGAGAACATTTCATATGTACCTATGTTGTTAACGTGTAGGTGCTTTTACAACTTTACGTAATAACTGGCCAACGCCTATGACATGGTAGACTAAACTAGAAGGATCCTATTAGATTCGTCGTTGAAAATTTTGCGAAACTTGCTATATTGTGCGCTGGTCAAAAAGAGTCCAGAGTTCTTCGGATCAGATATGATCTCTTACTTTAGTTATTCTGGTTGATATTGAGCAAGGACAGTACTGCCGGTCTACTATTCTGAGTGCGATCCTAGCGCCATATTATTTCAATATTGTATAACCATTCATATGATAATCTTATTTCCAATTACTGTATATTAATGGCTACACAATATTGAAATAATATGGCGCTCAAGAGCACGAAATCTTTCAAATCCAATACCGATCGATCGGAATTGTGTTCAAGAGTAGACCGGCTGTTCCGATAGTCTGTTAGGATTTCTGAAAACGTGTGGTGCAATGATTAAGAAACATACATCGCTTAAAACCGCATGGTACCGAACCATTGCAAAGGTTCATATTGCAATATAGGCTTTAGTAGTACCTAGTCTAGATTGCAAACAGATAAACTACAAAACCGAAACTGGAGCACTGATAATGAAGATAGGAGTTCATACAGCTATTTTCTCGCTGCGAATTTGAAGTACCAATGATCGAAAAGATGGTGTAAAATCCAGTATGAGCAAATATAGATTTTTTTTGTTATACCAGTTTTATTCAGTGATTAGCTTACCAGAAGAAAATAACAAAGCAGAGTTAGAAGCAAACAAGAAGAGTTAGAGAATAATTTATTCTTATGCATCATAATATCAAAATGTTGTTAGGAAAATTAGACTATTAACCGTTTCTGAATAATGCGCATAATCAAGGCTATAAATAAGCTATATTAATAAATAATAAATACACCCAACAGTCACACACATAGTTCTGACCCCACACTAATATACGAGTCTTGTGTTGTGGGTTATAAGTGCCTCAAAAATCACTGCAAAAAGATGTCGGTTTTTGGTGTTGTTTTTCATTATTACATTTTTTCATTGTTACTCTTTTTTCGGTCTAGCCCCTCAGCCCGCAAACAAATGATAATGTGCGAAAAAAGTATTGAACTTTGGCCTTATACTTCACAGTCCAAGATAGTGTCAATGTATTTTATATACCAAATATATAGTTAACAAATAAAAATGTAAATTGGCATTAAGACGACAATTTGCATTCTGAATGTCCAGATGTGCAGACAATATATTGTATGGTCCGCGCCGTTTAAGTCGCAGGTGTATGTCCAAATGTCTTTATCGGTAAACGAGCGCAAGGCATGTGCCGGAAGATATCTTGTATTTTTAGGTGGATGCACGTGATTATAAAGGAACAGTAGAATAGAATCTCTGTTTTGTTTACTTAAGAGCAGAAGAGGTAGAAATATTTAATAAAAAATTATTTTCGTCTTATCTTTGAGTTTTAGTTACTCTATGCGTCTTGTGCTTACCATCAGGTGCAGTGTCACTTTGCCGCAGGATAATAAAAAGAGTGTGCAATTCTTTATGCATATCTTTACTTAATTTGTAAAAAAAACACGTTACAGATTGCACGTATTGATTTGTTAGTTGTTATTTCTGTTTAACTGGTGTGTGGTAAGGTTGATAGATGGACGTAGTGTTTGGTCAATCTGAGGTCATCAACAAATTGAGTTCTAAGGTCCAACAAGACATTTAACTTTATATTTTATGTAAATTTTTTTAGTGCCTCGATGTGCGGGCGAGCAGACGGGCCACCTGATAGTAAGTAGTCACCGCCACCCATAGACTTCTGCAATAGCAGGAGACAGCAAAGCCGCTGCTTACCATCGAAGGACTACTCTTCTTAAGCCTCGTTTAAAGAACATGTCACAGTGCTCAGGGAACACCGCTGCAGAGGTTCATTCCAGAGTTTGCACGATATTTAATATTAGAACAGTTCTTCGAATACACAAAATCTGTTATTGAATGAAGTAAATACCTAAATAAAATTACTGATAAATAAATCTTCCGATGAACTAAGAGTATACAATTTCCAAGTAGAAATCGCAGATCTACCCACGTTTAGTGAGCTAGTGGGCGCGTGTGGGTCGAACCATTTGAGAGGTTCGCTAGACACAATATCAACACATTTTCACCGAAACAACAAATTTCTATTCTTCCATATATAATCTGTTATGTACAGTTACGCTATTGTTGGCATGTTATTGACACGTCTGGCTGAATGTTGAAATGTATTTAAATTGACAAAACAAGATTATTTTATGTGAAAACCACTTTAATCCAATAACGGAATATAAATTTTATTCCTAATACGTAGAAGATTTATCGCTTTTGATATAAATTCTACAGTTGATATAAAAGACTGTAGTAAAAATATTGCCAAAGCACACGCCAACAAACAAGCCAGTGGTTCAACTGATGAACTCGTATAACTTTTGAACACCCTAAATATTAGAAGAATCGTACCCGTGCATTGTTAAAGAGAATGAATAGGCAAAGGGGTATCGGGGGCCACAGTTAGCTGTCATGTCATGTCAGCTTTCTGCGGTACGTGGCTGTTTTTAACCGACTTAAAAAAAGAGGAGGTTCTCAATTCGACGTAATAATTTTTTTATTATTATTATTTTTTTATATTAATGTGACCAAATTAAACCTGATGGTGAGCGGAGTGTCGTCCAGTTAGACAATCAAGTAGCGAGAGAACTATACTCCGCTAATCGACACAATGATGCTAAATAGCTTCTTCACACTACGCCTAAAGGACCCATGATCATAGGATCAGATTTAAAGTAAATATCAATATAATGGTTTCTTATGTTTACGCGAATGTTATACATTGAAATAATTTTTAAGGATTCTATCGCGTTTTATTTAACTTTTTATCCCGACGTTACGTCCCATAGTGAGTCAAATGTACTGATGTATGGCTATGTAAGTACTGAAGCGTGCTTCGATCAAAACTTATTTTAAGCCGCCCAAGAAGATTAGTCAATTCTTACCATCTGTCAAGTTTTATATACCTCTGCAAGAACCGGGCGTATATAAAATAGATTGTGACTGTGGGCTCTCATATATCGGTCAAACAAAAAGAAACATAGGGACCCGCGTAAAAGAACACATAGCTGACGTCAAACACCGACGCTCCACAAAGTCTGCAGTTGCTGAACATTCTGAAGAAGGCTCCAATCATTATCTTCGGTTTGACAAACCACATATCCTTGCCAAAGAACACCGATTCCTACCTAGGATGATACGCAAGGCTATTGAGATTAAAAAACATCCAAATTTCAATAGAGAAGATGGTTGGAAGCTAGCACCAGCTTGGGATCCAATTATACATTTAATGAAATCGGAACCCAAAAGACCAGCTGCCAGACCTCAAGACACTGTGAGCTCCTTCTGCGTAGATCGGACTACAATAAATAAAAACTAAAAATAACTATATGGAGGGTAGAAACATTGCACTATACTTGCGTGACGACATACAACTCAGTCCGCCCCGTGACCATGAAGGCTGTAAAGCTTTCGAAACGTCGGGATAAAAAGTTAAATAAACCGCGATAGAATCCGTAAAAATTAGTTTTATTTCAAAATATCAATATTACAAATAAAATTGAAGTAACTGATACACAATTCCTAAAGTTTTATACTCTCCTTTTGTTGGATTTAGGTATTTGAAACAATAATAATTTAAGTTCAGAATAAGTTCTGCGTTATTTAATCAAGTTGTTTAATTAAAGTAAATCTTTGTAGAACAAATTTAATAAATAAGTGGATATAATTTCCAATAACTTTTATAGTTATTTAATGTATAGAATTACATTTTAGTAAGCTTAATTGTATAATATTGTGAACAAATTAATGTTATAATTCCTTTCACGGAAGAAAAAAATATATTGTATAATCTATGCACGAAGTACGTCTAGTCGACGTTAAATTTAATAATTAAATAACATTCAATTTAAAATATTGTACAGTTTTTTCAAACTACATTTGGAGTCTTAAAACATATTTGAGCTCGTTTCAAAGAAGATAAAGTTGTCTAACTGCGGGGCAAAGAACTGTCTCTGACTAAGTATTTTGTCTATGTGGATGTGCTTTTGGATAGAACTTGAATATATTTGACTCTATATTTTATCATTTTTTTATATTGGCAAAGTGAGCACACTGCACCTGATGGTAAGCGCAGTGTCTTCCAATTAGAGTTTCGAGTACCTACCGAGAGACCGTGTAATTATAATTTTTTAATGAAACAACTTCAGCTGTCAACTAAAGTTAAGGTCGGTGAAAATGCGAATATGTTTTATCTTTGTAGGGTGTTTACGTAATCACATTCATGTCAATGTTTACCCTGTCTTGTTTGGTTTTTGATGCTGAGGTTAACTGCCGTGCGTCTGGCTTGTATTTTTGGACACGTTGCCTAAAAGGCGACGTTGGGTCTGTTGATTGTCGCTTTACGGCCTTTAGGGAATGTGGGTGAACAAGATAGCCGTGATAAAAGGAAGGTATTTTTGGAAGTGATAAACTTATCTTAGTGCCTGGTATTTTTATACCAGAAGGCCAGAAACCAGATACATCAAACGCATAATACGGTTTATTGATACGAAGTCAGTCAGACAGGGTTAAATGGCGCATTTCAGGGGAGGCCTATGTCCAGCAGTGGACTGCTACAGGCCGATGATGATGATGATGATGATACGAAGTCTAGAAAATGTATGAAGATCGTTTGAGTGTTAAGCGTACCAGATACCAACTGCCTGGCGAGTCATCGAACATCCAATATTTAGATGTACTCTATACACGAACTATTCGCATTTCTCCCAATCATTTTTTCATTTTGTTTATTACAATATGTAGATGACACATTAAACGAACGATAATAGCTGCAGTAGTGTAAAACTGCGTTACAGCTATTAACGGCCCCCCTCCGGGCTTTGAAAGTATATAACTTAAGTTTAATTTTTAGTAACAAACACTTGAAATAAAACTAACTATTGTGTTAAATACATACATACATATACACTTACGCCGGTAATCCCCAAAGGGGTAGGCAGAAGTGCAACCAGTACACCCACTTTTCGCCGAATTTATTACAGTCCCAAATTTATTACATGTTATTGTAGGACAATGTGATAGGGGGCGAGACGATCGTCTTACCGGGCTCAATTCCTGACTCCGGGCGAATACTGAGTATTTCTAAATAGAAAAACCCAATATAACGTTACCCGACCTGAGGATCGAACTCGAGACCTCAGCATAGCAGTGGTAACGTATGCGCAATTACAACTGCGCCACCGAGGCAGATCATTGTGTTACATACAAAAGTAAAAATCACTAGTACTATAATAATTCGACGTTCGAATTTCATACAGGAATCAGGATTTATCTTAAATATTCAATGAAATGGTAAATAAATGCGTCATTTCACTAAATTGTGATGTCAGTTGTGAAAAGGACTCATTTGGAGTGAAATTAAAAATGCTCAGTCTTCAGAAATATGAATTTTCTTCATCTAATGAAGCGCAGATGCGGCTTCGGTTAATGAGCTATAAGATTTCACGACAGCTTTTGTCCGAAATGTTTCAGATCTTCAATACTTTGGTAATGTAAATTATTTCTTTAGTGCCACTGTTTGATTGCTATTTAATACCTTTCTACCTTGCTACTTTAGTCTGGCTACTTAAGTCGTCTCTTCGATAGACAAGGGATACCGTGGTGGAATTCTCCAAACGCCTGTTATTCATACAACGTGGACTTCAGCCTGTCGTCAACCCATTGCGTCTTTCTATTAACAAGAGGAATGGATCGACATTCTTCTAGGATATTACTCTCTCTCACCCATTGTAATCTACCCTTCATTCATTAATGTCTTAATGGTTTGTAACGCTATTATCACTCTGTGAAATATAGTCGGTTTGTCTAACCTCTTTGCCAATAAATGCTAACCCCTTTCTACCTTAAATTACTTTGCATAATAACAAAACTCCATTTCATTTTCTATATAAAGGACAATGGGCGAATTTGTATGAGCCCTGTCCCCACCCACCAACAGACACCATACATATACATTATTATTAAGTGTACTATAAAAATTCTAACCACATCATTTAAATTTAATAAATCAATGGTGAATCCTTACAAAATAAAAAAAACATAATTTAAAATGTTCTTAGTAAACACTGCTATTTTATTGCATTTTTTTACTATTTTGACATACTTTTAATAAATATATAAAGAAATATGGTCGCGTAACATTTTGTTACATTTGATAGGCAATTTCACCAGGAACTGTTCACCAAGTAATTAAACCTTAGGAACTACCAATAGCTAAAACAGCCTGTTTGGATATTTGAGCTTAGAACCTTTGGCATATTTATAATACAAAATCTGATGCTGATCTGATGATGGTAGGGAAAGGAAAGATAAACTGGATCTTGGAAAATGTAATAGTTGGAGACGTCTTGTTTGCTCGTATATGTTTAGTACTCTGTGTAATTGCAGAAGTTAAAATCTTTCCACAACAGATGATAGCAATAGCAAAAATATTATCGGAGCTCGTGAACTACATTAGTTAAAAACGTCCCGTTTGGACATAAACGTTTAAAAACCTAGGCAATTACAGAAACAACCTATATACGTGGTGCAACACGACCGCCATTCATAGCATGGATGGCATGATACTTTTTAGTACTTTGTTTTTACAAATATCAAAAGAGATTTAAAATAAAGATTGTCTTATGAAAAACTATTCATTTATGGTTGTTCTTATTTTTTGCATATATTTTTAAAATAATGATTTCAGACGAATTAAAAACATAATACTATTTTATTATAATATTTACTAACGACCCCCCGGGTTTGCACGATTGTTGTCAACCTTTGGAGACAGGTACATGTCAATGTGAACTCTTTCTAGATCATTTTAAAATCATAGTGCATTATTTTGATTTAAGCCTTATGGTTTAGCCGGAGTAAGTTTTTTTTTGGCGCGGCAATGTGACCACACTGCACATGGTGGTAAGCTCAGTGCCGTCCAGATAGAGTATCAAGTAGCGAGAGACAGTAATGTAATCACCCGAAAATATAATTAGACGATACGATTATCAAACGTTGACTTTACTGTACTTTCTAAAAATATAATATGCAAGTATTAGGTATACATTTAAACCTTCGGGAAAAATATACAAATGATAATTATCATGTCGAGGCTGTCGAGAGGGCTTATACATCCCTCTCCGATCTTCAGATATAGTATCACAATGCAATCGTGTGATAGTTCAGTAGAAATAACACAAGTTATTTAACAGAGTTAACAGAGTTAAATAACTTGTAATAACTTCAGAGTTTATTAAACTACTGCCAGTTCCAAATGCAGTTGTCCTATGGAAAGGATGGCCAGAAACTGAAAACGGTCGCGTTTTCGTGCAAGATATCCCCGTTTTCTCCCATCCCCGTTCTTCAGAGTGTTCCACTCGCAATGCGGAATGACCTTAGGGTCCTAGGTATGGATATCCGTTGCGATCTTAATCCAAGGAGTCACATCGAGGGCGTAATATCCGCCACGTCCCGCAGGGTCGGAATCCTGAACAGGGTGCGGCGGTTTTTCACGCCCGGTCAGCTTTACCGCTTATATAAAGCGAAGGTGCGGCCGGGCATGGAATACTGCTCGCACCTCTGGGACGGTTCCGCAAAATACCTTCTTGATGCCTTGGGTGGGTTGCAGCGGCGGGCCATCCGCATTTTGAATGATGCAGACGTAACAGTCTGGAGCCGCTACAGCTGCGTAGGGATGTTTCCTCGCTTAACGTGTTCTACCGTCTGTATCATGGCGAATGCTCTGAAGAATTGTTTGATCTTATTCCATCCTCTCCCTTCCATACCAGAACCACGCGTACTGAATTGAAAGAAAGAAAAGATTTTTTTATTGTCGGAACGTAATTGATCAACGAACATAATTGATCCGACAATGGGGGTCCCTATTCAGCTGCATTCTGCAGTACAGGCTAACCCATACTGCAGCGCTGGTTTCGATAGAACCCAACCAGTGACGTACACATATTATACAAAATAAGAACAAAATAAAAACTCTTAAAAACTAGCCAGTATTAAATATAACCTAGTTACAAAAATAAACCTGAATTAAGCGTAATATTGCGGAGCCACAGCTTCGTGGTATCTACTACCCCGGCCAGAACCAAGAGGTTCAAACTCGTATTTTTGCCGCACCATCAAGCTGTGGAACAGTTTGCCAGCTACCGTGTTCCCTCCTTCCTATGATCCTGGGTCCTTTAGGCATATTGTGAAGAAGCTAAACAGCAGGCTGGCATGATTATGTTGAGTAGCGATGGATAGACTGTCTCTTGCTACTCTATGTGGAGGTGAAGTGTGGTCACTTATCCGCGCCAGGATAAAAAAAAAGTTGACGAAGCATTCGTTAGGTCTGTCCCGTAGTCTCATTGAGAACGCGAGTCGCTACCGCAAAACTGCAACCTTGTCGGTTTTATGTAAGACAGCGGTAACATACCAGTTGAGGTAGGCCATTCAAGCTGCAGCAAAAAATGATTATAATGTAGCTCTACCATCTATATACTATGTTATAGCATGGCGTAATATAGTAAAATCAGCAAAAATTAAATTTTCCGTATAAACCAAAAATGTGAATTAAAAAAAAAACTCAATTCTTTTCGTTGTTGTCGTCATACCAAAAAATCATCACCTTGCTAAGATTAATCGATTGAGACCAATTTCAAACCTGTTGACGGGTGGGGACACTTGACCCATTGTCCTTTATAAATTAACTTGAATGTGTATACATTGTTCGTAAAATTAATGTACATTTTTGGCACCGGTTCATAATTAAGGTTGCGCTTGTTAATTTGGTTTTATGTACTACATTGTATTTATGAACTGTGGAATTATATAATTGATTGGCTTGATGACTTCAGGGTCTGGGCCTCTAGCTGATTGAGAATTGAAAGCGAATCTGTTGCTGGAATGGAGGACATGGTTGAAATGTGGAATAACAAAATCTCACAACTTTCTAACTACTGTTTCAGTTTTTTGCCCTAAATCGATTAGGCGAGTTGAAATCAGATCAAATCAGCTAAATATGTCTAATACTTTTTCTTCGTTGGCTGTGACTTTCTAGCCAGCGATCTTGAAGTAACCATGTTGGCAAGTCCTTGAAGGACAAAGTCATAAAGCGCAATTTGCCGAGCCACTCAATTGTAAATATGAAATCAAATCAATCACTTGGAGTGAATTCATTCGACTCAATACATCAGTAGAATCGGAAACGTCTGAGGAAAATCATTTTCGAATATAAGTATTTTTTTGCTAAACCCACCGACGTTAACTCGTTACCGTGCATTCACGATTGAAGTCAGGTATTGATTGTGGATGCCAATGGCTACGTGACCCACTTGTCGATGAGTCAGCCGCGATCAACTTTTTAAGAGGGTTTTAAATCTTTTGGTGCGTTGCAGAGGCTTTAAAGCTAAGATTAGAGATTTCAACAAGGTCTTAAGCTGCTCTTGACTATATTGTTATGTAAATTTCACTGTCGCGTCTTTCTATATAATTGTCCATAATTTTTACTTATATTGTGTTTTTTCTTTCTCACGTTGAACAATTAGAGAGTGAAAGTTTTGATTTGACGACAAAACACCCAGTAAATAAATAAGTGATTATTGCATAAACTGTTCTGTTGTGTTGTTGTTTTTGAGGAACAGAGGGCAAATATGAAACATGATGATGCAAGTGGCATATGGTTGGTATTGTGACCACTTTCATAATTTTTTGCGAATGAATCATAGCCTTGTATTGCAAATTCGTAGAAATAGCTTCACATTGCACTAGTCGGTGTTGCAATAAATATTATAAACAAAATGAAGAGTTTGTTTCTGCTCACTGATATGAAATAATGACTATATTTCTTGTTTTAGACTTCAGTAAAACGTATGTTACTATGCGAATTGGTATAAACCCGAAGTTTAATGCTAATTGATTAGCGCCGACGTTATGGTCAACAGAAAGAAAATTCTAGAAGTCATTATTGTTAATAAAATGTAAATCCGTTATTGGCCATAACATATGTCTATCAGATTGTATCACTCTAGTATTAAGGGCTGTGGATATTAATAAATAAATTAGTTTCAATTGTAAAAAATCTTTGGTTAAATTGCATTTTACCTACTATTTAGATGCTGGTGTCTTTTAGGATATATAAATAAAGACCGGAACGTACAGACGATCTTTCTGGTATTATAGATGTCATTGCACTGTGGTCATTGCTTACTATTAGATAACGCGATTCTGCTTGTTATCTCCTTCATGAAAAGAGTTGCTTGATTTTGGTAGATTTTTTATCCTGCTGCAACAAAGTGACCACACTGCACCTGATGGTTAGCGTAGTGCTCTCCAGGTAGAGAATAAAGCAGCAAGAGACAACCATCCCTTGCTACTGTACACAATCTTTCCGACCTATTTAATATTTTTTTTTCACACACACAGAAATAAATAAATAAATAATTAAAATTACATATCTAATTTACATATAGAGTGGTTTCTATGATTAAAGTACCCAGGTTTATAGGAAGGAAGAATACGTGGGCCAGGAGCACACCGCCTGATGGTCAGGCGAAGATACGAATTTGCGAACCTCTAAATTAAATTTTACATTTTCGGTGAAATACTTTCTGATTTACTATTTTGTTTATCGATGTAATATGAAAATTTCATCTGACCATCCCTTTACGCCATAGATTGATTCATATTTTATATAGATTCTGATCTCACAGCGCAGTGCGTATAACCAGATAAATCTTTCTTTATAAATTGGATACGTCCTATACGGCGGCGGCGTTCAAAGGGAAAGGTACACGTGAATAAGTAAAATATTGATGATTGTGGCCCTCGGGCGCTCTCAGGTATATCATGAATCTAACACGATAGAGCCAGATCGGAGAAAAGTGTACAGTGGTTTAGATTTTACTCAAGATTTTTTAAAATTCGTGCATAGCTAAGAATGTGATTTGAAAGTTTCGTGTTTTAACAATATCGGCAAATAAGCAAATGGGGACCTATTTGCTTATTACGTGTACCTTATATACGTGTACAAGATCATCCATGAATACCAATCATACTAGAGCAATCGTTGATGTGTTACCATTCTTTAATTATGGGAGTTTCAGGCATTTTTAACCAGGTTATCTAACAAAAGGCGAAGCTTTTGCTTCAAATCAACTTTCTGGCATAATTGGAACAATGCTGGCCCAATCAGCTCAAGTATAGGCAAAACTGAGAGCCGTGTGACTGCCACGTATCGTTTAATTCATTAGGCATAGATGATTAAGAGTTGAAATAAAGCTTCTGTTTCTTTATACCTGTTGTGATCCCAGCTTGGTGGTAGCGTCTGTCTTCCTACCCAGTCTCTTCTGATTCGCCTGTTATCCTCTAGAATGAGTCTATTAGAGTTTTACTATGTCTTCTTCCTTCAGTCAGTCTTCGTCTATGCCTTATAGCGTGCGGTTATTGAGCCCTTTTTGGCTGTCAAGGAGACCGTCTCCCTGCTCGGGCACGAACTGACTCAGGCACTTTACTCACCGTTTCTCATAAATATTCTCTGTTGAATGTTTACACCCACAATATTTTGCAAGTCTGGTTAGTTTGAAATAAAAATATCGTGGCTGAATCAGATATTTTGCTTAACGTTGGTATAAATATTTTTTTAAATGTTGACCCAGTTATTGCTTCATAAACATTTTTGCTCTGGCGTAAATAAAGTTAGTTTAATTTTGCCATTCATTTTAGCTACGTTATCTAAATAACACTTACAACTAGGTAGGCTTCTACTATTCTAGAAACGATATGGTTCGTTTTATCCTTTGCTATCAAGCAATTGTGTAAGTACTGCTGTGTCCTGAAATACATTGAAGCTAATGAAAGGCCATTTTGAGTCTTAATATCTTTGCCTCTGGTTAATGACCGCAATGCATGCAGTACTTTGTAATCCAAGGTGCTGGTTGGTATTACCATTATTTATTGGCACGCATGCCTCTTACCATTCGTCGAGCAAACTTTTATCTTGTCTTTCAAATGAAAGAATAAGATTTGCACCATAAAAGCTGTATTTCCATTCGTGCGCTTCCGTTTTCAACTAAGCTCTTTCTATATCTTTATTTATATATCGGCTGTCGTTGAACTGTATAGTTTTAACACGGCTATTTTCCTCGCGCTAACTAATGCTAATTCTCTGGAAACTAACCAGACTATCGCTGAAGATATTACAGTTGAGTTGCGGACTATAATAGTCTGTTATTGCCCTACAGTAATAGCCGACCGAGAAGTTTTTTTAAATTTATTTTTGCTATCCTGGCACGGTAAAGTGACCACACTGCACCTGATGGTAAGCGAAGTGCCGTCCAATTACAGTATCGAGTAGCAAGAGACAATCCATCCCTCGTTACTCAACACAATCATGCCGGTCTGCTTCCTCACCCTACGCCATGGGCAAGAACGTGAAGAAGCGGTCGAGTTTCTAGTGTCAGAGTACTTAGAAGGCTGCAAAACGGCAAAACATCGTACCCCAACTCTAGACCCCCGAAAAAAAAACTGTCTGATCCCGAAGCGCGACACCACTGCCACACGCGACACATTTGCGTTTACCACTATGGCGGGTTTTACACCCTGTGTACGGCGGTCGCTATTCGGGCGGATATGAACATCCTACCATCAGTAACCACATCGACAACAAGTAAGTTTACCAGCATCGAGTCTTAGAACTGCGCATTTGCCGGTAGCACCACAACGTCCCTTTGTGTCATACAGTATTTCAAAGACCTGTTGCATATGAAGGGCCTGACCTTCCCTATATTTTATCTTTGTGCTGTCTCTCGACGCGTTCAACCCTCGTGGCTACAAATTACTTAAATCAGTTCGGTTCAATGCTACCGTGTTACTGAGATCATCGGTTACTAACGATACTGGATTTTATTGCAGTATTATTTCATGTAATAGTTTCTTCAAAAATATATGTAGAGGACATTTTGCCGTAACATTTGGCTTCCTTCTGAACTTGACGCAAATCACCTGCTTAATCTAAATCTTATGCAGTATGAAAGGTTATTCAAACGTAGCAAAAGCTTTATTTTAACTCAAATATGATATTAAAAATTCCCTACATTTAAAAATAAACGACATCGTTAAAATGCCGGCTGGAATAATTATCTTGGTAGGGAACCATTTGAGCGTGGTTTATTACGAACGCGTTGAGATTCGCGCTCGAGATCAAGTCGACACCCGCTCGACTTCGTACGTGCCTGGAACGCAGCCTCCTGTTTATTGTGTTGCCAGGTTCCAGAAATTTCCAGGATATTGGAATTCGGTACATATTTTTATGTCCTATGCGCTAACAGGCGTCATTCTAGTCCTACGACTGGTAATATTTTATGCAAATCCTTGGGAACGGTCGGTTGACCGGAACGGTTGGTAAGGTTTTGTCTATGTTGATAGAAAAAGGTGACTGACAGTTTTTATAGGAAATAGAATTTATTTGTTTCCGTGTAAATTAAAACTTGCCTTATTGGTTAATGGCAGCGTAGTTAGACAGACATACTAGTTGAGATACCAACTTGAGTAATTACAATTTATGTTTATAAATTCCATTGAGGGCTATTGTTGTGTCTCAACGTACGCTTTAAAAAATATTTTCTAGCAGTGAGTTCATAAGTATGATAAACGTAATCGAGTTTGCGAAGCTGTGGGCAAAAGCTATGTACTCTGAAAATCATTATAACCCGGCATTATTTAAATCAATGCCTCTATTAAATAGTTCTCATTTTAGATTATATATCATAACAAAGCGTCAGCATTCCTGCCATTTGCCCCAGTTCTGGAATTTTTCTTCGAAACCAGGCAACACCAAAGCCTCGTAACGATATTTTGACAAATGTCGCCGAGCGCTATGCGAGTCGCGTGTCGTGGTAATAAATCTTATTTGTCGCCCAAACCAGAAGGTTCGCAGAATACATTGCTCACCCCACAACTCACCACTGCCGTATGTTTTTAGGGTGGGAGTGTGGGTTATTTGCTTTTTGAGGTTTGTTGCGACAATTTGATATTTTGTTATCTTAATGAACTGTGAGCAAACGAAACTTGCCGATACAAATACGTCAAGTTAATGACACCCAACTATGATACTAGTTTTTTTGTCGTGGGTACCAACAACAAGAGACTTTCGGTCTGACAACACTCAAAACAAATGTTTGTAGATAGCTCAGTTTTAGTTGAATTGCCTGTCCGTGATTTTGAAGTAAATTCCTGATACGTTTGCTGATCTAATCCCTTTCTAGAATTATATGTTAGATAAACAAACGCACATAGTTCTGACTACTATGTAGCTGTGTTTAAACAGACCTGGCGGCTGACTATCATTGATGAAGCGAAGGCTATTGGAAAGAGCTGGGGTGAAATAAAACGCGAAGCTCAAGACCGAACGGGATGGCGAAACACTGTGGACTCCCTCTGCCCCGTCTAGGGGACACAGGAATATAAATGAAATGATGAATGATGATATAGCTAAGTTTAACTTAATCTTGTCTCATGATATAGATGGTGAGAACTCACCATTTTAATTGAAGATCTTCTTTGGTCACTAGAATTGGACCGCTTACAATTCAATAACGCCTAACAATGTTCACAAATATTACATTTTAAAGCCATCAGCCTTTTGCTATATAGTTTTTATACATCAAGTGTAATTGTTATTAATTATGAACCTTGATACGTGGGTAAATACTTTATAATATTCTTTGTTTAGTTTTTATAATCAAATTGTAGTATAGATGAATGACGTAGGTAGATATTACATATGTTTTGTTTAAAAGATACATTAAGTTTCTTAGATTTCCGTAGAAGAGTCCAGTTTTTTCCATCACTAACCGGTATTTTATTCACAATGCCTTCGTTGTTCTTGGGAGGCGATGATGTCTCACAGTTTCGATATTTTTGTTTTATTTTTCGTCTCTTAATGAAAATATTTCAACACTTATATATAAAGTTTTCGCTCAACACACACATTCTCATATAACATTCCACACATTCCCACGTCCCAAATTTTGCTAAGATCCATTTGTTTGCCACAGTCAAAAAGGAGTACACAAATCTTGAGCCCAAAGCAGCTTTTCAGATGATCCGTAAATAAATAACACGGAGGCTTTATATCGGAATTTGTTCGCTGACCTTTTTCATCCGACAGATCGAGATTAACGTTAAAACGAATGGAAATCCCTTTTTAAAGGTACTGATGGGCGTTCGCAAGCCTTTTTAGGAAGGCCTTTGGGTAGTAGAGAAAATATTGTCATCAGCATTTCTCGCGAGGCTCAGTAGCTTGTGACCTACTTAATGTATTCTCCAAGGTGATAGAAGTACGAAATGTTTCCCACTTGTGTCAATGTATTTATTGTCAGACATTTTGGCTGAAATATTCGTATTTTAATATACGAATAGGTAAAACTATTGAAAAGGATTCTTAGTTCAGTGGTGAAATGCAAATGAGATTCAATAATACATACAAAAAAGACTTATTGAACGACTGTGCAGTCAACACTGCTATTTTTTGTTGTTGATAATAGCATTTGTCCAGTTGCTTTAATAATAGAGCAAGTGTACGTCCTGATTGCAAATAGCCATCAATGCCAATGATCACTGGGTGATCACCCACATTATCAAGAGAATCATTGGTGCTTTCAATACTTTTGTGGAAAGAAATAAGGAGTTAAAGGTTATATACTATCTAAATATGAGTTATGGAACAAATGTTATTGAACATAAAAAACAGGAACTGTGCTTGTGGAGTGATAATAAAACTATGCAATTTAGAAAAGCCAAGTGTACAAAAAACAATTAATAAAGTCCAGACCACAAACTGTCGCCGCAACTTTTAATTTACCAACTTTGATTCCGTTCTTGTACGAGCTGGAAATTTAAAATACTTAGTTACAATCTGTAACTCTTTTATCCTTTGCTAAATTGGTTTTAGTGTTATTAAACTAAAGGTTTCGATGACTTGGGTTCGGATTGTGATTGAATTTTGTTGTTACTTTGAATTGTATTAGTTTAGGCTAATTTTATCATCATCATGTCTATATTAATCCACTGTTGGACATTAGCTTATTTTCTACCACTTCATTATTTCTGGTCATCTATAAAGATTATCTTACTGTCGCTACGTAATACTAGTTCCTAACTCTACCTATACACGGAGAACTATTCTGAATTCAGTCATGTAGGTATGTAGAGCTAAAATCGTTTGTATTTCTCTTGAGACATTATCAATATTTTGATAATTGATTAGATTCTTCTGGTATCGTAGGTCTTCGTGGGTGGTTACTTATCATCAGTTTAAACCATTGTTCGGTAGCTGGACTCTACTATAAAAAAACCAACTTATGGCCGCTCAGTACCATGAAAAGGAGTTATGACCCCAGACATCGGGTATCTTCATCACGCTCACGTTCCGGTGCATAGATGGCATCTAATACAATCATTCTTCAAGTCACGCCCAATTAAAATGTTATTTACTAAGATTTATGGGTCCTTATGGTTCAGTGACGGAGGTTCTACAGAATTCGATATTTTCACACAATCAGAAAAAAATATTTTCAGCTTCCTTTGAAAACTTCGAATTGTGAATGACTGTATTCTATAACTTTGTGCGTATTATTGACTAATTTTCTTATAAAATCGAAACCAATTCTAAGAGAAAAGTTATATCAATTTGGCGTAAATATTCTTAATTACTACAGTGTAAACTCCATGTAACGTCACTCTATTTAACGACAAACTCTCTTAAGCGTCGAAATCAATTGGCTTTGGTTGGTTTAGCTTGTTTTTCATACAATGTTTCACTCTATATAGCATTACACCCACTCTCAATAACGACAACAATTAAGTTGCTAAAATTAGTAAAAACTGCGCAGCTGTGTACGATCTATTGTCGCTTTATTATCCTAGCCCGCAATAAACTCGACTGTCGGCATCATGCATACCGAACTTTCTAAGAAATTCATTCTTTTGTTTACAAATTGGGATTGCTTGCACGTGTAGACTGTTATTGACCATGATTCATAACTAGGAGTCATGGATTATCTATACCTTATCATATTCTTAGTTGCTCACAAACTTGCAAACTGTAAACATGGCTACCAAAAGAAAATCACTGTGTATTGACGAAAAAGTTTTACTGATACGCGCAATAGAAACGGGAGAGAAGATAAGTGATGTTGGCAAACGCTTTGGATTTAGTCGCTCTACCGTGTCCACAATATGGAAAAATAAAGAAAAAATCCTCCACGCTGCGGGCGAGGGAAAATCTTCCAAAAAATTAAAGAAACCTATATACGAAGATTTGGATAAAGCTGTACTATCATGGTTTCATCGACAGCGCCAGAATAATATGCCTATCTCGGGGCCGCTCGTGAAAGCTAAGGCGGAGAATTTTGCTGCTGAACTTGGTTTAACTTCTTTCAAAGCATCAGAAGGATGGCTCGGAAAATTCAAGCAGCGTCATCATATCAACTATGGTAAAATAAGTGGGGAAGCACGAAGTGTTGATACAAATGTGACTCATGCTTCACTCACAGACGAAGAAATTTTGGATTCAGTGAGAAAAACTGAGGATCAAGAACAAGGTGATGAAGAAGATGAGACGGATGAGCCTGAGCTTCCGCCGAGCATTAAAGAAGCTCTGGAAGCAGCAAAATTATTGGAAAAATATTTCCTTTATAACCAAGATGCCTCAGTATTGCTAGATATTAATAAAATAACTAAAAAAATACAACAAAATTACTGGTGCAGCAAAAGACGTCAGACAAAAATAACAGACTATACTCAATAGCGTTCAAATAACATTCTTTTTTATGCACATAACTACTAACAATAGTCAGAAATAAACTTTTTATTTTTCTAATTCTGATGTTTCTTCTCTCCATTTAACGACAACTCTCTATAACGCCATAAAATGCACAGTCCCTTCAGTGTCGCTATATAGAGTTTACACTGTATTTGAAATGTTTGCTCTTTTCCAGTGATATGGCAATGCATGACATTATTTTGTTAAATAATTACCATGAATATAATCAAAATACTATGTTTTATAATTATGTTATTGACCAAGAATTGTATTCAATAAAAAATAATGATTTATTAAAACGAACATATTTTTTGTTTCAGGTATGTTTCATAAACACACATGACGAAAGGATAGTAAGTGATATACGTCAATTATAATACAACCTAATAACATTCACTGCGTTTTTTTTAATTGAAGATTTCCAACATAGTTCGCAATGACATATCGATACAGAAAGTGAAAAAACAAACAAAATATGGAACCAATTACAACTGAGGACTAAACAGAATATAATGAATGATGCGTTAATTCTGCCAGGTCCCAGGGTGATGCCAGGGCCCGTCTAAATATTCAGCCGTTTCCTTTTCGTCTGGTCTTGCCAGGTATCAGGCCGTGATAGCAGTGCATGTGGCCAGAAGTAAATCAATATTGCATTTGAATCTATACTATTATATAAAGCTGAAGAGTTTGTTTGTTTGTTTATTTGAACGGGCTAATCTCAGGAACTACTGGTTCGAATTGAAAAAATCTTTTAATGTTGGATAGCCCATTTATCGAGGAGCGCTATAGGCTATATAACATCGCGCTATGACCAATAGGAGCGGAGCAGCAATGAAAAATGTTGCAAAAACGGGGAAAATTGATTCCTTTTGAGAGCTTCCGTTGCGTACGCTGCGTTAACGGTTAAAGTTACATAACAATCATGTACAACTAAATTGTTCCTCTTAAAAAGTTCTGAAAAAAAGTCCGTGATAGCATATGTCTATATATTTCGGTTGGCTCACTATAACCTTTTTAATGGTTATCGAATTTGTTCTGAAACAATGCATTATTTGGAAAGGAGTTTTCATAAACATGGTATTAATCCTTATCCAAATAAATTCTTTATTCATCACAAGTATTTAATTTTGAACAAAATTGCCCTTTACGTCATTTGATTTCAATGAATATCTTAGGAGATATAACAGTTTTAAAATATCTCCGCAGCAAAATTAATATTGTTGTTTGTATGTCTGTTTCTTACCTTTTCATGACTAAACGGGTGAACGAATCCTAATGAAATTCAGTAGAGGGATAGAATATATCCTAAGGAAGGACATAGGGTATCTTTAGTCTCAAAAAATTATCTTGGAAGGGGTGAAATAGAGGTTAAAAGTTTGTATGGGCAATCCGTAATCCTTCAACTTAGGGATCTGAAAATTCATATTTAGGCTTTTGGTAAAAAATAAAGAAATACTTTTTTCAACGTTTTTACCAAATCATCCCTTAAAGGGCGAAGTGAGGAGTTAACTTATGAGGTATTCTTTAAATGTAATCTCAAGCTTCAGGCACAACACTTTTTTTTTGTCGCGGGGAAAGCATTTTATTGCTGCCGTCCGCTTCGGGGGGAAGCGGAATGAGAATAAAACGGTTATGCTGGACTAGCCGGTCTTACGACCCAGCACCCCCTCGCCCGGATGATGGCTATCCGGGCTGCCGCTGGGCCGAGTCCCTACTACTTATGTACACCCAACCGGACACTACCAGCTAAAACCCCGCGGTGGCCTTCTTCGACACTTACGGAGTGATCCCGGGGTATTATAAGGAGTGCTAGAAGTTTAAGTTAGGAGTTCTGCCTGTCTAGCCATCTAGACAGTCACAACACCTGAGATTCAGGACGATCGCTATAGGTATTGATACTTCTGCTCCCGAAAATAACCTCCACGGGGGCGGAGCCGCGGGCAACAGCTAGTTACGAATATACGGCTTTGCCCTGTTGCATTTGAATTACGAATATACGGCTTTGCCCAGTTGCATTTGAATTACGAATATACGGCTTTGCCCAGTTGCATTTGAATTACGAATATACGGCTTTGCCCTGTTGCATTTGAATTACGAATATACGGCTTTGCCCTGTTGCATTTGAATTACGAATATACGGCTTTGCCCAGTTGCATTTGAATTACGAATATACGGCTTTGCCCTGTTGCATTTGAATTACGAATATACATACGGCTTTGCCCAGTTTGGGAGTTTCCGATAAAATTTTTAGAACTTTTCAATATTAAATAATTCTGGTTTTTAAATACATGATAAAGATTTACATAATAACTTAATTGCCCCTATAATGTTTATACACAAATCATTGAAACATAATGATAAACAAAACATTGCGGTGAAAGGGTTTAGAGCGCTTAAGATGAATGCGTAATGATCTGTGGGATGCTGCGCGACTAACTGTCTGGAACATCTGACGGGATCAACACAAGTGTGACGTGTGACACAACGCAACTGTATTCATATCCGAGTTAAATGAGTAATTTAATTAAGTAATTAATTACCACTAGAATAAAATATAAAACGTAGATTAATGTTAAACCTAAGTTACTATGAATTGTCTTTTATTAGTTGGTATAAACCCAGTTTTAAATTAGTCTTCGTTTTATAATAAATACAAAATGTAATAGAATTAGTATTCTCATAAATTATGTTAAATTGACTAAGAAGACAATATTGGAATAAATAATTAAAAAAATGACAGAACTAAAAAGCAAGTAATGCATACTAATAAACCTAAAAAATAAAAAATCCCACGGTCTAGACGAACTCCCGCCGCCTCTATTTAGAGAATGCGCAGATGAACTAGCCTTGCCACTGAGTAATTTAATAAATCAATCATTTGAGGAGGGCATTTTTCCCGACTTATTGAAAACATCTCTCATAAAACCTATTCATAAAAAAGATTCTAAGTCTGAACCAAACAACTACAGACCAATTGCCTTACTGCCCACAGCCTCGAAGGTATTTGAAAGGGCTGTATATCCGCGTATATAGGTTCTGTGAAAAGTACAACATACTCAACGAGTCTCAAAATGGATTCCGAAAAAATCGATCTACATCATTAGCTGTCTGTAAATATATACAAGAAGCACTAAATATCTTAAATAATAAAAAGTATGGTGTAGGAATCCTATAAGATATGCTTATGACAAAGTACAATTTAAAATTCTGCTAAACAAATTATACGGAATCGGGATAAGAGGTAGAAGCTATGATTGGTTTAAGTCATACTTGCAAAACAGAAAGCAAACAGTAGAGATCGGATACTTTAACCACACTACTGATATTAATAATAATTAATATTTGTTGCAAATGTAAAAAAACTTCTATCTTACAAATGCTACTATATCTTACCTGAGTATCTGAATGATAGTCATATTCCATAATCATCTATATAAACTTGTAATCAAATTAAAGTACCTATCAGATACATTATGTAAAAATAAATAATTATAATATAATAAAAGTAGTTCCTAATAAATTGTATATAAATTTCATAAAATAAAAGTTTCTCCCTCTCTTCTAACTTGCCGTGCGCGACAGGGTCCACAACTATGTACCTTATATAACATATTATGTAACATCTTATATAAACAACTGTGGAGTGCAAAAGAAGTAAATAAAAGTTTTATTTCAATAACAAATGCTCATTATCAAGATCCCAGACAGAGCCGTTTAATGCTCTAACGCTTCCTCCTACATAAATTAAGTTATGCAGTTACAACAAGGAAAACAATTAATATCTGTCTTGAGTACTCTATAGCACATTTTAAAAAGAAGGTCTAAATTCTGGTACTCAAAAAAATCAATCACCTTTAAACACATTCTTAACCAGCGTTTAACTAAAGAAACAAGAGCCCATAAGAACAATGGTCAGAGACCGCTCCCACCACGTGTTAATTCCGGGAAATATTCAGGTATCAACGTTTTGTTTGAACAAGTCGTTTGCTTTGGAGGATGAGGTAGGGGGTGAGGTGTGGTGTGCGGGAGCCGCAGTCTGTGAACACAGCTTTGGATACACATAAAATATGCACTTTACTTATTTCTTTTATACTGGCACGGCAAAGTGACCACACTGCACCTGATGGTAACCGCAGTGCGGTCCAATTAGAGTATCGAGTAGCGAAAGACAATCTATCCCCCGCTACTCAACACAATCATGCCTGCCTGCTTCTTCACACTACGCCATGGGCAAGAAGGTGAAGAAGCGGTCGAGGGTCTATTGTCGGAGTACTTAGAAGACCCCAAAACAGCCAAACTTCGTACCCCAACTCTAGACCCCGACAAAAACCGGTTGTACACTGGCTGATCCAGGAACGCGACACACTTGCGTGTGCCACTATGGCGGGTTTTACACCATGTGTACGGTGGTCGCTATCCGGGCGGATAGGAATATCCTACCACCAGCAAAACATAAAATTATACTTTGCTTGGCAGCGAGTTGAATTTAGATATTGTAGATCTGTTTTAGAGATGAGGTTAGTATAAGGCAGGTGTATGATGGCTGAATTTGGGTAAAATACAACAGTTGCCATTTATTTACAACTAGCGACAATAGAGAAAATATGACACAAAATTTACAAAAACCCAAAGAAAATATGTTGATCCGATTGTTAACAAAAATCACATGATCCCGTTGGGCTAAGCTGAAGATTGCCGGAAAATTTCACCAACAACGATCCAGCCGTTTTGGTATCTATAGGGAACATACTAACACCCATTTTTTTTTTTACCTAAAGAGGCTTGCGTTTGACCACTATCTCGCCTGATGGTAAGTGATGATGTGGTCTACGGTGGAGCACGCTTGCCTAGAAGATACCTATTCACTCTTGACTTAAAGATACCCAGATTATAATTTTCGGGAAATATAGACTCCGGCAAAGAGTTCCACTCTCTAGCGGTGCGCATGATAAATGTACTAGCAAAACGCTTCGTGCGCGCTGGTGGAATATCAACCATGTATCGATGACGCTTCGCCGAGTCTCTTGTCGTCCGATGATAGAAAGGGGTTGGGGGAATTAAATTGTGTAATTCCAAGGCACACTCGCCGAAATGTATCCGGTAGAAAACCGATAAACTAGCAACTTTACGTCTGTGTTCATGTTACATCGGTTTATATATCTGTATATATAAAAGAAGAAACTGACTGACTGACTGACTGACTGACTGACTGACTGACTGACTGACTGATCGATCAACGCACAGCCAAAACGGCTGGGGTTAGAGACTTGAAATTTTGACAGTAGGTACCTTTTATGACGTAGGCATCCACTAAGGAAGGGTTTTTGGAAATACCACCCCTAAGGGGGTAAAATAGGGGATGATAGTTTGTATGAAAATCCGTAATTTCTGAAGTTAAACGTATGAAAGTTAGTATTTCGCCTTTTAGTTAAAAATAAAAAATATATGTTACAGGATTTTTGGAAATTCCACCCCTAAGGGGGTAAAATAGGGGATGAAAGTTTGTATGAAAATCCGTCATGTTTGAAGTTAAACTCATAAGTATTTTGTATTGTATACTTTTTCTTCCAAACATGACCTCCACGCGGGCGGAGCCGCGAGCAACAGCTAGTAATTTATACATATACTATACCACCCTTTTAAACATGCAAATCCACCGCTTTACATTACAGAACTTACAAATGACGAATAATAAATCACCTTAAACACTCTATATTCTAGTTTCCACAAAAACTTTACAACAAAAAGTTCGCAAAGAAAATATATTCGGAAAAAGGAAAAAGTATTCACAGACATCTTATTAATTGTATTTGGGTGATTGATGTGGTTCGGGCGTATTGTTTTTGGAGCATAAGGCCGGCAAACGTGCAAGCTGGTCACCTAATAAATTGCCATGAACTTGACGTATTTACAATTGACGTCATTGTCAGTATAATGCGCTCGATTGCCTCGGTGACACAGTTATAATTGCGTATGCAGTACTACTGCTAGGTCTAAGGTTCGATCCCCAGGTCGCGTTAAAGTGATTTAGGGTTTTCTAATAGAAATTAATCAGTGCAGAGTCTCGAATTGTGGCCGGTATTGCGATGGGTTCGCCCTCTATCACGTCATGGGACGGTAATAATATTGCCGAAATTATGAGTGTACTGGTTACACCTTTGCCTGCCCCTTCGAGGATTGCAGTCGTTAGTGTGTATGCATGTATCTCTCTTTCTTTCTCTCTCTCTCTCTCTCTCTCTCTCTCTCTCTCTCTCTCTCTCTCTCTAGTAGCATATTAAAATACGTATACAAGACCGATAGATAAAATCCACGATGATATGTTTCTATCTACGTTAGGTACTAAGCTATAAATAATATAATTAACAAAGGTACGTTTTTAATTAAATTGGATTTGAAACTGAATGTATAAATTGTGCGAGCCTATTCGTCCCCAGAAACCTAACTAATTAAAGTCTCAATAATTGGCACGCCGCCTGTATTAATCTAAAAGTTATCTGAGCCTATATCTGAATACGTGGACGGGGCAACATCCACATTTGTAGGTACAAAACATAAATTATCCTTCGATACGAGGAATAGGTGCGACGTGGGAGGTTAACCACACGTATTTGGAGAGGGTATGATTGGTCTGACCCCCCAATATCGAGATATTACTAAGAATATTAATATCTCAGGGAAATTATGAAAATGTGGTATTACAGCATAAGCTTTGGTACCATGGCTTAATCGATGGCGAGTTATAGGCATATTAGCCATAAATTCAAATTCTGGATATTACAAACACCTTATGATTGTCTGGCATGAGGTTTGAACTAAGGACCACAGCCTAAGTTTAATATATAATAGTTTTCAATTTATAATATTCGCGTAAATATAAGAAACCATTTTGTATAATAGTTACGAAATAGATATATTGTACCAAACAGTTTCCAATAATTCCTACTCCTACTGATTCCTTCTCATTTTAGATATTTAAAGCTGTTACGTTGGTTAAGAGTCTTAAGAAAGTTAAACTGTATTTGGAAGTACAAAGTTAATGAAATCTAAAAACCATATTAATATAAAATTGCGTAACGATTTTCTTTAAATTTTGTAGCGGTGGCTTGCGTGTCACTTTACGAGAAGTTATCTTCATCAACAAACTTTTTGGGCCCTGTCCAAATGAAATTACCAGCCGAGCTGTGGAATTAATGAATGTAATGTTTTTTGCCCCCAAGAGTCCGTCCCAGTTTAAAAGATACTGATTATGTCTTCAGAAACGAGACTGCGCGGGACGAGCGTCTGTCTAAGAGAACGATTCGACGGCCTTCTTTTATAATTAGTGTTATTACAGCAAGCCTATTATTATGTTTTGTAAACGTGTTTATTAGGCGTTTATTTCGTAGATTAGCTTGGAGATTTCGGTCTATGATTGATTTTTTTAATGCCACACACAATAAGCGTACATGCATCAAATGGATTATGTTATACATTAAAATGGATTTATCTTAAATAATCGCGTTGTGAGACAGCAAGTAATAAATAATAATAATTTTATCAATTACTATCAGTCAACACAATACTCTACTTAAGTGGTGCAAAACAACGGGTCACATAGTTATTCAAACATGAAGGGCGTTTCTTTATACCACTATGATGGCAAACAAGCTTACGGTCCGCCTGATGGTAAGCGGTTACCGTAGTCCGTAGCCTATGGACGCTTGCAACACCAGGAGCATCACATGCGCGTTGCCTATACTGAAATCCAATCTTTGATGAGTGGAGGTAAGTCATAATGTGGAGTCTTGTAGATTTAGTTTTGGCTGCCTCCGTGGTGCATCCGGCGAGTAGCTAGCTGATAAACTAGAAGCAAATATGGGATCCTCAAATATTTGTTTTAGGTTAGAGTGTTCTTGATACCTACGATACAAGTTAGCTTAATGTGGGGTCAGGACTATGTGTGTTTGTGGCATGATTTTTTTCTATGAAACTTTCTTTGGTTAATATTTTTTGAATTACACATTACCATATTATGTTGGAAAATATTACGTTTGTTTGTTTTTCTTCTCTTTCGTACTGAGTACTATAAAATTTAAATTTTAATATTTTATACAATTTAATGTGTTAATGCAAATGCAGGAACGCAGTGCGCCTAGTTTCCGCGCTTTGCTCAGATAAAGCTAGGCGATCTAGGTGCGATATGTGTAGGGTTGGCAGTATCGGTATTTTATAATGTACAATTTTATATATAATAATACTAGCCCTGTTTTCAACATTGTCCCACTGCTCCTCGACTAATGAGAGGGGATAATTAATACTTATTATTAATATGGGTATAATTTTATATGGCTTGAAATTCGTTTCTAGCTTTTTTGTACCTATCGCGCAAAAAAGCGTCTTGTAAGTATATTCCTGGCATCATAGTTCTGAAACGGCGGAGTCCAGTTAACTTTTTCTATGGAGTAGTCCATAATGAATTATATTTTGTTATTTGAAAGCTGTTTTAATCGTGATAGTTCTTCAACTTTCGTTCAGAAAAATTGACATATTTTTATTCAGTTACTTTACGGTTATTATAGATTATTTATAAAGTATTTGTGTTACAATGGAACTCTAAGGCGGTAATTATACCATAAATTCAAATATACAGATTCTTTGGATGCCGAGGAAAGATAAAATTAGCATGTTTTTAGATGCCGTCCAAAGTGGGTCAGATCAGTAGCTTTTTGCCTTGTTATACAAGAAATAGCGTCAACAATAACTTTAATTTGTAACAGGCCAACGTTTGACCTCACTCTCGTGTGACAGTGAGCGATGATAAGGCTTACAATGGAGTATGCTTGCCTAGTAGTGCAAGCGAACTGAAGATTCTAAGATTACACTTTTCGGGAGATCTTTAGGAAGGTTTTTATTTCTTAGCAAATAAACATTTAGATTCTTTAGTAGACATAGGTTTTAACGCTGATCTACTGAAATAAAAAGCGACTGAAGTGGAGGTTTCCGGTGCCTGAATACTCCTCATCAGTCGCTTTCGTTTGGGGTGCTCGCCGCTCCAACCGAGAATCGATGTCCGTCCAGCCTGTCGCTCTACAAAAAATACTATGAGAAAATCTGAGACTATCTCGCCCGTACACCCGCTACTCTAAATAACTAACTTAACTCCTGTAAACCAGGATCGAAAATGGCCCACATTTTCCAACACTGAGCATGAATGCATGTCTCTGAGAATGCGTTACTGTTTTTATTTCATAATTATGTATACCATGGGGGTAGAGATTATAGAATGCCACAAGTTATGATCCTGACACTTCGCCTTATTCCACATTCATACATTTTCAACGGTTGAAGGTACTCATGATTTGCTCTTATACAAGAAGGTTATTTATTTGATCGGCATAAGTTCTCTTCCTACCTTCTACCAACCCTTCCACACACATTCGCACGACAAATGTTTTTCGTAAATCGTTTCATGCGTCTTCTCCATACTTGAAATATGGGTAAAAATAAATGAGCAAGAGTTGTAAAGGTCTAGTAGGCAACCCTACGTCGGTGTCAAGTGGGCCAGAGCTGTCGGAATGCTGCGGTCGCACGCCTCCGGTTACAATTGCACAATACGTTTACTTTACACCGTGGTGTTTGTATTTGGTTTGAAATTTATGTAGATTTGTAGGTAGGTATCTTTATTTCTTTTTACTTTGCTACGGCAGTGACTGTATGTTCTGCCTATGGTGCCCAAACATGGTCATTAACTGGGTCACAGAAGTCCAGATTAGGGATCTGCCAAAGAGCAATGAAACGAAGCATTCTTGGAGTGAAAAGATCAGATCGTCTACGTAATAAAGAATTGCCCGCCAAAACAAGAATTAAACGTGGTAAATAAGACAGCCAAACTAAAGTGGGATTAAGCAGGACATGTTGTTTGAATGTGTAGGGAGACATGGGCATAAACTGCCACCGAGTGGGTAGCTTCTGGCTGGCGGCGACGTAGTAGGCCTGGAAAGAGACGGCGGGACTACTTAGACGCCTTTGAAACTACGTGGCCAGAAAAGGCTCTTAACAGGGATCAGTGGAAGGAAATGGGGAGTCCTTTGCCCAGCAGTGGAACAATAGGATAATAAAAAAAACGTCAGTGACTACGGTCCAAATAGTCGAGAATTATTGCTTAAAGTCGCCAGAATGCAGACATGAAGTAGATATATAAATAAATACATCGAACAGTCTCAAATATAGTTCTGACCCCACACTAGGTAAAACCTGTAACGTGGGTATCAATAACTATGAGGTACTATGGTTCCACAACACCCAGATCCGAACACACAAACTTTTGTCCCTGCACGGGGATCAAATTCACAGCTTCTCGTTTCACAGCCGGCTACTCGTCCGCTGCGCCACGTAATCTATTACCAGCTAATCCTGGTTCGAATCACAATGGCTGCTTTTCCACCATGTTTACGGTTCGCTGTTCAGTCGGGTCCAAATATATATGAAACCAAAGCATATCGCTGTGAGAATATTTGGAGGAAGGCTGCCGGCAGGGCAATATCAATAATCAATGAATTAAACAACATAACATTCTTCATTACTAATTTTGTATTCTTAGACAACAGTGTGCTGTAATGCTTGAGCTTTTCGGCGCTTAACAAACTTGCTGGAATGTTGTTTTAGCATACGTGTGGACGAAACCGAAAGTAGATAGTGGCAGTTTCAATACTACATACTTATTTTCGTCAAATCTACAAGTACCAAAAATGACTCATGAATTTTTAAGACCATCACGTCGGTTTGTAACATTTTTTACGCGTCGTTTGAAGAAACCTATATTTTATGAGCAGCGAAATATATGGGCCGGAAGACTGTTCCACAGCTTTATGTGTCTACCGTCCTTGAACGGTTCGTGGAAATATTTCATATTTACAGACTGATCGTGTTTTGAAGGTTAGGTATTTGGTCTTGTAGGCTCTATTAGAGTTTATAGCATATTCATTTTAGTGATACAATTCCAAATATAAATATAAATAAATAAGATAGTATATACATAATAAGTGGTATTATACATTGTTTAGATTCAGTCAATTTTTTTACTCCTACCACCAGTCCGGAATGCAATTTCGGTAGAGAAGAACGGGCAAGAAACGCTAGCGTTGCGCTTTTCAAAAGCTGGTTTACTCTATTCAGACTAAACTAAATAAAATACAATTTAAATTGCATTACATTCAAGCAGCTCTATGTATGTTGAATCTATTAAGATTCTGGGTTTTAGATTTAAGTTTGGAAAAATTATAATATGACAACGGGTATGACCCGTGATTTTGTGACGTTGTGACGTTGTGACGTTAGACTGGAACTAATCTCAGCGAACCATTGGTGCCCATCTGCCCCCCCCCCCCCCCCCCCCCCTATTACTTATCATACAATCTCCTACTGTGTCACTAAGAACATTTTGTACAAGTTGTCTAAATGTCATGTATTTCGAATTTGAAGTGGTCTCCTTTGATGTGTCAGTGAAACAGAACTACCATCGTTATAAAGTAACTACTATAGTAGTTGAATGGATGCTCCCGAAATAGAAGTTGACACAGAAGCCGAGTTTAATATCCGTGCAGCATTGTTCGAGGTACACGCGCAAGTTCCTAATTTCCTGCTTATAATGTGTATTGTAAGGTACAAGTTCAATGTACTATATTGGTGAGGAAGGTATACATTTAATGACATATGTGTATTATTTATACAATTATTTGGCAGGATGACGGACCCCGTATATACATTAAAATAAATAAATAAAATAAAAATCTCTATTGATCACGTAGGCATATAAAAGGCACCTATGGCAAGTCAAAACACAGATGGAAATTCACCATACGGAAAATAATTATGTCTCATTATCATCTCAACACAACTCGAGACTTTGTTACTAAAAATACTGCATGACAATTTACTTCTCTCCAAATATAAGATTTATAATGCCAATTTCGCTTTATAAAAGACATCTGTTAACGAGCAGATTGGTCCACTGATGCAGACTGATGCTAATTGTCTAAATAGTCATGGATGCGTTGTAGGCTTTAAAGCATAGGTAATTGGGAAACCGAGAGCAGGTTCTTGTTTCTTACAGGAGTTACAGTGTTGGGTATATGGGTGGGTTAATCCCTAGGGTGTTTCACAAAATGACGCTGATATGATCTGTTAACCAGTGTGGAGTACCAAAGACTGCGACGTGCATTTAGTGGTGGGTATAGTAAGAACAGGTAGGTTCCAAACCAAGAGGTTCGCAAATTCGTACTTTTGCGCAACATCAAGCTGTAGAACAGTTTGCCAACTACCGTGTTCCCTCCTTCCTATGATCCTGGGTCCTTTAGGCGTAGTATGAAGAAGCTACATAGCAGGCCGGCATGATTGTGTTGAGTATCGAAGGTTAGATTGTCTCTCGCTACTTGATACTCTAATTGGACGGCACTGCACTGGATGATAATCATGGGTTACTTTGCTGTGTCAGAAAAAAAGTCAACAAATTTGTGCTCGCAGTGTGTGTTTATAGGTATAAGCCAGCGTGACACAAAAACATACCCATGCGCGCGCACAAATATCTTGAACTATTTACAGCCTTACAAGTTTTCCAATTATAATCGAATAATTCTTGTTTGTACAGTCAAAGTGACGCAAATAAGGGTTGTTGAGATCGACAACACTCGAATCATTCAATTATAAAGGGGACGAGTAATCAAATTCTGTACGTCTCAGGGACGATGGCTTGAGCGTACTCCAGTTTTTAGAAAGGGCCCTTTGATCTCGATTCCGAGAAATAATGTAAGAGAAGTATTTGAAGTTCTCGAACTAACAAGTTGTTTGTTCAAAGGTTGAAAAAGAAGTAATAATTCTGTGAACTACTACTGTATCTGTTCTAGCGTGTAAGTTACATGGATGTAGTAGGATATTCATGTCCGCCGGCATAGCATACCTTCTTGCCATGGCGTAGTGTGCAGAAGCAGGGCGGCATGATTGGGTTGTGTAACGGTGTTGTGTAGATTGCCTCTCGCTACTCTAATTGGACGGCACTGCGCTTACCATCAGGTGCAGTGTGGTCACTTTGCAGTGCCATGATAAAAAAGTTATCAGGAGCACAATGTTATTCAGATGGAGTTACTATTAAAGCTTCTTAGAAGAGTGGATGTCTGCCGCCCATGAACCACCCAGAATACTATAAGAATGTTTGGTGTACGCCTACAATGTCATTTCTCGGTAGGTTCATATGGGACTATGGTATCATCAGGTCCAACGTCAGGTCTGTTTACGCTAATTCATTATCTTTATTGATTCCATTTCTTACGTTGACGTGAATAATTTACATATCTATTGCAATTATCACGCTGGTATAAATAACCATAGCAAAAAACCTTTTACGGCTCTGGCTTCCTGCATGATGATTGTTAACTTATAGTTTTTCCTGTTTTTTTGTGCATGTTTGTTTTTCAAGTGTCTTGGAGTATGTGGTTTTACTTTGCATTGTTTGTTAAACATTTGGATAGTTGGTTAAATATTATCTGTTACGTTTTGAACCGTGAGGACGATTTCTGGGCTTCCAAATCTCTCTTCTCTATTCAACCTTCGCAATCGAAGCCAGAGCGCACCCATGGTTGTTCTAGTATTGTAGGTGTGACTGGAGAGTGGAAATCACTTATCACCAGGTGACCCACTTGAACGATTATTCGGCTTTGCTAAAAGAATATTATTATTACAAAATTGATTTTATAAAATTTTCTACTTTTATCACAGTACACAAACGAACTGCTACCAAAATAAATCCAAATAAAACATACAAACAGCAAACGAGGATTTCATCTTTAAATTTGATTTCAGTGTCTCATACACCTGAAACTTAATTTTAACCATATCGTTTCCTGCGTATTTCTAAATATAAACTCACAAAATGGCGTCGCGTCGCCGCGAATGGTGAAAAAAATAAAACATCATGACGTCGTTACATGTCTGTAAAAATACCTGTGCAAAATTAATTGAGTGTGAATATCTTTGATCAAAAGAAGATTCAAGGAATGTAATGAGGACGCGAAAATTTTAATTTTTTTTTAGCGATCCGTAGCACAACAAGAAATCCTTTTAGTTTCACGCTGGCCCAAACGGACATAGAATTTATTTTTATCCTGCCACGGCAAAGTGACCACACTGCACCTGATGATAAGCGCAGCCGTCCAGTTAGAGTATCAAGTAGCGAGAGACAATCTATCTCTCGCTACTCAACACAATTATGCCGGCCGTGCTGCTTCACACTACACCATGGGGCAAGGAGGTGAAAGTTGAAAAATCGGTCGAGGGTCTAGTGCCAATGTACTTAGAAGGGCGCAACACGGCCAAACATCGTCTAACCTAACTCTAGACCCAGACAAACAGCTGATGTACACTGGCTGATCCCGGAACGCGACACATTTGCGTGTGCCACTATGGCCGTTTTACACCCTGTTTACAGTGGTCGCTATCCGGGCGGATATGAATATAAAGGTAATTGTTAAATCCAATACCTAACTTAGATTACAGACATACCTACACTCGAGTCACAAACGTTTGAGTTTTCTAATGATTTCCATAATACAATCTGAGAGATACCGAACCTAATTACCTCGGCTCCATAATTCTATCTAGCCTAAAAATCTTATTTATACAAAATAATGCTTTTGATGTAAAGAGGACACAATTACCAGACGTTAATGTTGGGGCACGTTTAAAGCGACGTAATTGGCTGTTACGGGGCGGCGTCTCACTGCCTCGACACTGCATTTTCATATTCATGGCGCCGTTGTTTTCTTAGGAAAATCTGAGTACGTAGTTAGTGTTAGTTAAGCTAGAAAGGGTGTTTAATTTGCATAATAACGGAAGCTTGCGCTGGTTTTTTTTCTAAAGGTGAATTAACAACGGATATATAACTGTATATTATGAGCTAAGAAGGCTTTCAGATGACTTGTTTGTCGGTCAAAAGATTTACCATTAAAGCTTATTTTTTTTTATCGTGGCACAGCAAAGTGACCACACTGCACCTGATAGTAAGGCAGTGCCGTCTAATTACAGTATCGAGAAGCGAGAGACAATCTATCCCCCGCTACTCAACACAATCATGCCGGCCTACTTGTATGTACACAGGCTGATCCCGGAACGTGTCACACTTGTGTGTGCCATTATGGCGCGTTTTACACCCTGTTTATGGTTGTCGCTATCCAGGCGGATATGCATATCCTACCACCAGCAATCCATCAATTCCATTCTTCTTTATTTTAAAAACGATTAACAATTCAAAACTGTTAAGTAAGGAGGTTCCAGGTTGAAAATAAAACCACATAGACTCCGTGATTAAAACAAGAAAAATTGCGCAAAGAAATATTGCACCGCAATGAATAACAGATCCACCCTTCCGTTGCAAATTAAAATATAATCCCTAGCTGACACCATCCCGAACCGCGCGTGTTCATATTCATTCAGATTTTAATATTTGATCGAGATGGCCAAGCGAAACCGCCATGCCGGGTAAATCACTCGCTTCCCGCCTTTTTGTGACACATTTTAATGGCGTCTTATTTCACGGCAGCCATTTTGGTTTATGTACACCGTTGACAAAACATCTGTCACGATTCTGACGCTTGATTAATGTGCTTGTAACTTAAGATATTGACCTCATTTTTGGTACGGTAAACCATTTTGTTGGATGTATTTTAGTGTAATATATTAGAAAGAAAGGTTGATTTATAGAAAGTTGGCTGGAATATAAAAAAGCTCACGCCTGAATCCCCAAAGGAATAGATAGAGGTGAAACCAGTGTAGCAACAGTTTAGTTATTAACGTCTTTGTGGAAGGCAAGCCTATCGTCATATCAAGAACAAATTCCAACCGCATGGAATTGACATGTGATATTTAAAGTCGAAAACTCAAATATAAATTATGATAGGCCGACTAAGGGTCTTGAGGACCTGAGGTTTTGAACTCAGGACTTACCAGTAGCCGATGTTCTATGTATACTATCGCTAGATCAAGACAGTGTGTTGTTGTTAGATTAAATATGTGTTTGCCACAAACCTCAATGGCTGACTTCACATACCTTTGAAATTCTAATGAGAATCCTTAGGTATACAGGTTTCCTCTCGATGGTGATTGTTATTAATAATGAATACACACGCAAATTTTGAAAATACTTCTACGTATGTACAACACATATGTATACATAAACTTTTTTTCAGAATAATGTTGTCGTGAAAACCGCAAAGAAATTTTATCCCTGATTACAAATCTCCTTAGGGCGGCTTTTCGGCAAACCTTGACATTTCCAGTCCCGAAACGTAAATTACTTGTCTGTGAGGCAACGGATAATTGCTTTATAACCTTGTTAGTAAAAATGTGGACGAAACGATACATAAAATTATACCTAATAACGGGAATAACATAAATTTGATTGTGTTGTGTTGGGATTTAAGGTGATGAACGATTTATTTCTTCCTTATACGTCCATTTCTTGTCCATTTGCAATGCTGGTGGTAGGATATTCATATCCGCCCGGATAGCGACCACCGTACACAGGGTGAAAAACCCGCCATAGTTGCACACGCAAGTGTGTCGCGTTCCGGGATCAGCCAGTGTACATCCGGTTTTTTGGGGGTCTAGAGTTGGGGTACAATGTTGGCCATTTTGTGGTCTTCTAAGTACTCTGACAATAGACCCTCGACCGCTTCTTCACCTTCTTGCCCATGGCGTAGTGTGAAGAAGCAGGCCGGCATGATTGTGTTGAGTAGCGGGGGATAGATCGTCTCTCGCTACTCGATACTCTAATTGGACCGTACTGCGCTTACCATCAGGTGAAATGCGGTCACTTTGCCGTGCTAGGATAAAAAAAAAATTGCATTGAGAATATTACTAAGTTTTGTATAATTATCTGCCAGATAAAACAGCTATATTTTTAAGCGCCAAATTCCATTCACTGTAATGAGTTCGTAAAGTTTGCTAATTCATATATGCAGGTTGATTTTAAATTAAATTTTTATCCAATTTAGCAATCATAAGCAACAGAAACGAAGTATTTCTTGATAGAAAACCTTATATCCCTTTTACTGACTCGGGATCAAACCTCAGCACTGCAGCCGTACCGCGTACGCATTACAACTGGGCTACCGAAGCATATACAAGACGCACAATTACTAAAATATTGCAAATTGCTCTCATTCCACCTCACCTGAAATTTTGTAAACTCTTCAATCGAGCTACAAATAAACCCACTATGCCTCTACGTACTACGTTTACGACGCAATTGCATTTCAAACAATAGCCAGTTAGATATTGCAGACACTAAACTCGTTAACACTAACTGCGGGTTAAACAGAGTTTGGCTATAATCTCGAGAATAAGGAACAGGGGCTAGTCACGGCAATTTAGAAGGTGAACAAAGGCGAACTGGGGCTAAACGAGTGGATTATGTAGCGTAGTAATATTGCATAATGACCATTAGTTTTTGTATCTGAATTTCCAAGAATGTACAAGTTTTATTTCGTAATATTCAGCACCTTTTCAAATAATTCCTTTCTTAAGAATTGAATCTATTTAAACACATCCAACAGGTCCATCCAGTATCAAGGGTATTAACAACGAGGGGCTACGGTGCCAGAACACCCAGTCTCGAAACAAATATGTCACACAAACATTTGTATCGGTGAGGGATTCGAATCCTACGCATCTCGTTTCACAGCTACTCGCCCACTACGCCAGGCTGTCATATTTGATGTGATCGCCAGTGCGTGATACCTATTATAGTATAAAATAATCGATTGTCATATGTTACCCACTTACAAGCAACAGCTTAATAATTTACAACAGTGTCATCCCCATCCCAACCACTAGATCATACTTGTAACTTGGGTATAACCCTCCTTGAATTGTATACTTTTACATACGTATACACTCACGCCTGTAATCCCTGAAGGGGTAGGCAGAGGTGTAACCAGTACACCCCCTTTTTTGCCATTTAGATACTTTATTGAATTATTATTTAATACCGAAAATAGCACGCATAAATAGACAGGATAACGTTATATTAAATTACAATAAACTAGAATAAATTACATTAATTTACATCAAATTACATTAAATTACATTAATTTACATTAAATTACATTGAATTAGATTAATTTACATTAAATTAGAATAAATTACATTAAATTAGATTAGATTACATTATTAAAACAAGGTAATGTCGCCAAATTATAATTAAAAATAGTCACCATTTTGTGACTCATTCATGATACTCGACAAACACTTCAATCAAGAACTGAAATGTTTGATAATAAGCTTGCCTTTAACTTTTCGCAGAATATATTAAGGTCCCATAATGTGATAGGGGCGAGCCTATCGCCATAGCGGGATTGTATACTTTTCTCCCATAAATATCCACGTGGGAGGAGCAGCGGGCAACAGCTAGTTCAATATAACATAACTATTCCGCAAACTTCTTCTATAAACGTAAATAAGCAGAAAAATGTCTGTGAAAAGGGTTGTTTTCTTTCATCTATCCCCTGAGGCATCCGGGTGACCTAAAAACCAGGATGTACAACTTGTATTGACTCGCGTAAATGAATGTTCGTACACATGACATATTCACTTTGATATGTCGTATTGCACTCGAAGAAATATGCAGAAATATGAACACAGTGTCCATCATGTTTGGAAGTAGGATTGTAATAAGCATAGATATAGCATAGCTTCGTAGTATTTACTGCCACGGCCCGAACCGAGAAATTCGCAAATTCGTATTTTTGTTACACCATCAAGCTGTGGAACAGTTTGGCAGCTACCGTGTTCCCTCCGTCCTATGGTCCTGGGTCTTTTAGGCGTAGTGTGAAGAAACTACACAGTAGACCTCGCCTCGACTAGTCTTTCGCTACTGGATACTAAATCTATACTAATGTTATAAAGAGGAAAGATTTGTATGTAAGTATGTTTGTAACGAATTGGCTCTCAAGTACTGGACTGATTTTAAAAATTCTTTCACCGTTTGAATGCTACATGTACACTGATTAATATAGGCTAGACAACTCCTTGGATTGTATACTTCTACTCCCGAAAATAACCTCCACGCGGGTGGAGCCGCGAGCAACAGCTATATCTGATATTCTGGCTCGGCAAAGTGACTATATTGCACCTGATGGTAATACAGTGACATCCAGATAGAGAATAGAATGGCCAATAATTATCCCTCGCCATTCGACACAATAATTCCGGATGTTGGATTGCTTGACACTATGTTTAAAGGAAAGGATTATAGGAAGGAGGGAAGGTGTGGGCTGGCAAACTATTCTATAGCTTAATGGTTCGGAAAATAAATCGCAGTAGTAGTATTCGATTCCTCATTCCTCTGGTATTGCAAGTGTTCATAGGCAGATCAATACAGGTAAGGGTATCTATTAAAAAATACATTAAATCCAGCCGACCTTCGATGTTACCTTTTTACATTACACGTCTATTTTTATAGCTTTATTCGTATCAATGTACCAATAAAAGCATTGTTACGAAACTCTTCCTGCTCTTTGGACTCGCTAATGGCCCAATTTGCCAAGTTGTTAAGTCAGCGTCAATAGCGGAATGTCGCCGAGTCAATAGAGAAACGACAATTTACCAAGTTTCACCAGATTGTTTAAATATCTCAACTGGATATACACCATGTATCTTGTACAGCTAAGAGAGTCATACTTGATGTAGCGCAGTGTGTACCGCATAATTGTCAACCGCAATTGTAACGTCAGTCAATCCTGAATCGCGGTAGGAAAATTTGCGCAACGTACATATACAGGAGCTTTGAATATTAGCTGTCGCAGCGACCGCGGCCTGTACACCACACGCCTGACTAAAGATCTCCTTCGCTAGTGAAACATTATCATCACCCGTTCCTCTACACAGATTTTGCCTAATCACGGTTATTACTAAGTACTATGCCACCAGCGTCAAGTACAAAGGACTTTCTTATAGTCAGGAGTGAGGAGGAAGCAGTCAGTCTAACAGTGACAAATACAATTTTAAGCGATGCCTACGTTAGTTAATTATGGGCGACTACTTTTTTTCTGACTGCCTCGGTGGCGCAGTTGTAATTGCGTATGCAGTACCACTGCTGTGCTGATCCCCGGGTCGGGTCAAGTGGTATTGGTTTTTTTTATTTAGAAATACTCAGTATCAGCATGGAGTCTGGAATTGTGCCCGGTATAGCGATAGGCTCGCCCTCTATCACATTATGGGACCGTAATAAATTCTTCGAAGAGTGGATGTACTGGTTACACCTCTGCCTACCCTTATTACACTTTATTTTTCTTTTATCGCTTTCAATTTTAGTAATGATTATTACTTTCCGTCAAATTTTGTAATGTAATATTAAAGAATATAATCATTCATTGTATTCATGTTTTGACAAGTTTATTAAAGAAAAACCCAGACCTCTTCAATTAATGAGATGAGTAATCCGTTCACCATGACCATCTAGATATGCAAATTAGCGCCAAGAAACCTCGGTTTTAGATCATTATTTTCCTGTTCACATTCCATTTGTAGAAAAATGTATCTTGAAGTCCTTACCAAAAAGCGTATCGTATCGTCCTTACCAAAGCGTTAGATATATACTGACCTAGTTATAGTGTTTTATCTTGTTTTCTCTGACGTGAAATATCACTCAACAAAGAGAGACAGATTGACAGACAGAGAAACTATTATGTTTATTAGTAAGGCGGTAAGTAACATAACATTAAACGAGCAAGTTTTGCGGTCGGGAAGTCCTTAAGTTCGCCGGCTCTGTTCTGCCGTTGTCACCTAAAGTTGGTGTCATTTACAAATTGGACAGTGACTTTATGGTTTTCGTAATAGGGCGTTTAAAGTTAACCAAATATTCATAATAATCCCTCTTAAAACTATTAGTATTAGTCTTCGTCTTCTTATAGTAAAAATATTACAAGCATCAAGAAATTCTTAAGAAATCTGTTCCCAGATCGCTGTTTAATATTATATCGGCGGTTGTTGGCCGGCTATTTGATTTAAGCGTATTTTTGCTATATTGAGCTATATATATATATATATATATATATATATATATATATATATATATATATATATATTCGGAATAAGCAACTTTTTAAGCATGTTTTGAGCCTAGTGTCATATTTTTGTGCACTTTTCATTGCTCAAATCAACTGGAAAAACAGGACTCTTTTTTTTCAGGGCACATTTATATTAGAAAATAATGCTCATAATAGCATGAAAATAAGTCATAAAGATGCAGTACGTGCTTACACAAGCAATATATTAATTCTACTAGAATCCACGCAACAGTTTCGTTTAGTGTTTTTTTTTCCGAAAAACAAATAACGTTAAACCTGTCTCTTGTGACTGTTCTAAAATGTCGCTTACTCAAATAGCCCACCAGCCGTCGAAAAGTAGTCACATGATGTTCATTAAGGGAGCACCATCTGAATTGGTAAAGAATTAACATCGAATAATCCATTTACTATACAGGCTATAAAATTTTGAATTTTATATTTTCTAGCTGTTGCTTGCGGGGTCGCCCATGTGCTAGTCATTTTCGTTGAAACATTTTTAAATCTCTACAACAGCGCTTCCCATCGGGTCCAAAACTATTTTATCTTTCCCGTTCGTAAATGGGTAGGTAATGGTTCGTTCCACCATTAACATTTACAAAATTCATTGGAATCGAATTAGTAGTTTCGCAGATCAGCGTGTACGAACAAAGTGACACGTGTCTTATTTATTAAGATTAATGAAATGGGTTTTAAAAAACCCCTTTTAAACAGAAGAGAAAAAGGAATGCCACGTTTTTAAAAAGTGTATTTTTTCTTATTTACAAACTAAAAATTAAACAGAAAGAAGAGAGCGCTAAATCAACATTCTAGATTAGTCTAAACACTAGACTTCAAGGCAAAACCACTCGTAGCGTAATCAAAGTGCATCTCGAGAATATTAAATGTATGAATGCTAGGTGCAGAATTTAGTTCCAGCCGAAGTTTTTAAAGTTCCGCCCATGTTGGTCAAGCGAAATTAAGGAGCGTTGATGACTACCCTAGTCTCCAGAGTCAAGAACGTGCTAAAAGTTTAAAGTTCCGGTCGGAAAAAGTTGTAGAATAAAATAAGGAGGTACTTAGTTTTTATGGACGTGTCTGCTATCACGTCTATAAGAAACAGGGAACATGCAGCAATCTTCAACTTTGTTTTGCGTTTGTTCTTTTCAATCCTATTAAGAGTTCTGTAAAGTTGTGTTGATTACTTGAGTTTGGAGTTTTTACTTACGAGTGTAGCTTAAAATTCATTAGTATTATCAACCATTTTTAAGATAACACTGAGATCAGTTGGTTTCTTAAAATGTATTGTTTTAATTTGCAGTAGACTAGACTGAGCTGAATTTTCGCTCTATATGTTTGTGTGGTCTACAAATATTTATTACGTCTGGGTTTTCAGGCTGAAGTCTACGGTAGGCTTTGCTGTGACCTGGCATTGCAGAAGTCTATGAGCGGCGGTGCCTTCTTACCATCAGCTGGCTAGATAGACGAGCCGTGGCAGTAAAAAAAAACATTATTTGGATAGGACTATGTGTGTGGATGTTGGGTAACATTTATTTGTCTGTTCTTATTTTACTGCCTCTTTATAGCAATAGGCTGCCAAAGTTGCTTGTGGGTCATCTCATGATTATAAACTAGAGTTACCAACCGTCCTGATTTCCTAGGATATGTCCTGGTTTTTAGTGTCCTGGATAGTTTTTGAAGCAGCGTCCTGGGTTTTTAAAGCGCCCTGATAAGGTCCTGTATTTTAAAATTCGCACCCCACTTTTGAAATTATTACATATGGGGCGGCCTCAGGCTCGTGAGTGTTCGCGCTGTTTTAAAACAAAGGCGTGTCCTATTTTTAAACAGAATTGTCCTGGATTTTCCAACTTAAAATCCTAATTTTTGAATTTTAGAGTTGGTAACCCTATTATAAACACCTTTTCGTATTTTTTATTGTGACGGATCTTCATTTATAGTCTTTTACATTACCTCTTCATACCAACCTTAAATATTGCTTGTACTTATTGAAATATCTTTAGTTCCATTCTAATGAGACCGAAACATCAAAACCTACGCAGTCAATAAAGTTAGTCAAGTTTATGTCGACCTTGGCATTTGGGGTGTGTCGGGGTGCGGCCTGATGCTAACAAATGCCCGAGCTACATAAATACAACTTAATATTAACTTAGGTTTACTTACATTTTGTTTGAACATTTGGTGTAAGTTTCGAAGATCAGATAAATGTATTGGATGAATTTACTAAAATAAATATTTAAGAAATAAAAATGGAATCTCTTTTTCTTATTGTTAATGGAGATAGGCGTCCTTGATCAGAGAGCTATTGTAAATTTGCTTGTGATATGTTTCTCTTGTCCATAAACTCATAATGCCAAAAGATTCATGGAAGCGTGGCCCACCTAAAACAAATTGAGATTGGAAAGTTTCCGGAAATCTCATTCATGTCATTTTACATCAGTGTTCTGTGAGGCAGTGACACTGGTGTTGGCAACATTGGACACCCGAGTCGACATATGAAGCTTCCTGACCGATAAGGAGCGGGATAAAAGGAAGAATGCGTGCGTTGTGTCCTGTGATTCTTTACCAATAAACATCTTTATGCAGAATATAACAGTCATTAATTAATATATAGACGTACACTTCAGAATAGTTTGCTATCGCTGGTCAAAGAGGCACAAAGGTATTGTTCAGAATACAGGTCTATGGCGTGACTCTGCCACTTTCAAATCATATCAGTCAAAGCAAACGCGACGCTAACTAATGTACAGACGCTGCTACATAATACTAAAGATAAATTAATATAGATTAACATTCCAGAACGTTATTTGAACCATTCATTTAGTTTAACGTTGAAACATTTTACTTGTACATTAGTCGTGAGTCATTAATACTAATATGGTAACGAAGACGATCGGTCCTATGGTTTTAATAAACATTAGATAAGATTACAGGCAAAAACTACCACTCCGTCGACTGCAGACTTCAAGTCTTAAAAAGGTAACTAAATATATAAAAATATTTATTTTTCTGGAGTCCAGAGTTGGGGCCATGTTGCGGCGTTGTGAGTACTTTGACACTAGTGTCGCGGTACCTCTAGACCCTCGACCGCTTCTTCACCTCCTTGCCCCATGGCGTACTGTGAAAAAGCTACACAGCAGGCCGGCATGATTGTTTTGAGTATCGAGGGTTAGATTGTTTCTCGCTACTTGATACTCTAACTGGACGGGCTTACCATCAGGTGAAAGTGTGCACTTTACCCGTGCCAGGATAAAAAAAATGTTCAATGTGGGAATTAGATACCCTTTGTTTAGACGTTGGCATATGAAGACTGATTCTTTCTTTTATATGTTTCCATAATTTCGTGATATAGGCAGTGTTCACATGTAGACTGTTCTTTCAAGAATGCGTGAACCTTCATTTTGATATGATTTAGCCTTTGAGAGGTTTGACGATCAGGTATTTAGTTTTTAAAAAAGAAGAAAATAAGGTTTTTTTAAGATGACTTTAATATTTCACAGAAGTTGCACGTTTGCTTTGCCTCTGATGTTAATGGTCCCTTAGTTTCTCTGCCTTCGCAGACTAATAAAAATATATAAATAGTATACGCAATACTCTTCATTTCAAATTCAGGATTCTTGAACATCATCTTATTTCTTTAAATATGAACTACTCTTTTTTTTACTTTCGTATCTATCGCTATCACTTGTGTCTACGAACACTAAAAAAGGTCTTTATAATTACTTAACTATATATTAGTACCATACAAGCTTCTCCCTTTATTGATTAGTATTTGTTTCATATAATACTGATCTTATAAAACAAAATCACTGTAAATAGACTATAATAGATGTCAGCTATACACACGATATATTACCAAAAAGTTTGCTAATTTCGGCTGGCTTCGAGGCACATGAATTTGAAAACGTGATATTTGCTCAGCTATGTCGCGCCGCTTTTGTGTTGAATCTTTTGTTGCCCAAAATTTGGGAGTTTGTTCCGTCTTCCGATGGAACTGGCTCAAGTTTTCCATTCAATTATGTTTTCCAGCAGATTATGTATTATCCGAGAAAGTTGTTGATTGCCTTTATGTGTTTTGTACATTTTGTTTACACAAATAAGTTCGAGTTTTGTATCTTGTTATGTAATAAGTATTTCCTTAAAGTGCCATACTTTTGCAATTCGTTTGAGATGTCGTACGTACTTGATGCTTTATATACCACGTCTGTATTAATCTTACTGAATATGGTTTATAAAAAACAGGTAATTTAGGCAATAAATTCATCGTAGTTGAATATTGTGTAGGACTAAAACTATACGAAAGAAAGACAAATTGGGAGACAATGGTCTGCCATTGACGATGTTCAGGCCTGAGCGAATTGGAAGCATCCTAGTAGAAAGTGGATAACCTAAAAAAAAACAAAAGAAGCCTGAGCCTCAGTTCTTTTTTGTTAAAACATGCTAGGGTCTAAAAAACAGTCGAAGGCCTAGCTTTAAATATTGAGAGAAAAAATATATCAATAAGTACATTGCAAACCATATTAAAAAAAAAATGGAAAATACGTTTTATAATACGATCAGTTGACGTGATCTCTGATTGTCAACTTTGAACATAACTAAAGCAAAATAAAATTTGGAATGCTCTGCTGCAACCGAATTTAAATCATAAAAGCCGCGCTAGCAATTTTCGACGCCATGAATAAAAAATATACATCTATTTATAAGATTCGTGGTGAAAATCTTTTAGAAATGGCTCCTCACAAATCGGATGGCGTGCCCGTCGGACATAAAATAGGTGACCTGAAAGCTGCGTTACTTATTCAAGTGAAAGCTGACTAGCAGCGGTTTCATTTATAAATAAATACTAGTATTGTGTCTTCAGACCGTAACAGCGACCTAGACGAAAGCCCTTTCCCGTGGAAAATGCTGATTTTATTTATACGGTTCATTTTACGTGTGAGGTCGAATAGAGTAAGTAAAGATTAAGGTCTTTTTTATCCTGGCACGGCAAAGTGACCACACTGCACCTGATGGTAAATGCAGTGCCGTCCAGTTAGAGTATCAAGTGGCGTGGTACAATCTGTCCCTCGCTACTCAACAAAATCATGTCGGCCTGCTTCTTCTAGGGTCTAGCCGAGAAATCCTAGCTTGTGATTATATTACTAAAATTTTGGCCTAATCGAATTCAATAGCGTCAAAAATGAATAAAAGATGTTCTCTTCGAATTTCAAGAAATAGTATTAATTACCTGTTCCTTTCCTCAAAGGTTTCCATAATTATTCTAATTATTATTTTGCGAAATCAATATAAAGAAGAAGACTTGAAGATCTACGACCGAACTTCCAGGATTTCTTCTCGGAACACGGCCTTAAATGGAATTTTATTCATTTAAGATCGAGATGGTTCTTAGCTCCATTAAAATTTATCTGATTCAACCCACTCTTAAAAAAATTGCCTTTAAACGATACTGCCTCGGTGTCGCAGTTGTAATTGCGCGGACTGCTATGCTGAGGTCTCGGGTTCGATCCCCGGGTCGGGTAAAGTGATGTTGGGTTTTTCTAACTAGAAATTCCCAGTATTAGCCCGGAATCTGGAATTGTGCCCGGTATGGCGATAGGCTCGCCCCCTATCACATCATGGGACCGAAATTTGGCGAAAAGTGGGTGTACTAGTTACACCTCTGCCTACCCCTTCGGGGATGACAGGCGTGAGTGTATGTGTGTGTGTGTATCTGGTATATTTTCGACGAAACAAGCGTTTTCTTCCGGGTTCATGTATGTTTGTATAGTGCCCTCTATGACTACTTCTGTTAAAAGCCTGAACCGAATTAGATGTTCACACACACATACACTCACGCCTGTAATCCAGGGGTAGGCAGAGGTGTAACAGACATTTTTCGTCGAATTTATTACGGTCCCATAATGAGATAGGGGGCGAGCCTATAGCCATTCCGGGCTCAATTCCAAACTCCGGCTGATACTGAGTATTTCTAAATAGAAAAACCCAATATCACGTTACTCGACCTGGGAATCGAACCTGAGACTTCGGCACAGCAGTCGTAACGCATGCGCAATTACAACTGCGCGACCGAGGCAGGCGGCAATAGACGTCCATGGCAACACATATTGTCGAAATACCGAGGTGTTTGAATCCGCTGCATTCTGACATTCGGAATTGATAATGAGCAGCGATAGCCTAGTTGGTTGCAGTACGGACTGCCAAGACGAAAGTCGTATGTTCGAAACCCAAATGACATACACCTCTAACTTTTCTAAATTTATGTCTTTATTAATTGTTAATTATCGCTTGATTTAACGGTGAAGGAAAACATCGTGAGGAAACCTGAGAATTCTCATAAGAATTTCGAAGGTATGTGAAGTCTACCAAACCGCATTAGGCCGGCTTGGTGTAACTAAGGCCTAACCCCTCTCATTAGTAGAGGCCCGTGCCCAGCAGTGGGACAATGTTTAATACAGGGCTAGTATTATTATTATTATATTGACAATGGACGATATGGATATTGTTAACTTCGATAATAACAGTCATGCTACGCTAATAATTATCAAACACGAGACAGGACCAGTTCGTGACTAGAAGAAAAAAAACCAGTGTTGAATTAGCTAACCGGGTCGACGACCTGCATTCTAGATCCGGACAATTCGGCGAACTCTTACGGACCTTGGCATTGGTTATGATGCAACAGTTGAAAAGTTTGATTGTCCAAGATTATTTAGTAAGGATTAAGTATTTTTTGTGACAAAAGACTGGTAAAGGAGCTGGCTGGTCATCTGACGGTAATGTGATTTCCACTTTCCATAAACAATTACAAAATTATCGAAAAAGATAAAATTTTATATGGGTATAAGTAGGAGATAATAATCTATCCCTCGCTACTTAACACAATCATGCCGGCCTGCTTCTTCACACTACGCCATGGGCAAGAAGGTAAAGAAGCGGTCGAGAGTCTAGTATCAGAGTACTCGGAAGGCCGCAAAACGGCCAAACATCGTACCCCAACTAAAGACCCTCGTCAAAAACTGGATGTACACTGTCTGATCCCGGAACGCGACACACTTGTGTTAGGAACATCAACAAAACTGTGCAAGATGGATATTTAAAAGGCACAAATACAATATTTATAATTTAGTAATGGATTTACACGACACTGTTACACATCTCAGTGCTTAATATTAACACACACGCATGTCAGGATCCACTTTAAGGCTTCTCTTTATAATAATAATTAATCTACCAGCATTACCCTTTTAAACTGAACAACGCCATTGAACCATTTACAATTACTTACTGCCCCGCGAACGAACCACGAATGTTCTCACTACCAACTCACTGCTACACCACTAGTCTTCTGAACTGAACTAACTGAACCCCGGAGCGCGGAAGGCACTCTGTTTTATATCAAACATTTACTACTCCCACTTTGGTTGTCATTATTAACTACCCCCAACTAGTCTCCTAAATACCTCGGTTATACCTTCGGTATTTCAAATAATAGTAAATACCCTAATACTTGCGTGTGCCACTATGGCGGGTTTTGCCCTGTGTACGGTGGTCGCTATTCGGGCTGATATGAATATTCTACCACCAGTTTACGAACACCATTGTTATTGATCCTATGCAAAGTTCATTACTAGTTCGGCACTCGCAGTTCGTAATTGGAGAAGGCAACTGCGTTCACGCTAGTTTCGTGTTTGTAGGATAACCTTTCGTGCACTCTTGATGTTTGCTAAATAGTTGTAACTGGTCGTAAGATGAAGCGATTTGTGTGGTTCTTAATCTATCGGGATGCTTATTGTCGTCTATTTCGCCAAGTTAGTCTAATCTAGTCGCCTGCTTTTCTCGTCACACTGCTGGGCACAGACTTTCTACTAATGGGGTTAGGCCTTAGTCCACCACGCTGGCCGAATGCGGGTTGGTAGACTTCACATACCTTCGAAATTCTTATGAGAATTCTCACACGATGTTTTCCTTCACAGTTAAACAAGCTATAATTAACAATGAATACACACGTAACTTTCGAAAAGTCTGAGGTGTTTGCCATTTGGGTTCCGAACATAAATACGACTTTCGTCTGGACAGTCCGTACCGCAAACAACTACTATCTATCTATATATAAAAAAAAATGTGGTTCTAGAGCGATCTTCTGATAAAGTTTGTTAGCGATCGTATCAAAAGTTTTTATTGCATTTGGTAATTTTGTGCCATATTTTCCGTACGGGGCGGATCGCTAGATTTAGCAAATATTTTATTATTAGTGTATTCATGATGCTGTGTATATTGTGTATTATGTATACATATACGTTTATATGCTTTCTGTTATATAACTTTTTTAATGTATTGACTTCATAAGTCTATTTAATGAGTCCTAAGAGCTATTTAATTGTCTACATACATAAGCGATTTAATTTAATTTGGTAAATCGCAACTTAGTTGTTCAATTTATATAAGTTATGGCAGGCTAGTTAGGTTTTACCGGTGCTCGGTCGTAAAAGAGAAAACGTATCGGCGGCCCGTTCATGTTTCGTAATACTTGTTTAGCCAGGAACTTAGCACTGCTCTATATTTTTTAGACTTTTAGTGTGTATAAACTGGGATTTGCTTTTTTTATTTATTTTTTATTCGGGCACGGCAAAGTGACCGCACTGCATCTGATGGTAAGCGCAGAGCAGTCCAATTAGAGTATCGAGTAGCGAGAGACGATCTGTCCCCCGCTACTCAACACAATCATGCCGGCCTGCTTCTTCACACTACGCCATGGGCAAGAAGGTGAAGAAGCGGTCGAGGGTCTATTGTCAGAGTACTCAGAAGGCCGAAAAATGGCCAAACATTGTACCCCAACTCTAGACCCCCGTGTAAAACCGGATGTACACTGGCTGATCCCGGAACGCGACACATTTGCGTGTGCCACTATGGCGGGTTTTACAACCTGTGTACGGTGGTCGCTAACCGGGCGGATATGAATATCCTACTACCAGCAAATGTATATGTATCTATGTAAGTTGCTTATTTATTTACAAATCAAATAACCACATTTAAAACCCGTAAAAACGCCACAACTCGACTCCATACAGTGCCCTCATTCAAGCGCGATTCATCAAGCAATTTCCCGAATTATCGGTGGTATACATTTGCCAACTTTTCCCCGGAGCGCGTGTTTTTTTTAATTTATTGAAATAGGTTCTTTCGTAAATCATCTGTGGTAACGCCATACTGCGAGCGGGCAGGGCCTTGTTCTGCGTTTTATAACTGATTTTAAATTTATATGCCACGCGGCGCCATTATTGCTGGTGTCAGATGAAAGTTGTGGCGGTTTGCAATTTATGGTATTTTATTTGGACCGTTTTTGTCGTAAAATACTACGGTTAAAAAATAATGTGTTTCTACAATCATGGGCGAAGCCATTTTGAAATTAAATGAATGAATTGTATAGTTGGCCATGCTGTAAACTGTAGACTGCTACTACCTAGGTACAAAATATATTACTAATATTATTAATGTGAAAGTTTGGATGTTTAATACTCAACTAGCTGTTGCTCGCGGCTCCGCCCGCGTGGAGGTCATGTTTGGGAGAAAAAGTATACAATACAAAATACCAATTTTCATGCGTTTAACTTAAAAAATGACGGATTTTCATACAAACTTTCATCCCCTATTTCATCCTCTTAGGGGTGGAATTTCCAAAAATGCTGAAACATATTTTTTATTTTTAACTAAAAGGCCAAATACTAGTTTTCATGAATTTAACTTCAAAAATGACGGATTTTCATACAAACTTTCATCCCCTATTTTACCCCCTTAGGGGTGGTATTTCCAAAGACCCTTCCTTAGTGGATGTCTACGTCATAAAAGGTACCTACTGTCAAAATTTCAAGTCTCTAACCCCAACCGTTTTGGCTGTGCGTTGATCGATCAGTCAGTCAGTTTCTTCTTTTATATATACAGATCACGCAAACACGGCTGAACGGATTTGGATGAAATTAAGCACGCAGTTAGTTTATTAGCTGGATAAACACATGACACGTGTTTTATCATCAGAAAAATATTAATTTCTTTACAATACACTACTAGGCAGATATAGAAAGATGTAATAAGCATATCGCTGAATGAGGGGACCTGTTGTCGGAGCATACAGTTTTGTTTTTTGTCTTAAGTTTTATTTTGTATATTTTCCTTGTATTTGCCCTGATAATAAAATCTTTTTCTTTCTTTCTTTCTTTCTTTCTTAATAGCTCAAGATTCTTCCATGGATTTTATACATTTTCTTCCAAACATAGCTCCCACGCGGGCGGAGTCGCGGGCAAAAGAGATTAAAAGAAAATAAACTCTCATTTGTAAAGGCTTTTAGGTCATTATTTTCGCAAATGGCATCTTCCAGTTTCCTTCCCGGAAATTTATTATGAGATTTATTTCCTAAAATAACTGTCTCAGTATCTCTATACGGTTTATTGACATAAAATATCGCTTCGTTGGTCTGTTCGTCTCATTCGGCTGTGATACTGGTGAGGCGGTCTACTCCCAAGTTGTTTTTGCATAACCTGATGGTTAGTGCCGCGCCGTTCGGTTAGAGTAACAAGTAGCGAGAGACAATCTGTCCCTCGCTACTCAACACAATCATGCCGGCCTTTTTTTTTGTTGTCGCGGGGAAAGCGTTTTATTACTACCGCCCGCTCCGGGGGGAAGCGGAATAAGAATAAAACGGTTATGCTGGACTAGCCGGTCTTACGACCCAGCATCCCCCTCGCCCGGATGATGGCTATCCGGGCAGCCACTGGGCCGAGTCCCTACCCCCTATGTACACCCACCCGACACTACCAGCTAAAACCCCGCGGTGGCCTTCTTCGGCGCTTACGGAGCGATCCCGGGGTATTCTAAGGAGTGCTAGAATTGCTGCCGGAACCGCCCCTGCGCGGTGCTGCGTTGCAGCCCATTTCCATGGGAGGGAACAATCATGCCGGCCTGCTGTGTAGTTTCACATTACGCCTCAAGGAGCCAGGATCATGGGACGGAGGGAACACGGTAGCTGGCAAATGGTTCCACAGCTTGATGTGCTGCATAAATACCAACTGTCAGTTCTTGAATTTAGCAACATTCCAATTGAGGATTTAATTTTGTGCCTGATCGGTAGGCTCGCCACTTATCATAGGACGGACGGACGCCAACCGTTCTGTAGTAGTTGTACCTTTGCATGCCCTATCAGAGAATATAAATTACAGCTATTCAGAAATGTATATACACTCACGTCTGTAATCCCCGAAGCCAGAGGTGTAACCTCCCACCCAGTCGTCGAATTTATTTCGGTCCCATAATGTGATAAAGGGCGAGCCTATCGCCATACCGGGCACAAATTCCAGACTCCGGGCTAATACTGAGAATTTCTGGATAGAAAAACCCAATATCATGTGGAAAATACTTTACTTTAATCTTTATTTTTGTATCCAATTATACAAGGCAGTCTACTATACGCACTGGATACATAAGCTAACTAAATGATACACATTTTGTATCCAATTATAGAATCTGGCAACCCTGGCCCGCCGCATGAGATGTTTCACATCAAAAATAGTGCATGGTATCATTCGCTTTTAACTTGCACCATCCCGTTAACATCAGATTAACTAAACGTGCTTATTTACGGTTCACAGTTACCGTTCAACTGTTGTGTAATCTATTGTTGTGTTATTGATCGCGCCTTGTTCGTAGTTAACGTTACTGTTCTATAAGGTCATGGGATTGATTCTTAGGACGTGCAATCGATTGTACACTGTCTAAAAATATTATAAATATGAAGAGATTGTTTGAACGCGCTAATGTCAGGAAATATCAGTTGGATATTTTTATAGTTGTGTATATTCAAATCAAATCAAAATATTTATTGAATACATTTATGTACATTATTTAGAGAAGTAAGGACAAGAAACTCTAGCGTTGCTCTTTTCGAACACCGGTTAAGAATATTTGCACATAAATGTTAGGAACATCAACAAAACTATGCAAGATGGATATTTAAAAGGCACAAATACAATATTTATAATTTATTAATTGATTTACACGACACTGTTACACATCTCAGTGCTTAATATTAACACACACGCATGTCAGGATTCACTTTAAGGCTTGTCTTTATAATTAATCTACCAGCGTTACCCTTTTAAACTGAACAACGCCATTGAACCATTTACAATTACTTACTGCCCCGCGAAAGAACCACGAATCTACTGGCTATCGTCTCGTCTTCCACTCAACTGAACTGAACTTCCGAGCGTGGAAGGCACTCAGTTTTATATTCAACATTTACTACTCCCACTTTGATTGTCATTATTATCTACCCCCAAATAGTCTCCTAAATACCTCCGTTATACCTTCGGTATTTCTAATAATATTAAATACCCTAATATAAAAGACATATATACCTAATATATATGACATTAAATCGAATCATGTTAGAGCAGCTTAATGTATGTTAATTAAGTTGCTTTATTGTAATACATACATACATATACACGCCTGTGATCCCCGAAGGGGTTGGCAGAGGTGTAACCAGTACCCCCACATGTCGCAGAGCTTATAACCGTCCCATAATGTGATAGGGGGCGAGCCTGTCGCCATACCGGGCACAAATTTCAGACTCGGGCTGATACTGAGTATTTCTAAATAGAAAAACCCAATATCCCTTTACCCGACCCGGAGATCGAACCCGAGATCTCAGCACAGCAGTCGTAACGCATGCGCAATTACTACTGCGCCACTGAGGCAGTCATATTGTGTTTTGTAATATTGTGAAAAAAAAAATCTATTGCCATAAATGAGTGTGAGCGTATTTATCTATGTAATATTTTTTTACTACATTTCGTTTTTATAGTACTTAAAATAGGTTGATGGTTATTTAAAATAGCATGTAAATGCCGTAAATAGCGAAACCAAGACACAAGGTGCGTTATTATAATGTAGTTGCATATCATGTCGGTGTCAACCGTCCTTTTATTGTACTTCAAGGTTCCCAGACTAGGAAGTGTGATTATCAAGTAATGTACGTCCTAGTGCTATGTTTTCATATAAATATACATTATGTTTTGTGTACGTTGTAATTCAAACTTGGAAGCTAAGTGATAGATTATATACAAAGTAAAAAGAGACGTGTTCCGTTCGATATATAGTTGAGAATCAAAACAAATGTTATATTCAAATATGATGGTTTTTGTTTGAAAAATAATTTTAAATACACTACAGTCACATACATGTGAAAATCAAGAACTACGAGGGACTACAGTCCCACAACACCCAGACCCGAAGCAAATATCTGTCTGTCACACAAACATTTGTCTTGGTGTGGGAATCGAACCCATGGCCTCCCGTTTCAACCGGCTACTCGCCCGCAACGCCACGGAGACTGTCATTGGTCCTGTTCTGTATTATATACATTTCCCTGTAGCTTTATTGCCGTATAAAAATATGTCCACAAAATGAATAAGGACATCCATTTTCCATAAAATAATTTGCTACAATAAACGAATTCTATATTTTATTTTAAAAAGCAGCGATAGCCTAGTTGGTTGCGGTACGGACTGCCAAGACGAAAGTCGTATGTTCGAAACCCAAGTGGCATACACCTCTGACTTTTCTAAAGTTATGTGTGTATTAAATGATAATTATAGCTTGCTTTAACAGTGAAGGAAAACCTCGTGAGGAAACCTGCATACCTGAGAATTCTCGTATGAATTTCAAAGGTATGTGATGTCTACCAACCCGCATTAGGCCAGCGTGGTGGACAAAGGCCCAAATCCCTCTCATTAGTAGAGGAGGCCCGTGCCCAGCCGTGGGACATTGTTTAATACAGGGCTAGTATTATTATTATTATATTTTATTCCAGATTATTGTTTATAGGTTTTCCGAATTTCATTCAAATCGGTTCAGTAGTTTTGTGCGCTATGCGCAACTATTCATTGTTTTTATTGTAACACGGAAACATGACCATACCATAGAATAAAGTCATAGACTACTTCTAATGTCAGTTGCGGATTCGATTCTCCGAAGAAAATATTTTCATTGAGGAAAATGTTTGATGAACTTATTTATTATGTAGGGCACACACCTACGCACGCTATTATATGCAAAGCTAGCATATATTTATTATTAAACCCTAGCTATCTGCCAACAATCAAGATCAGTCATTATATACCTAGTACAAGCTTATGTACTTCCATATGAATATAGTATATAGTCACACAGGATATGCTCGTCAACTCTTAACATGGTTAGCGCATGTCACGATTTATGCATACATTTAAATCTCTTTCGGCGGCTTGCATATGCATGAGGAAGCAGATCTGTATTCCAGTTTAGTTCATTAGAGTCATCCGTTAATAGGGTAGTTTCCTGTGTTTAATTTTGCACATTATTCGATCTGCAACCGAATATAATAAGCAAAAGAAATTTTGCGAAAACAGAATCTAAATTTCTTGAAAATTGAGGTCACTATATTTATTTAAAATATTGGTATGAGCTAAAATTGATGCGTAGTGGGAACATATGACTATCTCCCTCACACAACGGCACAGTAATGGCCGTTCTAAGAACCGTGTCGTCACGGGACATATCATGCATCCTTTTGCTGTCATTTGACAATTACTCCTTCCAGGAGATTTGAATGTAATTTACTTATTTTTGTTCGGATTCATAACATTCTTTCGATGATATGTTTTAGGTAATGTAACTTGTTGATTAAATTAAACTCAAAAATCGTGTAAACTGTCCTATTGACGTTATTAAGTTCTGATGGTATTTTGATTTGCATATAGACACCTTAGAACCACACCTACACCACTCTTTTCTCCTTTTCCAGTCCTATCCTCGTCGTTGTATCTCTGCCTACCAGCCCTTGACGGTGGATTCCAGGTTCCTACGCACCATGATTACTCATTCCCTATGGTGAATTTCCATTTGTATTTTGACCTGTCATAAGTGCTTTTTATATGCCTACATGATGAATAAAGATTTTTATTTTATTTCTTTTACTGGCTTATGGAGAAAGAGCTTTATGGTGTCTGCTGCCCCGAACCAAGAGGTTCGCAAAGCTCAGTTTTCCGGCCCACTTGTTCCCTCCTTTGTATAATTTTGGGTCCTTTGTAGTGTGAAGAAGCGACTCAGAAGGCTGAAATAATTGTGCCCATTACAAAGCGATGGTTGTCTCTCGCTATTTCATAATTGTAACTGGACGGCACAGCGTTGTCACGTGCAGTGTGGTCAATTTGCCAGGATGAAAAAGGGATTTGGGCTTCCAGATATCTCGCTCATCGAAGACAGTGGTTATAACCTGGTTACACTGGCAAGATTTAGACAAAATTGTACAGCGTGTCTCTACCACTTAAAACTCATTTTAAATTAAAATATCTCCCGTGATTTCGATTCCCACACCGGGGCAATTGTTAGTGTGACACACAGATATTTGTGTCCGGGGTCTGTGTGTTCTGAGACCGTGCGTTTCTCGTAGTCCCTGATACCTACGACACAAGACTAGTATCTAAGTGTGGGATCGGGGCTAAGTGTGTGACTGTTCGGTGTTATTTACTTATTTAATACAATGAAACGATCCTTCTGATCATCTATTTGCTGCTTTGTTATTAGATGAAACGGCACAATAATATCTACTGAACTAAATAAATATGAGGCTCCATTACAAGACCCTCGCAACAATAGCTGTCATAACCAGCTATCGGTTTCGGTCATCGATTACTGAATGTTCAATATGTCCGAATAATTGCCGAATCTACAGAGCTACGGCCGTATCCTATTAATACAATGTCTAAAAAGAGGCCATTATTCTCATAAATGGCAACTCGCGGTTTCCTTTCGAGATTTATCGCAAGATTTATTTCTTAAAACAACTTTGTCCCACTTCCTATACGGTTTATTGCCACGAAAAAGATTTCTAATCGTTGTTTTTAGGGTCCCGTATTTCAAAATTTCATTTCATCAATTATTGTCCACCGATATGTCGAGGCCTTTTTTGAGAAATGGTACGAGGTATTAAATTGAAATAGGCATTTCATACAACCACAGTTTAACAACTTTTTTCTCTCTAAGATACGATATTTGACATCATTGTAACACATTAAAAACAAACGATAATTCAATAATCAATTTCAACCGATAGATCATGAAATCTAAAAGCAAGTTCGAATTAAGTCCTGTGCCAGCGGAATTAAACCCAAAGATATGATTTAAAAAAATCCGCATGCAATTATTTGCAAAACCAAGTATGTTACATCACATACCATGAAGTAAACACGTAATTAATATACTTTTAACTATGCGGGACCTTTCCAAGGGGTCCCACTAACACTTTACCAATTTTGTATAAATGTCTCGTGTTCTAATAGAAAGTGATTTGTTTCAGGTACGGTACATTGGATGAAACGGATTTCACAGTGGCATCGATTGAAGAGAGGGTATGACTTAATGCGTGACTGGAGCTGTAGTTTTGAATAAAACTAAAGCCGTTTGCCACAGTGAAAGTAAAAAATAATGTTATAGTTTTTGTATTTTAAAATTAACGCATATGCTCCAATTTCATTTTGATCCAATTAGGTACACATACTTTTCTATATATCTATATACTAGCTGTTGCTCGCGGCTCCGCCCGCGTGGATGTTATTTTCGGGAGCAGAAGTATACAATGCAAGGAGTTGTCCTCTGCACTAAGGCACCTGTAGCGATTGTCCAGCCTCTCAGTTGTTGTGCCTGAATCTTGAGATTGCATCTAAAGAATACCTCATAAGTTTAACCTCACTTTTCCCCTTTCAGGGATGATCAAAAACGTTGAAACACGTATTTCTCTATTTCCTACCAAAAGCCTTAATATGAATTTTCAGATCCCTAACTTGAGGAATGATAGATTTCCCATACAAATATTGAACTCTTATTTACCCCCTTTCAAAGTTGTGTTTTGAGAAAAAAGATAGCCTCTGTCCTTCTACAGGATATAATCTATCTCCTTGCCAAATTTCATCACAATCCGGTCAGCCTTTTAGTCGTGAAAAGGTAACAAACAAACAGACGGACGGACGGACGGACGGATGGACTGACGGACTGACGGACTGACGGACTGACGGACTGACACTCTCTCACTCTCTCACTGTCTCACTATCTCACTCTCTCACTCTCTCACTCTCTCACTCTCTCACTCTCTAACTCTCTAACTCTCTCACTCTCTAACTCTCTCACTCTCTAACTCTCTCGCTCTCTAACTCGCTCACTCTCTCGCTCTCTCACTCTCTAACTCTCTCTCTCTCTCTCGCTCTCTCACCCTCTCGCTCTCCCGCTCTCTCACCCTCTCACTCTCTCACTCTCTCACTATTTAACTTCGTGTAAAAATATGAAACACGTATTTCTTTATTTCCTACCAAAAGCCTAAATATGAATTAACAGACCCCTAAGTCAAGGAATTATGGATTTCCCATACAAATTTTGACCTCTTATTTGACCCCTTTCAAGGTTGTTTTTTGAGAAAAAAATATAGCCTATGTCCTTCTCCAGGATATAATCTATTCCCTTGCCAAATTTCATTACAATCCGTTCAGCCGTTTAGTCGTGAAGAGGTAACAAACAAACAAACAGAGTTACTTTCGCATTTATAGTATTAGTATGGATATAAACTAGCGGACCGTGCAGACGTCGTCCTGCCTGGAAAAGTAGCGCCAAACTGACAGCAGCGCCACCTACCGGGTCCAATTGTGAATCAAATCAAATCAAATATTTATTGAATCCATAAAATGTTATACATCATTTAGATTCAGTCATTTTTTTCACTCTACCGCCAGTTCGGAATGCAGAATTTAAACCATCCAGGGCCCCACCCAAATGCATACAAAAAAAAACATTCAAATCGGTCCAGCCGTTTAGGAGGATTTCAGTGACATACACACGTACAGTAGAATTATATATATAAAGATAGCAACTAAATCTCTGTGTAAGCAAGCGAAAATCTTTACTACACACCAGATGTAAACGTTTCATTATCCAGCTAGCTGGGAAAACTACTAGTGTGTATATACATCTACATTTCTGTGACTGACAATTAATAAATTCATGTTACAATCACTACTAAATTCGTAGAGAATTTAATTAAAATAAAACGAGTACGTATCTTGAAAACGCTTTAGTGTAAGAGGTTGCAGACAGCGCGTGTTGTTGAACTTTGCATTTGATACACTGTCTGCTAGGGTCGTGCTTATATCGATTGAATTCACACACTCGATTGAGTCGATTCTGTAATCGGATGTTGTGCATCGCGCGGGAAAAAATTAATTATAGATTGATATAGATACGCAGCAACGTATTTTACAGTATTTTTTTTGTTATACATATATTTTTGCTTGAGTTATTTGATAAAATTATGGAGAAGAACGGGTGATAGTGTTCCTCCAGTGAAGGGGAAGATCTCCAGTTGGGCGGGTGATGTAACTGACCGGCCGCAGTATTCGCAGCTTCTAAATATGTGAAGCGTCGCGCGAACTTTGCTACCGTAATTTAGGATTGACCGTACGCAATGTATACCGCCCGATATATTCGTAATTACAAATAAAATATATTATTTGTAATTAGAGATTGTAAGCTCGTAGAGAGACCATATAAATCCGCGTAAGTTGATAAATATATAGACAAATTACACAGTCAGGTCATAAGTATTGTCACACAGTAAAAACTTTTATTTTAGAATGCTGGCCACAAAAAAGTTTATTGAATTCGATTTTCAAATTATTCATGAAAATAAAAATGTATACTTTTTAGAATTTTACTCATTTTTAAATATGGAGTGGACGCTTAAAGAAGACCGTGTTGCAGTAATTGCGTTGCATCGTTGCGGTTACGCGCCAATTCAAATTTTTGACATACTGAAAAATTTGAATATAACCAAATGATTCGTTTATCATACCATCAAACAATACAATGAAGACTCTAGTGTAGATGACAGGTCAAGAAGTGGTCGCCCTCGGTCTGTTAGGACTCCAGCAGTGATAAAAGCTGTGAAGGCGCGAATTCAAAGAAATCCCAAACGTAAGCAGAAACTGTTGGCCCTTCAGATGGGGTTAAGCAGAACCACGGTGAAAAGGGTGTTAAATGAAGACTTAGGGCTTCGGGCATATCGAAGAAAAACAGGACATCGTTTGAATGCCCGTCTAATGGACCTGAGACTGAAGGGATGCCGCGCTTTGTTGAAGCGGTACGCGGGAAAAAAATATCGGGAAATTCTTTTTTCAGATGAAAAATTTTTTACCGTAGAAGAGAGCTACAACAAACAAAATGATAAGGTGTACGCACACAGTAGTGAAGAAGCGAGCCACCGTATTCCGCGTGTCCAACGAGGTCATTTTCCATCCTCGCTCATGGTATGGTTGGGAGTTTCTTATTGGGGCTTAACAGAGGTACATTTTTGTGAGAAAGATGTAAAAACGAATGCAGTTGTGTATCAAAATACAGTCCTGACGAACCTTGTGGAACCTGTTTCTCATACCATGTTCAATAACAGGCACTGGGTATTCCAACAAGATTCGGCGCCAGCTCATAGAGCGAAGAGCACACAAGACTGGCTGGCGGCGCGTGAAATCGACTTCATCCGGCACGAAGACTGGCCCTCCTCCAGTCCAGATTTGAACCCGTTAGATTACAAGATATGGCAACACTTGGAGGAAAAGGCGTGCTCAAAGCCTCATCCCAATTTGGAGTCACTCAAGACATCCTTGATTAAGGCAGCCGCCGATATTGACATGGACCTCGTTCGTGCTGCGATAGACAACTGGCCGCGCAGATTGAAGGCCTGTATTCAAAATCACGGAGGTCATTTTGAATAAACTTTAGTGTCATAAGAATCTATGTTTTGTTAAGTTCATTTTGGTATATAAATGGTTACATAATGAATAAACTTGTTTCAATTATTTTATATTAAACATGTGACAGAATTTATGACCTGACTAGGTATAAGGGAGTTTTGTTTTTTAGCACTGTTATGAATTTCAAATGATATATAGCACAAGTTCGACTTAATAATTTGACTATTCTGTATTGTCTGTCTCCATACATTTGATTATAATTATTTCTAATTTATTACTTGTTACCAAGTATGTACAGTCATTTTTATATTTCAAATCAAATAATTTGCAAATACTATATAATAAAACATCGAAACATAACAATCGATAAATTCGATTTAAAAGCAAACGTACATCCCTATTACAGACTGACGTCTAAATAGCGAATTAAATTTCGTTTATAATTTGCGTGTATCTCTTTACAAGATTTAATTAATTAGTATACATGGGTAATTTGATTGAGACAGAGTTAATTAAATCCCAAACAAAAAACTTTGCTTGAATATCAGTGATAAAACATTAAGTTTTTTGATGATATTAGAGCTATGTAATATTGTAACAGCTAGAAAAGATAGATAAAAGTTAATAAATACTCAATTTTTACGACACGCACATTACATTTTTTTTCAACCAATCCTGATAATTTTAATTCAAACTTATTTTAAACGGTAAGCAGCGGCTCTGTTGTGCCTTGGCATTGCAGAAGTCTATGGGCGACGGTGACTACTTACCATGGCCCCCTGCTCACCACATTTTTTTTTTTTTTATGGAAAAAGGGGGCAAACGGGCAAGAGGCTCACCTGATGGAAAGTGATCACCGCCGCCCATGAACATCTGCAACACCAAAGGGCTTGCAAATGCGTTGCCGGCCTTTCAGGAAAGAATATGCTCTCTTCTTGAAGGTTCCCAGGTCGTAACGGTTCGGAAAGACCGCCGGCGACAGCTGGTTCCACAGAGTGGTTGTGCGTGGCAGAAAATGCCGTAAAAATCGCGCTGTTGTGGAACGCTGGACATCGAGATGGTGCGGATGGAATTTTATGTTTTGGCGCGACGTCCGATGGTGAAATTCAGCGGCCGGGATCAATCCAAACAATTCCTCGGAACATTCCCCATGATAAATGCGGTAGAAGATGCAGAGTGATCCAACATCTCTACGCAGAGCCAATGGATCAAGCCGATCGGAAAGAGCTTGATCGTCGATAACCCGAGCTGCCCTACGTTGAATGCGGTCAAATGGAAGTAGCTGGTACTGGGGGGCTCCCGCCCAGAGATGAGAACAGTACTCCATGTGGGGCCGAATTTGCGCCTTATAGAGATTTAGGCGTTGACCCGACGTGAAGTACCGTCTCGCCTTACTGAGCACACCAAGCTTCTTTGAGGCCAATTTGGCCTTTCCTTCCAATTGACCGCGGAACTGGACGTTGCTCGAAATGTCGACGCCAAGTATTCCGATATTGGGTTTGGCAGACAGGGGAGTGTTCTCTAAATGAGGAGTTACGACAAATGGTGACTTTTTAGCGGTTAACGCGCAGACTTGTGTCTTTTTGGGGTTGAATTGGACTAAGTTTAGTCGACCCCAGTCCGAGACTTTGGTTAACAAGGACTCGACTTCAGACACAAGTTTGTTCCGGCTCTCGTCGACGTATTCCCGAGAAATATTAGCACGGCCAGTGTACAGTACATCTACAGTGCTATCGTCTGCATAGCAATGAATGTTGCTGATTTGCAGCATGTCATTTATATGCAGAAGAAACAGAGTAGGAGACAGTACACAGCCTTGTGGAACACCAGCATTGACAAATTTAGGATCAGAGCATGCACCGTCGACGACGACCTTGATGCTCCGATCTGCCAAAAAACTGGTGATCCAGTTGCATAATTTCTCGGGAAGCCCATAGGAAGGTAGCTTCGAAAGAAGCGCCTTGTGCCATACCCGATCAAAGGCCTTCGCTATGCCCAGGCTGGCTGCAAGCGCCTCCCCCTTGGTCTCAACTGCTTTTGCCCATCTATGAGTTAGGTAGACTAGAAGATCACCGGCTGAGCGACCTCGACGAAAGCCGTACTGGCGGTCGCTAATCAGCCGGTGCTCCTCCAGGTACCGCAGGAGCTGGCAGTTGATAACGGACTCCATTATCTTGGAGAACAAGGAGGTGATGGCTATAGGCCTGTAATTGGACGGGTCCGAGCGGTTGCCTTTTTTAGGGATCGGGTGCACTAAAGCGGCCTTCCAGGATTTCGGGACTACGCCTAATGTATAGGAGTGCCGGAAAAGACGCGTTAAAACCGGTGCCAACTCCGGAGCACATGTCTGCAACACGATCGGAGGGATGCCATCGGGCCCACTCGACTTATGAATGTCCAAGGACAGGAGTGCTTTGCGAACTGCACTTTGCCGGAACTTAACCTCCGGCATCGTTGCATCGCACCGCGGGATTGTCGGTGGTGAATTTCCTCGGTCATCCAAAGTCGAGTTGGACGCGAAGAGAGAGCCCAGAAGATCGGCTTTCACCTTCGCGGCATGGGCCAGCGAGTCATCCTCCGTGTGCAGGGGTGGAAAAGATGGCTGACAGAAATTTCCTAAGACAGCCTTGGCGAGAGACCAAAACGCACGTGTTCCCGACGGGAGACGTGCCAGTCTCTCGCCAACTCTGCCAATGTGCTCCGACTTCGCCTTAGCAATGGCGCTTTTGAAGGACCTAGAGGCAAAGTTAAACTCCTTTTTAAATGCGCCGGTATTTACATCACTAGACGCCGACGCGTCAGCCCAGGCTTGGTAGCATTCCCGCTTTCGGCGTAATGCCGTCTTGCAGGAGCGACCAAACCAAGGCTGGGATTTGCCTCCGATGGGCACTGCAGAGAACGGAATAAAGAGTTCCATACCCTGAAGTACCACATCAGTGATAGAGTCAGCAACGACGTCAGGATCATCCGGCGAGAAGCAAATCTGCCCCCATGGGTAGGACGCAAAGAATGACCGCATTCCGTCCCAATCCGCTGACCTATAGTGCCACACGCGGCGGCAGCCCGCAAAGCGAGGCCGTGTTGAGTGCGTGACTGGCACTGTACTCCGGACAAGACAGTGGTCCGACGAACCAACATCCAAATTGGTTCACCTGTTTTGGAGATTGGCACTAAACCTAAATCAACATAAACATAAATACATGTCAATTTATACAGCAAATTGTCTGGAACTTTGGTCTAATGCAGCTTTTATAAAATACTAGCAGGCCCGGCAGACATCGTCTTGCCTGGAAAAGCAGCGCTCTTTGCCGGGCTGATTTGTGAATCTAAACCATCCAGGGCGCTACCCGACTGCATACAAAAAAAATATTCAAATCGGTCCAGCCGTTTTGGAGGAGTTCTGTGACATGCACACGTACAGTAGAATTATATATATAAAGATAATAGTAAAACGTTTTCAAGAACAAGTGCTGAATATGGCCGGTGTTTAGGTAAACGTCATTAAACAAAAGCAACACTCGGCGCTTTATCGGGCGGGCGGTGTGTGTAAAATTTAAATAGCCAGTTTTGCATAATCCCCGGTACGTTTGCGAACTGGCCGACGTCCCAACCCGGCTCTCATTGTGCTGGTGATTTTAGTTTTTGATTCGTGCTATTCAAAATATTCGGCTTTGCACTGAAAATATGTTTTTCTATCCGGTTGTTTTTAAATGCTGTGTGTATTTCCGATTGGACACCTATCATAAGTTGAATTTACTTAATTGATGATAAGGTTTTTCTATTCAGAAATACTCAGTATCAGCCCGGAGTCTGGAATTGTGCCCGGTATGGCGATAGGCTCGCCCCCTATCACATTATGGGACCGTAATAAATTCGGTGATAAGTGGGTGTATTGGTTACACCTCTGCCTACTCCTTCGGGGATAACAGGCGTGAGTGTATACTTGTATATTTATGTATCTATGCAATTTATTTTTGTATACCTAGTGTGCACAAGTAACTAAATTATAGTATCATGCTTATTTATCCTTTTTTTTGTTGTCGCGGGGAAAGCGTTTTATTACTACCGCCCGCTTCGGGGGGAAGCGGAATAAGAATAAAACGGTTATGCTGGACTAGCCGGTCTTACGACCCAGCATCCCCCTCGCCCGGATGATGGCTATCCGGGCAGCCGCTGGGTCGAGTCCCTACCCCCTATGTACGCCCCACCCGACACTACCAGCTAAAACCCCGCGGTGGCCTTCTTCGGTGCTTACGGAGTGATCCCGGGGTATTCTAAGGAGCGCAAGAATTGCTGCCGGAACCGCCCCTGCGCGGTGCTGCGTAGCAGCCCATCTCCATTGGAGGGCTTAGGAGCCCACGCGCACCGAACAACGACAGCGAACGAGGTCTTACCATCCGCGCTGCCGTCCATCTCGGGGTCGCACGATGCTCCGAAACTGGGAGTGCATCGATTCGGGCTGACAGCCCCCCGCTGCGAGCCCGCCACCACCGATGGCCCCAATTAGTCGCCTCATGCTTATTTATCCTAACAAAGAAACATCGGGTATTTTATAAACGAGAATTTTTATATTTGTGTATACTCATGGTTTTGTTTGCATACTAACTTGTACACGTAGTCTTTTACTGGCATTGTAAAACTAAAGGCACTAATTCTATTACTAAAATAAGCGAATTACTTTACTTATGTTTAATAATAATATTAACGAGATAAATAAAATTGAAAGATGAAAAAAAAGAATTATTTAAGAAGAAGAGCTAACTACATTTTATTTTTGCCGCTTGATATTCAGTCACACCGCAGATTAAATCGCATGATATATTCTATAAACCTATGGCCATAGTGGTTCTCCCAAAAATCACTTGAAACCTCGCAGATCTTCTCGCTATATCTCAAGGCATTAAATTGACTGAGCGGCCAATTCGGATAATCATCCACTCGGGTGATTTTGGAAATTGTTTTAGGGGAACGATTGAGGTGAATTTGCAGTTATTTGTGGTGACTTTTTACTTTGGGAGATAATTACAGTAATGCATTTACATTATCATTTAGGTTATACTTTCGACAGCTTACTTCCACACTGAGCATTGTTGAAGTAGCCTAACGTGGTTAGATACGACTCTTTAGATCTCTTAAGTAACGATCTTAAAGTAATAAGAGTTTTAAGTATACATAAAGTTTGAATTGTTCTTTTGACGGTATTGGTAACTAACCGTATTGCCTCAATGACAACGGTAAATGCAATTTTTAAATCTTTGCTAAGGTATAAGTTAATGATCCATTAACTGATTCTGATATAGCGGATAGATAAAAAAATCTCGATCTAAAAGACAGTTAACAAAAACGCTTTCATGAGTTTTCGAGTTGCCCAGGATAAAAGTTTATCTTACTTCTTACTAATATTATAAATGCGAATGTTTGGATGGATGGATGGATGTTACTCAATCACGCCAGAACGGCTGAACGGATCTGGTTGAAATTTGGCACTCTGTGTAAGGATAAGAGTATTGCATAGGCTATTTTGATCGCAGAAACGGTTCCTATGAGATAGCTAAATATAAACAGATGTAATCGCTTCAGATGCCTGAAGGATTATATACCTTTTCTTTTAAAATTTATTCCCACGTGCGCGGAGCCGCGGGCAACAGCTAGTGTTCTATTTCTATATAGCGACAAACTCCCTCCCTCCTTTATCATATAATAAGACGGAGATAACTAGTACTGTGAGAGTGCTATATGCACCTTATTTACCCCTTAGGTTGTACCTTATTTCACATTATGTAAAGCGTATAAAATTCAATCACGAGGGATCAAAACCTTGACTGCACACTTTGATGTGAACGCCAAAAGTTTCCTGTTCAGTAGAAGTCTTATAAACAATAAAAAACAATACACACTCAAGATCAAATCTCGACGGAACAAAGCAATCTAGCCAACAATGATAACAACCCTTTACAACGGTTCAAGTTTTCTTATTTAGACTGATAAAAATTCTACGAAAGTTATTCCTTGCAAGCTATATTACCTCTTAAAGTTCTAGATGAGAGATAGTATATGAGTTTTCCTTTCATGTTTTAAATCTGTACGTCGGTGAAATAATAAATTTAGGTCGAGTTCCGCGAAATTCCTGATTCTGCCGATCCAATCTATATAAAATTATATGTTAATATGGATTCCTTTCAGAATATTTTCAATAAAATGAATTGCGGTCAACTCAATTAAACCTTCTATCTCAATAAAATTTCTTTAATTACCCTTAATTCATGTAAAAATATTAAGCTGGCTTTTAATGTAAATTATCTTTGAAACTACTAATTCTATTTGAAACTGTGACTATCCCCTCTGCAGTATGTACCACTCCCAACTTATCGCTGCTTTTATATTAACACTAAATTTCATTTAACTATTTACTATATTGTTAGCAAAACGACTAAACAGACACACTGCACTGAGGAAAACTGTGCACACAATGATTAAACTGCAAATAAAATACTTGAATTGGGCTCAAACCCGGCTAGACTGCACGAGACTGAACCTTGGTAAGCCGAGGGTCGTTCTTTTATTACAAACTTTCACCCCACTCAGTCTACAATTTATCAAAGTACCCATACTTATTTCTTAGAGACCCCCAATATTTTTAATAAACAAGGTCTACCCTAATAATATTATAAATGTGGCATGTGATAATGATTTTAAACGAGGAAAAAATAATAAAACTAAGAGAACATATCAAACCTGGATTAACGTTCGTCTTAAATCTAGTAAATTCCATGCTAACGATTATCCATCCAATCGACTGCACGACAAACGGCTAACGCTACGCAAAACGAGCAAGAACTACTCACTGAGCCGTAAAAACCATTTCGTGTAAATAAACCACTGGGAGAGGAGAAAAAACGTCACAACAACCGTCCACCTCAACAACTGCGACGCTTCACACGCGCCTTGATATTGTAGTTGTTAATTAAAACACAGTGTCACCTACCCCCCACCCGGGGTTTGGACGTGATAGACCCTTCGCCTCACCCTTCCACCTTCTCCCTACTTCACAGGGTCGTTTTTTGTCCGTTCGTCCGATGTAATGTACAGTGTTAAAATTCTTTGCGCTTCACATGTTTCATGAAACACGTAACAGCATCGAGTTTGTCAACTATTTTTATTGTTTTTTTTTGTGCCAGTAACATTTAACGAGGACAAAATGTGTGCCAGTATGTTTTTATATAATTTGCACATATTGGCTTAGAGTAGTTTATATTGAACAATATTTTGACAATTAAAAATATGTAATCCCCCATTTTGTGGCGGCGGCCATCTTGGATTTACAGTGATACTGGATATATTAAATTGTATTGTCATCAGAACTAAAGGTGTGTACCAAATATCAGATCAATCTGTCAACAAGAAGGGGGTAACATTTCAATTAGTAAATTTGACCCAAAAAAAACACAACCAGGGCAAGCTAAAATAAAACCGTTTAAAAAGGACAATATCGAGAACCCACCTTTTTGTATCCTTGAAAATTGGATTCATTGATTTTATCCTGGATTGATATGCTTGTTCTTGTTTATGATAATATAACGTCTACATCTAACTTCCGTGGCACAAGGACCGATTCATTCAGCCGGACGACGAAACAACATCGAGGTGAAGGCGTCAAATCGTTCCTACGTGAGGCCGACTGGACGCCGAGCCTATGCTGATTGCTTCGTCACGTGCGCGGCTAGCTGCCTTGTTTATAGCGAGCTAGTGGATGGGCAAGTTGTCTCAAGAGCATACTTGCAGTTACCATGCGTTGGTTGTGCATCAACTATAACTTTTATACCTCCTGAGAATGAGAAAGAGTCAAAAGAGATAAAATTGAAGAGAGTCTTTGTTTGACTGACTAGACTGCCTCGGTGGCGCAGTTGTAATTGCGCATCCGTTACGACTGCTGTGCTCTCGGGTTCGATCCCCAGGTCGGGTAAAGTGATATTGGGTTTTTCTATCTATAAATTCTCAGTATTAGCTTGGAGTCTGGAATCTGTGCCCGGTATGGCGATAGGCTCACCCCTATCACATTATGGGACCGAAATTCGGCGAAAAGTGGGTGTACTGGTTACACCTCTACCTACCCTTTCGGGGATTACAGGCGTGAGTGTATATGTATGTAGTCTTTGTTTGAACTCGCTTTTCTCTGGAATTATCAGTCAGATTTGTAAAATTATTTTTGCACTCCACGGTGTATTTATTAACAAAGGTTATTGACAATATAACACCACATTACGGTACATGGGATCGGAGTGAACAGATGTCATAGGTCAACACCGCTACCAACATATATTTTATAATAAAGATATTATACAACTTAGTTGGTAGAAGTGTAGGAAGGATGTGGTACATCGATTAATCGATTTATACCCAAACGATTCAAGACGGTGCAAGACTCGGTGCATGTGATTCTGCGACTTTACCTGATCGACTTGCTACTGCGTTTGAGTTTCCATCCAAGTTGAAAGCACTTAAAATAAATCTTGTTTTGAAACAATAAAATCAATTTTACTGGCACGAAAACGAATTCCAAATTATCCTCTCATTTGAAGCCTCTGTCACAATTTAAATATATTTCTACGAACTTGAGTTTGTTCATATTCAATTCAAATTGAACTTTGTAAGAAATAATATCGACCTAAATCCCTCGGTGTTTTCTTGCAAAGTTTGTTTAAAGTTTTAGCGTGGGCGCGTCGAAGCGTAATATTCTTTGTAAAATATTGTAAATATAGACGAGAGAATACTTACAATTATTTGAAGTGGTTCAAGATTTTATAATTAAAACATTAGACATTAAGAAATGCTCGAATTTACTCTGGGTGTATGTACAATTAATTACAAAATTTAGAGATTTTAGACTTAAAAGATAAATACCAACAAACTAATTGTTAACTAGCTGTTGCTCGCGGCTCCGCCCGCGTGGAGGTCATGTTTGGGAGATAAAGTATACAATACAAAATACCAATTTTCATGCGTTTAACTTAAAAAACGACGGATTTTCATACAAACTTTCATCCCCTATTTAACCCCTTTAGTGGTGGTATTTCCAAAAACCCTTCCTTAGTGGATGCCTACGTCATAAAAGGTACCTACTGTCAAAATTTCAAGTCTCTAACCCCAGCCGTTTTGGCTGTGCGTTGATCGATCAGTCAGTCAGTTTTATACAGATATTTTTTTGTATCTTTCTGCTTTATATTTATACAAACAGAGTTACTTTCGCATTTATAGTATTAGTATGGATGCACCTAGCCTGCTCATCTCTGTATCAAGGTTGACTGGGAGGGAATGCCTTTAAAATTAGGTATGCCTATATACCTTGTATCTACAGAGCATAATTGAATAGAATAAAAATAAATCTTATATGGGTGTCTTGCCTGTTTATTCACCCGATAAAGATCAAAGCATTTTACTGAACAAAATCAATTTGATACTATCTTTTTATGCGTTTACATGTTTTGTCTTCTGATTTTGCATCGTCTGTCTGAATTTGGATATAATTAATCCTCAAAAAGTAGTGACATCAAATAAACGACCAATAAATAAATTGTAATTTTTTCTATACTCAAACAACCTGTACTATCCCTTGTCATCATCATCAGCCTATCGCAGTCCACTGCTGGACATAGGCCTCCCCCAAGATTCGCCATTGAACCCGATCTTCGGTTCTATGCATCCAATGTCTACCTGCAGCCTTGCGCAGATCGTCGCTCCATCTAGCAGGAGGGCGTCCCACACTCCGTTTACCTGTATGCGGTCTCCACTCAAGAACCTTACTACCCCAGCGGTCATCGGTTCTACGACAAATGTGACCGGCCCATTGCCACTTCAGCTTGCTTAGTCTTTGGGCTATGTCGACGACTTTGGTTTTCGCGCGAATAGCCTCATTCCTTATTCGGTCTCTCAGCGAAATTCCGAGCATAGCCCTCTCCATGCTACGCTGAGCGACTTTAAGCTGATGGACCAGTCGCACTGTGAGTGTCCACGTTTCGGCTCCGTAGGTCATCACGGGTAGGACGCACTGATTGAAGACTTTTGTCTTCAAACTTTGCGGTATGGGCGACGAAAAGACTTGACGAAGCTTTCCAAATGCTACATATTATTGTTTAAAAATGACTACCAGTTTTCATTGACGCAATACTTTATTACGTTTTTTTAAAGGACAGGCCATAGTCAATCGTCCATGCTGCCTAGTCCTACGTTTAAATCTTTATATACCTACAGTTTACACAAAAAATATTATTATTACAAAAAAAACATGAAACCCGCGACCCAATTCCACAAATGTAAACTGTAGATAATATTTGGACACTTTATAGACTATTTAAAACAACTTTCGAATTGACGCAAACTTGTACCGTGTCCATATATTCCTGGTCATTCTCCTTTGCACATTGATAATATTACTAGGATAAATTATTTATTTATTTATTTATACACTTCATATACATCGTATATAGGCGGACTTAATGCCAAAGGCATTCTCTACCAGTCAACCTTAAGGTGGTGCAGAGATAAGTAGGGTAGGTGCATAAAGCTAACGAATAAAAAAAACATTAAAATCAAATTAGGATGGACATACATAAATAGACTCCATACATACATAATAATATTGATAAATAAATATATATACATACATAAATAAACATATATAGATACATAAATATATACATAATATAAATTAAGTATAAAATAAATATAATATACTATGAATTAACGAGGTGATTCTGCAACTCCGTCCAGAAGTAATTGCCGACAATGCCGATAATGTTACAAGTTATGTCACGGGCGAGTCCCCACTCACCTTACAAGCGATGTGAACACTCAACCATGAAGTCACGTTGCCTGCCACGGTTTATCTGGTAACAAGGGTTTAACCATGATCCGTACGGTATCCAATACAATCATAACTCTCATCTACATAAACTTGTTATAATACTTAATTAAATTAGTTTACGTTCCCTGCCTCCCCTATACGCTTGTTTAGGGCTGCCATGTTTTTATTGATATTTTTTAAAATTTATTTTTTTATGGTTTTTAATTTTACTTTTTATTTTACCCGACTACGGCGAAGCAAAAGGGAGGGTTATGTTGTTGACCGGTATATGAGTATGTATGTATGTTCATCTGTTCCCTCATAACTTCTAAACTACTTGTCATAATTTGACAAATAAAGTGTCGTTGGAAGCGTCTTATCTGTCCGCTGGTTATAGGCTATGTGACGTCACAGTAAATTGAATATGGCGCCCTCAAGAGGGAACGAAGTCAAAAACAAAAAAAAATTCGCCCCACCTCAGCATGAGTGGCATCATTGAACAGGGATTTTAAAATGAAGATAGTGTTTGGTATATCATATTTTTGTCAAGTATACCGTTTGCGAGATATATCCCCTGAATTTCATAAAAACTAATTTTTACCCGAATACGGTGTCGTAGTGTTTGTTCATCGGTATGTTATTTGTATTATTTTTAAGCACACGCGAAAGATCAGCTAGTGCCCGCGGTTTATCAAGCTTATCTCTATCTCATATTATTAATGCCTCACAGTTACTACATGCCTATCACTATTTTTTTCTAATAATACATCAACACAATTCTTTATATCACCGACTTTAGAATTGAATGCAAAGTCTCACCGGGCACAAGACCAATGAGGCGTTTAAACAATGATTATTCAAACAAAATTGTTTTGGTTGTACAAAAAATGTTATTTATTATGGTAATAAAAGTGTTTTCGCGTGGGTCCGGTGATTTATTCCGGAGATATTGTAACTTTTACCTGATGTTACGCTGTTAAAATTTTGAGATTCGATAATTAATTTCTGTTTGTGATAGATGAACGTTAATATTTAATTTATTGTTTCCGACAGCGCAGTAAGTTTTAAAATTTTGAAAGTCTTAGATCTGAGTTGTTTGGTGCTTCTTCTAAGACCTGTGTATGTTTCCCAAGCACCACATTATACTTAAACTTCTTCAATGTGTTTATAAGAAATGTATTATAATTGAAGTATATCATGTTGTGACAAATAAAAAAACATTGCTGGTATGTTTAAAATATATAAAAATGAGAGGAACAAAATAAAAGTGATAAATAAATAATAATAAATACACCCAACAACACATACACACACACACCGTGTGTGTCACACGGTGGTACGGTCCCACAACACCCAGACCCGAAACAAATATCTATCTGTCACACAAACACTGTCTCAGTGCGGGAATCGAACCCACGGCCTCTCTTTTCACAGCTGGCTTCTCGCCCCTCCGCCACGTCAATCAATAAATAATTTCTCAATTGAACGAGGAAAGTTGTTTTACACTACGCATGTTGACACAACGCTGCACTCTTTCAATTCAGATTCAATCCAGACAAAATAATACACAACCTTGCATTAAACAAACCATAGAGAACAAAGCGATGACTTAATTAAAACCTGTAGATGGCAGCCCTGTCGCGAGTGCTTTGTCTTCTGTCGCGCGGACTTATAATTGTGTTCAAACAACTTTTGAATATATTAAAGTTGTTGCTTGTATCTGTTTAATTAATTCTTTGTTCGTGCTGTGATGAGTTAGTAGGAACGTGGGTTCTAAGAATGGTATCGGGTGTACAAAGCGTCAAGTTGTTTGAAACCGTTAAAAAATGTTTCCTATAGATTCTGGCGTTCTCAAATTGAATTTGAGTGTATCGTACGTATTGCTAGTTAAGCGATTTGTGTATTTGATTTATTTTTATCCACCTGTTAATCAAAAGCAGAGGGGATGTATGATAGGAGACTAACGAAATAGATACACAAGGCGAGTGTGAATAATGTCACCCAATTTGACGACATCTTCAGTAAAGGATACGTCAAGGGTATCAAACCTACAAGAATACATGAAGTGATTAATAAAAGCATATTAATCTATTGGCATGTAAAGATTGTGTATACTAGAAATCTATAGTCTCCACCTACCCCTATGGGATGAGAGCGTGATATAAAGTATGTAAATCGAAGCTAGGATCGCTAATTTCATAGCCATAAGTACATCATTTACCATACTGCGATACCTAAATTAAAAAAATCTGGCAAGAAAAATATTTTCCTTCAGAAGTATTTATTTACTTTGAGAAAGAAAGTTGATTTTGTAGCACTTAATGTGCTACAAAATCAACTTTCTTTCTTTATTAAGAAATTCTTCAGACAAATATAATTTCACTTGAACATCAAACTAAACTCTAAGTAATCAAAAATCACGAATCCGTTCACCAATTAAGGAGGAAAACTCGGAACGAATCTAAATTTCCCCTTTACCTCCATTTCTCTTCGACGGCTCTGATGTGATTTTTTATCGAATCATTAAGATAAAAAAGTTTAGTTGGCGCATTAATGTAACTGGCGTGCTTGTTAGGTGAAACCACAGAGTAGGAGCACAGAAGGACCAGTCCGAACATTATTTTTAATTTTCGTATTTCTGCCATACCACATGTATGCACACAGTTGAAATATCTCACTATCTCCCTCGCACACCTGCACCGTAATGGCCATTCTAGTCGGTGACGTCACACCGTGCACCTTTTTTCTGGTATTAGACAGTTACAACTTTCTTAATATTTGAAAGCATCTTAATTATTTTTAAACGGATTTAGAATAATACGTTTTGAGTAATGTAAATAATAGAAGATATCGTGTTAACTATTATAAATATTACTCTTATTTGCCTCACGTAAATCTGTTAATATTGAATCAACCAGTCTAATTGGGATGTACGAAACTAAATTACTTACTATACGTGTTTAATTATTTTGTATTCTACGTTGATTATAATTCCCAGCAAGCTATTATTCCAACCCGAAACTATTTAGAGTTGTATAAAGAAAAGTAGCGGGCTACAGTCGGCTAAATTCAAAATGATTTATAGAACTTATAGGAAATTAGTTCGATGAAATAAAATAACATGTTTATATCCGTTCATCGATGTTCATGTTTCATTGACCCCTAACATCCTACACAAATTAAAAGCATTGTGGCCCAACAATATTTTGATATGCTTTGTGGGATTGATTTCAATCAATCAATTTACCAATCCTGACTGTGCTACTGCTGGGCACGGTCCTCTTCTACTAATGGGAGGAGTGTTAGTTCACCACACTGGCCTAATGCGGGTTGGTGGAACTATCTCTACAGTATCTCTCAGTATAGAATTGATATTGAAAACTCAAACACAAATTATGATTGCCTTGTTCCCCAAGCCGCAGCCGGCGGGAATAGAATCCACGACCTCTCGTTTCACAGCTAGCTCAGTGCCCGTGGAGGTTGTCTGTTGTAATATATGGACAATGTCGACATGATCCATCGCAACAAGCCCTTGTTGCGTTTTAATTAATCGACCTTGCGACCTCACACGCCTCACTCCTAATTAAATGTGTACAGTGTAGTTCATACTTTAATTAATTATTACATGGTATATAAAGTGATTTGCCACCGTGCCATGAAGAGGACTATGCTACGCTAAACCTGATGTGGCAAAATCAGATGTTGTACCATTAGAAGGCATTCAAAAGTAAAATACGTTTAGATAAATGAAATGGAATGGAATGGAGTTGAAAAAAAAATATCACCGCAAAATACACAATACATAGGTTCTATAAGAACAAAATCAACACGACACTGTATTTTGCTGACCATCAAAAAGTACATAGAATGAAAATTTCCTTCGATTTCCTCATAAGGCAAGCCAGTATCGAGATAGATATGACATAAAGTATCAGCAAGGAGAAATGGCAGAAAAAAAATAAGACAATCTCATTGTAAAAGAGTTGAAGATATAAAAGCGGCAGCAGGAAAGCTTTAGATATAAAAATTAAATTAAAATGGTATAATATAGGTCCTATATTATATGATATAACTGTTTGCTTTTACTCCTTCTATTTTTCTATACGAGTAGTATACGTAAGTGGTAGTGAAAAAAAGAATATTCTGAACTTTGGACTTTTACTCTGCTATTTCTACACTAACCCATACATACATACATATACACTCACGCCTGCCTGACAGAAGGGGTAGGCAGAGGTGTAACCAGTACACCCACTTTTCGCCGGATTTATTACGGTCCTATAATGTTACGGGTTGGGGAGAATTTCCTTTATTGTGATTTTATTGTAACTGTGCAAAATGTGAAAAAATTACAAACATGTCGACACAACATGGAAAGAAGCATGCTTAGTATTAAGAGAAGAGATAAACAGAACCTGAAAAGTATACGAGAAAAAAACAAAAATCGCTGACGTATCACACACAATAAATAAACTGAAATGGAAATGGGCAGGCCATTCAATAAGAAGTAATCAAGATAAATGGGCAAAATTATTAACGGAATGGTACAATGGGAATGGAACAGAGGGTAAAAGAAAGAGAGGACGTCCTTTCCGAAGATGGGAAGATGACCTAAAACTGTTTGCAGGTGCAATGTGGAGACGTAAAAGTCACGATCGAAGCCTATGGAGGGGTTTGGGGGAAAAACTACTAAAACTAGTTATAAGATTGTTAATAAAGACTATCATTATCATTAATGTGATAGGGGGCGAGCCTATCGCCATACCGGGCACAGTTCCAGACCCCGGGCTGATACAGAGTATTTATAAATAGAAAAACCCAATATCACTTTACCCGACCCTGAGATCGAACCCGAGTCCTCGCATAGCAGCCGTAACGCAGACGCAATTACAACTGCGCCGCCGAGGAAGTACACTAACCCACGATATAAGTATAAAGTCACATAGACTTGTTTAAGAAACTATACTAAACGAGTTTAAAACACACACAGTTTAATCACAGTACTTACTGCTTGTAGAGAGCAACCTGTAGTCAAATCCACTGGAGACAACTTATAGTGTAATTTATACTGATTTTATAAAGCTAAAGATATTGTTTGAACGCGCTAGTCTTTGTAACTACCAGTTGGATATGAAAAATTATTTTTGCATTTCATATAGGTTATAGGATATTTCACATCATGTTACGACCCACGGGAGCGAAGCAAATGGCTATCACGAGGGCAATGCCACGAAACCGCTGGCTTCTGATTTACAGACTTTACCCATCCATCAGTCATCAATTTAAATTGAGACAGTTGGAGAGTTCAGTTGGAGTGGAGACCGCGTTTAGGCAAACGTAGTGTGGGACGCCCTGCTGCACGATGGACCGACGACTTGAAGAAGGTGGCGGGTAGCGGGGTGATGCGGGCTACCCAAGACCGGGATGGTTGGCGTTCACTTGGGGAGGCCTACGTCCAACAGTGGACGGCAACAGGCTGAGTATAAAATTGAGGTTTTACTTGGCGCTTAATTTTATCCGTAAAATCTTTATTATTCCATTAATACACAGAAAATATATCAAATGGCATTCCTAACCTTTTGATTGTTTTAAATCTGTGATAAACCCACGGTCCCTGCGCATATAAGGACCCGGACAGACAAATAAACAAACGAAAACTGTGGCTCGAAACCAAATTCACAAAACAAACAGACACACACAGACTGCAGAAATAAAAAGTATACATTCCTTTATAGTTTTTTTTGCACTCGGACAGCATCTAAGTTGATTGGTCCTTTGAAGCCATATTTCATTTTATTTTAAGCGTAGTGTAATGTGAAGAAGCTTTTCGCCGGCATGATTATGTCGACTAGCGAGGAATAGTTGTCTCTCGTTACTTGATATTCTAACTGGACTACTGTGCCTCCCATCAGGTGCAGTGTGGTCACTCAATACTCAGTCAAATCCACTGTCCAAGTGACACCGCGGTAAAGTGGTGGTGATTTTACTGGAAGCTTCTATGGAGTTTTCAAGGTAACATTAAAAGACACGTCACCGTAATGTATATCACTTGCTTACTCTTATGTACTCGTTTATGTACTTACTTTGTATCCTCATTTTTAAATATTTGAGAGTCTCACAGTCTAGCATGGTTGACTAAGAAGGCCTAAAACTACACGAAATAGAACATAAAGAATCAAGAGCTGGAAATTCTCCTGCAGATTTATAAAAATAAAACTGAACCCAGTCTGCTCTTGATTATATTTCGTCACGTTACATCATAGACAATACAGCAGTTACTAATATGTCACCTACGGCCTGACATCCTCAATCAAGTTTGGGCAACATTATCTATTTAAATATATTTTAGCATGCAAGAAATACTCCGCGAACATCCCACATCCTGTGAGTTAGTCATAACTACGTGACCTGAATGCTAGCTAAGGTAGTCGGGAGACTCGGATGTTAGGTAGACGGGGAAATGTTGCTTTTTGTTGTTAGGGACATGTGTTAGAATCTGTTCGAGAAATGGGATGGTATTGTGTCTGTTCTTAGTAAAAAAAGGTTGCGTAACTTCTCATGTATCAAGAGGGTGTTAGGCAAAAGGTGATAAGTAGAGAATAAAAATACTAGCCAAAATCAACTTTATTTCCATAATATTAACGTTACAAATACGCTTAATATGCACATGAGGGCGAGTATTGCCAGTTTTTGTACGGACACCGGTGTCCGAATGATCCGTGACTGTTAAAATTATCTCTAATTTATATCTTCTTCACCATCTTGCCCATGGCGTAGTATGAAGAAGTAGGCTGGCATGATTGTGTTGAGTAGCTAAGGATATATTATCTCTCTCTACTTGATACTCTAATTCGCCTGCTCTTCGCTTACCATCAGGTACAGTGTGGTCACTTTGACGAGCCATCATAAATATATACTTCTAATGTGTAATACTCTTAGCGTATTTAACATTACTCTACTTGATAAATACTTGATATCTATGGTTACCGTTAGTTATAAGGTATTACCTTCACACTGTCAATGTAAAACCAATAATAGTCTATTGTTCTATGTACAAATTGTCGCCAAAGAGTTAGACAATACAAATGAATGATCTCGACCTTAGATGTCACTAACCTTTAATTTGTCTGTTGCACCGATGATGTCTTGGATTCGATTCTCAGACCAGTCAACATCTGTGTTGATTTTCTCTATTCAAAAACACATATAAGTTGCTCGGTATTTGGAATTTTTGCTTGATATGCTAATAAATTGACCTTTGTCACATCATGAAACGAGAATAAGGTCCACGAAACATATTTTGATGTTCTTTGGTCGATAGCGTTTACTTTACTTCAAATAAATTAAAAACTTATGAAAAGGTACAAAGGATAAATGGAAACTTTTCAACGGATATCGTTTTTTTAGTTTTTTTTAATCCTCGATAGAGAGATGAGCAGACGTGCCACGTAATGGTAATTAATCTCCGCCGCCCATAGACTTCTACAATGCCAGGGCCCAGCAAAGCCGCTGGCTACCGTTAAAGTTCTAGTAATGGTGGATTTATTTGGAGTTCAATCACTTTTTAATATTCGGTCGCTTACGCGTTCATTAAAGATTATTTTAGTAAATATTCAATCGTGCATACGAACTGGTGTAAAATGAGTACAACCCCCGCTAACGGCAATCAGAATTTAATATTTGAAATAGTGACTGGGTAGATTTAACCGGAACAAACCGGAAAGTGCCCGGGATTCTAAAGATGGATTAATCACGGATTCCGCTTTTAATGAAAGTGGAAATTGGAAGTCCGAAGGGTTTCTTTTTTAATTTGCTTTTTCACGTCCATACATTGGACCTTTTGTCTTGGAAGCTTTTCAAAGGAGTTTTTCAAAGGTTTTTTGTCACCGCCCCTCTGTGATTTGGCGAATTTTTCACTCACATTCTCTCTGTGATTAATTTCACTTTGCCGGAACAAATTCTGAACTCCTTTTGGAGCGATAATAGCCCATCTTGGCCGAAATGTGTTTCTTTTAGGCTAATAACTTTCAGTGATCTTGTTTGAATAGGTTATTTTTTTATTCATGTTAACACTCCTTAACATGAATATAACGTGATTTTCATTTTAATTAAGTCTTTATAAACGTGGGTACTGTTTAGATAGGATTATGCAGTTGTTTCTCTGCATTTTGCGGTCATCAACCTTTGCCGCGTCCAATCCACCGTCTGTGGCATTTATTTGCAAAGCAACTAAACCACAACTAGTGTTATTGTCCCGCCCTTCCCCCATCTTCGTCTTTATATAATTATCTAGCTATTGCTCGCGGCTCCGCCCGCGTAGATGTTATTTTTGGAAGTAAAGGTATATAATCCATGGAGGCATCTTAAGCTATTACACCTTTCTATATTTTGCTATCCCATAGGAAGCGTGCATCTTTCCGGGATAAAAAGTAACCTGTCATTTTCTGATCCCTAAACTCCCACTGTGCAACAAATCATGTCGATCCCTTGCTCTGTGAAAAACTAAACTATCCCACGGGAACTGTACATTTTTCGGGATAAAAGTAGCCTATGTGCTATTCCAGAATATAATCTATCTCTGTGCCAAATTTCAACCAGATCCCTGTCCAGCCGTTATATTGTGACTGAGTAACAAACATCCATCCATCCAAACATTCCGCATTTATAATATTCGTGGGATAGAAAGATAATAAATAAATTTAAACCAGTCAGTCGCATAGTCTGACCCTGAAGATACGAGTCTCGTCGTGGGTATCAGGAACTACAAGAGACTTTCGGTCTCACAAGAGCTATATTTTTGGATCACATGAACATATGTCTGTCTCGGTGGTGCCGTTGCGGTGCGACTGCTGTGCTGAGGTCTCGGGCTCGATCCCTGGGTCGGGTAAGAGAGATGTTGTGTTTTTCTACCACGAAATACTCAGCATTAGCCCGGAGTCGGAATTGTGCCGGTATCGGCGATAGGCTCGCCCCCTACATCGTGGGACTTTAAGCTTGGCGAAATGTGGGTGTTCATCTGTCTACCCCTTCGGGGATTACCGGCGTGAGTATGTATGAACGTATATATTTCAGTGCCAAAAATGTTCGAAACGAATCTCTCCTTTATCGAACGGTTACGTCACGAGAGCTGTATGAAAAACGAGACTTGAAAACAACTTTGTTTCTAGTAGAGATTACAGCCTTCTATCAGACAGGCCTAGGCCGCATTAGCGTCTACCCACTGGGGCAATTTAAAAATGATTACTAACTCACGCTATGTTATTAGTCTAAAAATAAATGAAAAGAGCAATCAAATTATATTATACTTCGTATCGACTCTAGCCTTCTACAATTTAATTCATAACGACACTTATGCGTGAAATGCAGTGAACCATTTTACCGGGTCATTATAAGATACCCACTAAAAAAATTGCCTGAAAATAAATCAACTAATATGCATATTCATAGGGATGTAGAAGTATCGACCACGCTTCGGCCCATGACCGGTATATTACGCTTTGTTACCGGAATCTTCCGGTATTTTGTTTATAGTAATTCCGGTGTACCCTCACTAAGCTTATGAAATTGTATGAATATTATATGGCCAGAAAATTCCTTATTTGCTACACAACTTGTGAAATTAAATCAAATCAAAGTTACATGTTCAGATTTACATCAGTCGACGGTCGCTATTACTTTTCCGGCTTTCCTTAAACTTAATTTAGATCATAGACTTAATAATAATATAATAATACTAGCCCTGTATTAAACATTGTCCCACTGCTGGGCACGGGCCTCCTCTACTAATGAGAGGGGTTACGCCTTAGTCCACCACGCTGGCCTAATGCGGGTTGGCAGACTTCTAATACCTTCGAAAAATTCTCAGATATGCAGGTTTCCTAACGATGTTTTCCTTCAACGTTAAAGCAAGCGATAATTAACATTTAATACACACATAACTTTAGAAAAGTCAGAGGTGTATGCCACTTGGGTTTCGAACCTACGACTTTCGTCTTGGCAGTCCGTACCGCAACCAACTATCGGCTATCGCTGCTTATCATAGACTTTAATAAAATAATTTTATAAAAATACTTTTACTATCCACTCGGAAAACGCCATTAGCATGTATATAACTCATTAAAACGTATAAGCATTATAAAGAAATCCTCTTTATGACTTGATCAGTAAAAACCAAATAAAGCTCACAACAAATCCTGCAGTAAAAGCGAATGAAAGAAATAACAGTAACATTAATCGTTAAACACGTCCAAGTGTAGTTACATATTGCTATAACCGTAGCTCCTAAAGCCAGTGCACTCCCGCATTAAGCCGTGTTGCAATCCAGCCTACACAACTTTCATAATATCGCTAGTTATATTGAATTTGATATAAACTTCAATAAGAGATCATGGGTCCTTTAGGCGTAATGTGAATAAGCTAAACAGCAGGCTGGCATGATTGTGTTGAGTAGCGGGGGACAGACTGTCTCTCGCTACTAACTACTTGATACTCCATCTGGACGGCACTTACCATCAGGTGCAGTGTGGTCACTTTGGCGCGCCTGAATAAAAATAATTATTTCAGATGAGCTTGATCTTGATTTTGATCGTGAATACTGTGTGGTCTAGATTACTAATGCCATGTAATGTATCTGAAAATGCTAAAAAGGCATCTGTACTATAGCACAAGGTTTGAAAGTGCAGATGGGTCAATTAATGGTAAATGTTTTGTAGAGGGTCTAGAGTTGAGGTACGATCTTTGACCGTTTTGCGGCCCTCTGAGTACTCTGACATTCGACCCTCGACCACTTCTTCACCTTCTTGACCTTTTTGCCCGTGGTGTAGTGTGAGACAGCAGGCCGGCATGATTGTGTTGAGTAGCGGGAGATAGACTGTCTCTCGCTACTCCATAGTAACATCACGATCACGTGACACTGGCTAACATGCCGTCTTTTGGTTATCTAGATAAATAAAAATGAAATGACAAACGCAAAACCTGAAACCTGTTGGACGGAATTGGTGATTATTTAATATAGTTTAAATAAGGCCTTTAAGGAAAGCTAGTAAAAAATAAACAAAAGAATATCATCAAAAAGACTTTATAAAATCCGAAAGAATACACCCACTTAGACGAAACAAAGGGCTTTTTAATTAGACTCAAAGACAGATACTGTATTGCTAGTGCTTTTCATTGTTTTTGCGTCGTCGATAAAATAAAAGTTTATTAGGTTAACACTATTAGAGTTGTTTTGACTGGGTTGTTTTAAATCATCAGTTTGTTCCACCGATCGTAACAAGCAATCGTTCACGATATTTAAAGGTTATATATTTTGACAACAATATGTCAGAATTTATAGGTGGCCATTCTTATGAAGGCTTTATTACTGACTGTTTGAAGGTGCGTTTTTTAGAACATGTTGGAAACAAAGAAATTCTTGAAGGGGCGACCAGTCCGGCGACAGCGACACTATCGCTTTTATTTCTATAGTTGTGTTTGATTTTTTTCTCGAAAAATTAATGACATAACTCAAACTGATGCTTATGCCGAAAATGTAGTCATAATTGCACCCATAGTTCGCCTAGTTTATTTCTGTGCTATGATTTTTTTTTCAGAATAACTACTGCCCCATATGGACAGGAGGTGGGACAGTTTTATTAAATTCTCGGTCTTACGTTTCAGTCTTAAGTCCAGGAAACTTCGGACTGCTTTTTGACCGTCCGCCCGTCATAGAAATAGATGGTGACCCTATCGCTCTGTCAGTCGCAAATTTCAATCCCTGGCAATGCAAGATATATGAAAATTGAGAACATAAAGTACTTGGTCCTATAATTGGAAGCTATGGCCTCAAAACTTGATGTTATTTAAACACAGCTGCTTAGATTAAGAATATAATTGACAATATCTATATCGCTACAACTTCAGTAGAATCAGCACAGCGCGATCAAAATAGAATTCCTGCAAGCGCTACTAATATGAACCTCGGGAGTTCCGTTGAGGATTTCATGTCCGTTACAAGGGATGTGAACACAATCAATTCATTAATACTAAGAAATCATTTCTGGATGCTACGTTTCATAGATGGCCGGCAGTGGTGGTCAATATAATATTGCTTATCTTTATGCCACGGTGTCAGATTGGACCTCTTTGCACCAATTAATGTGTTAGAAATAAGAACGCACATGAGGCTTGGTATTTGAATTGGACATTGATGTGAAGATTGCGTCGAATTCTCGTGAATGAGCCGAAAAATCTACACAAGAAACATCTCTTGCATTTTAAACGCTATCGTCCCCAATTCTCCCTTGTTCATTGCTCGAGCATCATCCTTCAGCGATCCTCAATCATTACTTTTGTTTATTTATTTTTTAAAGTTCGATGGACTGAATCAAACATATTATGTAATAACTCAATATCCGTTTGTTGTTCTCGTTCAGCGAACTGGCTTAACAAGAGCTGTCAGTCGTCGAGATTGCCCGATTTTAACATTGCTATTGTCTGTTAACAATCGATCAACTATGATGAGATGTATATTTATATTGATTAATTTGTTTGATATGCTACGTCAAGATCTATTTAGTACTGCTGATTTGTAAATTACGTTAGTCGCCTTCGGAAGGAGGTTTTTAAAAACGCAATTAAATTTGACAAATGTATATTTAGTATAACTTAACTAGGTACAATGAATCGGCACTTATAAATCTGATTGTCGCGTCTTCCCTCGACGACGATCGAAGAGTGAAAGCGTTGCTGCCAAGCAGTGGCGGTCCCACGTTGCGGGTGGTCATCAAGGTGACTCATAATTCAGGATTCTGCTGATGGTGCAGATCCGTGGGAACTTTAAGGTTTTTCACCAGTGGCTACTCGTAACACCTCCCCTCCTAGACTGACAACTATTTGCCAATGTTTAATGCAAATGTTGCGGTTCTTCTATCTTGAAGTGGTATCTCGGTGGTGGTTGTGGGAACATTTTCGTCGTTAGCATGTGGTGCGGTTTCTGGTTTCATATATCTTCTGCGAATGTAAAATGTAACACCTAATATGATGCTCAGTATTACAAAAGTGTATATTGGAATTGTAATGTGATGAATGCTTGATGGGTCAATAGCATCTGGCATCACTGGAACTTCCATGGAAATTTGATTCTGTATGTCATGTAATTTGTTCAAATCGATTGTTGTAAGATTATATCGGGGTCCATTATTCTGAGAAATCGGTACATCTGGAAGCGACATTATTTTCATTGGTTTCCCACGCAGCTGGTTATTAATATTAGCCAAGGTGAACTCAGAAGTTCTAATCTTGCAGTTTTGTGGAATAGTGGCTAGGAAACTTCCTTCCATGAATTGATGTTGTTCTTGACTACATAATGTTTGAACTTTAGTAGGTCTTGGGAATGATATAATATAATGTTGGTTATCTAGCTCGATTAGAGCCTCCTTGTACAGAGAGATAGGCGTGGGGTGACACGTTTCATCTATCTCCTGTGAAATGATTAGGCGGTGGACGCAATCTCTTTGAGTCCTCATTTGATGATTTACTTTCTCTTCGCATAGATACCATGTATCTATCTTCGGGCATTCCGCCTCTATATACACATATTCATTAAGATTGGTTGCCATATATGGGAATGGGGATAGAATAACGTTGTGATTTTTATTGGGAACGGGACAAAGTCTGTATAAATTATATGTAGACGGAGAAGTAATGGGAAACTTTAAGACTACTACGATTTTTGAATCTATAAAGTAAGTGCCCATTCTAATCATATTATAATAATACCTTATGTCTAAGTCTAAAATTTGATTTGTGCTATAAATATTCTGTAATGTGCGTATCATACTTTTTATTTCACTTACATCTAAAATAGAATGGTGCATGGTGCTACTAATGCTAAAGGCTAATATGTTTTCTAATCTAATAATTTCATCAGACAGATCTTCGACATTTTCGCTTATAATAAGAAACAGCTGAGATAGTTGAGCGTAAAATGGGATTCGATCGTTGCCCGTACTTGTAAAATTTATAACATAATTCAATGCCCTGATTATTTTCTGTTGATTCATAGTTAAATTACTAAGAACTTGGGATTGCTTTATGGTCATTTCCTTAAATAAGCTTATATGTGTATTGTAGGATTTTGATAGTTTAAGGTCATTATTCTGTAAAATTTTAAGAGAGTGTTCAAATCTTAATGCGTCATCGTGATCAAGGTTACCCGTTATGCTTTTTATAAAGGTTCCGAGAGGATTTATTAGTCCCCTCTTAATTCGTGCTGGTTCCAAAGAGTCAAGTTGGCGAGATAGCTTATTAAGTTTATCAAATAAATGTGTGGTTTGGTATTTGAACAGGGTTAAATTTCGGTTCGATAGTTTGTTCGAGGAGTTATCGAGTTCTGAGTATAATGAATTGATATGATTGCGTATATTATTTATGTTAATTTCTTGTAGGAATGTATGGAAGTGGGAAGTGATCTTCGTGGGTCCTAATTCGAAGGGTAATATTCCAGGTCCGTCACGAAGACTGTCAAGTCGGATGTCTTGTGCTTGGCCCAGGGATGTCAGGCCTATTTGGATCCTGTAATACGTTAGGGTTATTAGTTTTAAAAGGTCTTTTAATTCTATGTTTTGCAATGCGGCCTCGTTTCTTGGAAGTATATATATGTATTGTAGAGGTTGTGTATAGCGGATTGTCTTGTGTTGGATCATGAGGCAGTGGACTACTTAGTGGTCTTAAGCTAGGTGCAGTGTCAGTTGATGATGCGCTTATCAGTGGTCTGTCGTCAGGTGCTGTGACAGTAGAAGAGCTGTGAGAGACTTTAATAGATTCTGCTTCTTCATTATGAATTTCTATGCGTGAAAGGGCATCTGCGTTACAATTATGTTTGCCTTTCTTATATGTAACTGTGAAATTAAATTCGGATAGCTTTAGTTTCCATCTAGTGAGCCTTGAGTTCGATTCTCTTAAATTCATTAGCCAAAGTAAAGGCTTATGGTCTGTTACTACTTTAAATTTTCGTCCAAAAAGATAATGTCTAAAGTATTTAGTGGCCCAAACTATGGCCAGGAGCTCCTTTTCTATAGTGGAATAGTTTAATTCACTGTCGTTAAGAGTTCTTGATGCGTATGCAATGGGTCGGTCGGAACCTATGGGTCCTTGTGACAAAATAGCTCCAATGGCAACGTTAGAAGCGTCTGTGGTTAGTATAAAGTCCTTTGTGAAGTCGGGATACTGTAATATGGGGTCATTGGTCAGTAATACTTTACAGTCTTCAAAGCATTTAACGTATTCGGAGGTCAAGTTGATCTTAGCGCCTTTTTTTAAGCATTTAGTCAGGGGTTTAGTTAATCGAGCAAAATCTGGTATAAATCTCCGGTAATAGCCTAATAGTCCTAAGAAACCTTTGATTTGTTTAGAGGTCCTTGGAATGGGATATTTCAGAATTGCATTTATTTTATCTGGATTGGGTTTCACGCCTTGCGGGGTTATAACGTGTCCCAGGTATGGGGTTTCATGCTTTAAGAATTCAGATTTATCCATCTGAATTTTAAAATTTGATTCGCGTAGTCTATGGAATATCTTTTTTAGGTTTATTATGTGTTCTTGTAATGATGTCGAGAACACTAAAATGTCGTCCAAATAGACTACACAAATTACATTCTGAAGATCTCTCAGCACGTTATCCATTACCCTTTGGAAGGTAGATGGGGAGTTTTTTAAACCCATAGGCATACGAAGAAATTCGTAATGGCCATGGTCAACATTAAATGCTGTCTTATGGACGTCTGACGGTTCCATTTCCACCTGGTGAAATCCACTAGCCAAATCTAGGGTTGTGAAGTATTGGCACTTGCCTAATTTATCTAGAATGTCTGTTATATTAGGTATGGGATATTTGTCGTCTATGGTTTTGTCGTTAAGTTTACGAAAGTCGACTACTAGTCTCCACTTAATTTTCCCTGACGCATCCGCTTTTTTTGGCACAATCCAGATGGGAGCACTCCAAGCGGATGTTGAAGGTCGAATGATTCCCTGTTCTAGCATTTTTGCTATCTGGTTTTGGACTTCTTGTCTATGTATGTATGGGTACTTGTAACTTTTACTAAATACGGGGTGTTCGTCAGTTGTTCTGATTTGGTGCTTTATCTTATTAGTGAAAGAAAGGGGTTCATCCTCTACGTAAAATACATCTGAATATTCTTTGCACAAATTCAATAAATTTGCTGTCTCCTCTGCATTTAAATGATCTGTGCGCAACTTTGATAAGACTTGTCGCGTGCGCTCATTCGAGGAATTAGTCACAGGTGCAAATTGTTCGTTGTAAATGTGTGTCTGATTCTTAGAAATTGATGCGTCGAGTCCACTACTGTCTGTCTTAATTGTTTGTCCGTCTACAGAAAATAAGATATCATTACAGGTGGGGTTTCCTATTTCTATTATACATTGACAGTTAATTACTGAGGTTATACATTCAGGAATGACACAGTTGTGGATCACTTGTTCCTTTACTAGGATGTCTCCATCAGGTGCATGCAAAGGAACGTATAATAATTTTGTTTTTCGCGCGGGTATAGTCTCCTCAAAATGGGTGGCATTCTGAGATGTGTATTGTCTGATCTGGTTATTCGCGAATTTAGTCGTTAGCACAAAGTGTTTAAGGTCGATTTTAGCTTCCCATTTCTTAAGTAAGTCTTGTCCAATAAGTCCGTCAAAATAATTATGGAATCTATATACATATAATTTCATGTATTCTGTGGATCTAAATTCAGGGAAACATGGCATTGTAATGGAATAGTTATTCCTAGTCGTTGCGTGCACATTCGTAACTTCGAATGGGTCAAGACTTAGGGGTATATATGAAAAATAATTCTGTATTGCTTCAGGGCTTATAAAGGACTGATTAGCTCCCGTGTCAATCAGAAGTTTTAGGGGTGGGTTTTGAATCTGTATGTATGGTAAATGTCTTTGGTTGTGTGTATTCAGTTCTATTCTGGGGCATTTGGCTTCGAATCCAAATGAAAATTTGAAGTTTCAGGGATGTATTCTTGTGGGTCGGGTTGGGTGGGGAAATTATCCTCATAAAGTCCGTACTCTAGAGGTGGGTACTGTTCATTGAATTCATATTCCTGGTTATTATAGTCATAGAGTTCGCTGGTACAGGGTCCGAGGGGATCATTAAAGTTATTAATATTAATTTCTCTTGTTCTTGAATAGTTGTTAGGCGGTTGGTTACCATGTACTCTCCAATCATGTCCTGTCGGAGGCAAGGGACGTGCTACAGGATGACTGATGCCACTCATTGGCTGAGGGTAATTATTGGTATGGGGTTGGGATCTGGGTGGGATTCTAAATCCTGTGGTCATATTGGACCGTGGCAAAGATCTGAACATTTGTTGAGTTCTAGATGGTCCTAACTGTCGTGTGTTGTGTTGAATAGTGTGTCCTTGAAGAGGGGGTTGATCCTGTGTTGGTCTAGGATTACCGTGTAAGGGTGGTAAGTTTAAGGGTAGTGAGTTCTCTGGTACTGAAAAGGGGTTGAGAGGTATATATGATTTTCTATTTCTGTTATTGCTATATGAACCTACTTCTTTATTTTGCATGTACAAAACATTGAGTTCCTCTTGAGCGTATTCGAGAGCAATTTCTATGGTTTCGGGTCGCATGCAGCGAATACGTGAGCCTAGGGGCTCTCGTAATCCTTTTAAGTAAGTTTGTAACGCTAGTTTTTTGTAGAGTTGCCTTTTGGCCTCTGTGGTTGTATCTATAGTCTCGTGCAGCTGGACATATGTTATAATAATACTAAGAAGGTTTTGGACACGTTCATAAAAAACACTTGGGGTATCATTATCTTGCCTTAACATAGAAAGATCGGTATATAACGATGACTCATCTCTATGATCTGAGAAATTATTTATTAATGTGCTTCTGATACCGTTCCAATCACTAGGGGTACCATTGGTGGCTAGTGATCGAGCAGCTGATCCTACAATTTTATTGAGTATACCATTGAGCATTGAATAATTTTGAAGTTCATGGCCGGGTGAAGGGTCAATGTAAGCTGTAACTAGTTGGTCACATATATTAAGAAATCTAATGAGTACATTGCTATCACCGTTAAATTCTGGCACTAGGCGTAAGGCCCTATAAATTTGATCGGTAATGTTACCTGTTTTTTGGTGGACCTGCTCGGCTGTCTGGTGTGTATTCTCCATTTCGCTAGAATGTTCTATTATACTACTTAAATTACGATGTGCGTCTCTCTGCTCGATGCGAAGAGCGTTTCTCCTGTTAACTAAGTTCTCCCTACTTGATCGTCGGTGGAACATAAAAGTTGTAGGAATTAGGATAAATTCCTCTATAAATTATATAAAAAAAAATATTACTAAATTCGTCCTACTTGATCGTGGATGAATTACATAAATTATAAGAATTAGGATCAATTCTGATATAACTAAGGAAATATATCTAAATTCGCCCTACTTGATTGTGGGTAAATCACATAAATTCTAAGAATTAGGATCAATTCTGGTATGCTAAGGAAATATATCTAAATTCGCCCTACTTGATTGTGGGTAAATCACATAAATTCTAAGAATTAGGATCAATTCTGGTATGCTAAGGAAATATATCTAGGAATGACAACCAAATCTATAAAATTGTGCAACTCACAGTATAAATTCTGCAACATACATTGTTCTCGTAGTGATAGACGTCGATGTCTGGATGTCTCACCCGAAGAGTCCTTAATCTGCGTCTGGATCTTCGATTGTCCTGCTCCTCTGAATGGCTTCTCGTTTGTTCAGATAGTCGACGCGTCGACGATACGACTATCAGCGCGGTAACGATGTGTGTATACACGCACTGACTCGACTATCCTACCGACTGCGCCAATTACGTTAGTCGCCTTCGGAAGGAGGTTTTTAAAAACGCAATTAAATTTGACAAATGTATATTTAGTATAACTTAACTAGGTACAATGAATCGGCACTTATAAATCTGATTGTCGCGTCTTCCCTCGACGACGATCGAAGAGTGAAAGCGTTGCTGCCAAGCAGTGGCGGTCCCACGTTGCGGGTGGTCATCAAGGTGACTCATAATTCAGGATTCTGCTGATGGTGCAGATCCGTGGGAACTTTAAGGTTTTTCACCAGTGGCTACTCGTAACATGTATGATAATATAAACAAAGTAACTGTTGATAGACATCAATTAAAAAGTTATCTATCGAGAAAAGCGATTGATAGTGAAGATCGACATTACTAAAAGCTTATTGTAGCCGCATACGCTCTAAGAAATACGTTTTCTTTTAGAAGAGACGGTAACGGTCATTTAATTGATTCACCTAATGGTAAGATCACTGCCGCTCACTTATAATACCAGAATGGTACAGTGAGTTGTTGGCCTTTGAGAAAGAAGTAGGTTACTTCCCTTCCTTCTCCCCTTGAAGGTTCGCAACTAGTATCAGTCGGATTTATACTGATTCGTTGGACTATAATGTAATAAACTTGTAGCTTTGCAACACACGCGCTCCAATTTCTCGATACGATTAAGATCATGCTGACCTATTTATTAGAACCTGTTTAATCGGATGTGCCAAATTATAAATGTAAATCAGTAACCACCTTTAATAACAATTAAATAATTAACCACTCAAGTATCATATGGACATATTTGGCCCCACCAAACCGGCAATACTCGCCCTTATTGACATGTGCGTGTGAAGCGTATTTGTAACGTTAATGTTATGAAAACAAAGTTGGCTTTAGCTTGTATTTTTACTCACTACTACTACTATTACATTTTTCCAAATACCAGTAAAAACTAGCTCGCAAAGGTCACACAAACTCACGTCCACAGCGGATATAACACTTCCCGCCGCAATACACACTACAAGGAACGAATAGACAGAAATAGATATTGATCGTGGAGATACTGAATACGATGCAAGAGATGTCTCGAGTGGATCTGAACGAAACGATGTTCTACAAAGTGTATCGGGGACTTGAAGAAAGACTTAAGATCGTGTATAAAAGACTATTGATAAGTAGTATAAAATTGATGTAAATATATGTATTTGATTTGGAATTAGTGTATAGCAACATAATATATTAAGCAGAGGTTAATCATATATTAAAAAAATTTACAAATATAAACTAGGGCAAAAACAATACAAGAAAACAATCAATACAAATATAATAATACGCCTAAACACAGCAACTATACATTTTTTCGCGTCGCAGCTCTAATTATACATCTATAGGAATTTGTTTCAATTTTTAGAGCCTATCGAATGTCTTCACAACCTTTTAGAATCCAGATCAATTTCATTATTTGGATACACGCCGCTCAAACTGCATCATGGCAAATTCGACACCCCTATAGCCTAATATTTTGATAAAGAGTTTTTTCCCAACAACAAACGGTACGTTTGACACTTGCAAATTACATGCAAGCAATACGATTTTGCTCTTCAAACCGCTTTCACTTAGGAACTCCCGACGATGTATATATAATTTACTTTTAGTAATGAGACTATTTCTGTGGCTCGTTCACGCCCGCACAGTCGCGATCCACTTTTTACATGAATCACCGGTCATTACGTATTTTCTTGTAATACTCATTATGAGTCAGCCACTGGGACATCTGTTGTGGAAATAGTAATTTGGATATTGTTGTCAGTGTCATTTTTTATAGCCGACATAATGGTCGCACCTGAGGCTCAATTGGTAACTCGGATGTCACGAAGTCTTGCGACGCACCAACCATGTCATGTCTCATATAATTGTCAGGTGTCGTAAGTAACTAGCGAAATGTAGTGAAAGGGAATAAAGGTCGATGATTCTATACATGTTTGCATAAAAACGACTTACATATTGTAGTTATTTCAAATACATACGACTGCTATGCTGAGGTCTCGAGTTCGACCCCCGGGTCGGATTAAGTGGTATTGGATTTTTCTATCTTGAAATTGGGCTCAGTATTAGCCCGAAGTCTGGAATCTATGCCCGGTATGGCGACAGGCTCGCCCGTTATCACATTATGGGACCGAAATTCGGCGAAAATTGGATGTACTGCTTACACCTCTTCCTACCCCTTCGAGGATTACAAGCATGTATCTATCTATCTTATATTGATATTCATCGATTTGTTCTTCATATCCTGAGTGACACAGGAGACCACACTTTACCTGATGGTAAGTGCAGTGCCGTTCAATTAGAGTATCAAGTAGCGAAAGACAATCTATCCTCCGCTACTCAACACAATCATTGCGGCCTTCTTCACTACGCCATGGGCAAGAAAGCAAAGAAGCGGTTGAGGGTCTAGTGTCAGAGTACTCAGAAGGCCATAAAACTGCCAAACATCGTACCCCAACAAATCAAATTCTAACATTGAAACTACTTAACTTCAAAACAACTTCCGACATTCGATAGGATCGATTCCAAGACGACGTTCAATGAAAGGGAAAAGAGGAAATGAAATCCCGCCGCTAGCCGTTACGCCAGCATTGAACAATGCTAAACATCAATAGCTCTTTCATGACAACCCAGTGAGGGAAAATGTAAAGGCCTTTGAATAAAGTAGTCTGTATTGATGTTTCTACAGGCTTTGGAATTAAACTTAGTATATTTATCTACTACATTATAGGCTTTATTACTTAAGCTTTTGACACCCTCCGTGGCGCGGTAGGTGAGTAGCCGGCTGTGAACCGAGAGGCCGTGGATTCGATTCCCACACCAAATGGACAATGGGACAAATGTTTGTGTGACAGACATATATTTGTGTCCGGGGTCTGGGTGTTGTGAGACCGAAAGTCTCTCGTAGTCCCTGATACCCACAACACACGACTCGTATCTTAGTGTGGGATCGGGGCTATGTGTGTGACGGTTGGGTGTTATTTATAAAAAAAGCTTAGTCATTATTGTCGAAAATGGACATGTATTCAATAATGTAGTTGTTACTGATATTGTTTCTATGGGCTTAGGACTTAAATCTAGTCCAAAGCATGTATTATGGTTCATTTTAGGCTTCTTCCTATTCTTAGGCATTATTGTTCTAAATCAACCTTAATAATTCTGTTCTTTCTTAACAGTAGAACGATATCTTAACGTACCGAGCTGAATTAAAGTTACATAATTATGATATTCAGAAAGGCACTATTAATTTACGTTCATCATTATTATTATTCATAAGAAAAACTATGAGTTCAATTTTATACTGACTCGGCAAAGTAACTGCACAGGTAGATTATCAAGTTACGAGAGATAAACTATCCGCTAGACTACAATCATGCCCGCCTGCTTCAAGCATCTAGGATCATAGAGAGGAATTATAGTTACAACAGGATATGTGTTAGTACCAGATATAGGAATGAGTGAAGGAGTTTAGATATATCTAGATTGCTGATCTCTCTTTTAGATGATTATCTATTTCTGCCACTAACTAACTGTGTAACGCTTTCTTGGTCTAATTTTAACACATTACATTTTACAAACTTTGCCAAGTTTGTAAAATCTATAAAGAAAACTTTGTTTGAGTCTTTGGTTCTGATTTTGTATTTTCTTAACTTTCTTTGTTTTTAAGGTATTTGCATTGCAGTCTAGATTAGTCGTACTAACTCTGTATTTTATTTGTCATATGCTTGTATTTTATATTGAGTCTTTAATAAGTAAAATAATAAGTATATTGAAGCTACTGACAGTGCCATTACGAGACATGGCAACAAACATCTCAATACGCATTTCAATGCCTTTCAGTTTAACACGTGGTAATTTTGAAAGGAGTTGCAGTAGTAAACAGTAGTTTATGCTTACGCGTGGATAGCTATGTATTGACATAAACGGTAGGCAGCGGCTTTGCTGTGCCCTTGTATTGCAGAAGTTTATGGGCGGCGGTGACTACTTACCATCAGGTGGCCCGTCTGCTCGTCTGCCTATCGAGGCACTAAAAAAAAACATTGTTACTTAGTTCAATAAAAAAGAAGAAACGCTCTTGTACTCCTAAAATGTACTTAGAAGTGTTCTCTTATTTGGGATTCTAAAACATTAAATGGTCGCAGAACATGTCATCAACTCAGACCATCGATCCACTGTTATTATGTTACTTGGGCTGAGTGGCATCTAATTTCCCCAGAGTCCTGTACCGTTGCCAATGATTTTAATTCGCTTTTAAACGGATACATTTCACGTAAAGCGCCGTCGCCGTCCAAATCGTGTCGTTGTCCCTCGAGACAAGCTCGTAGTTGCTTAAACGTATTTAATGTTGAATTATCTGTTTAGAAATGTTTTGGAAATTGATTGAGTTTATGTTTAAAATTAACGTTAATGGGCATCTGAATTTGCTATGATTGATCTGTCAACTTGCCAGTATTCAATTAACTCATGGTAGACAAATCAGAATACACGCAGGCATAGATTAAATTATTGATGTAAGACCAATAAAGGCTAAGAGGCGAGATTTATGGAGTAATTTGGAATTATTTTAAGTTCTCATCTTAAAAACCTGAAAGGAGCTTATTGGACATACTGCAGAAATCCACGTCCCAACGGGCTCCATCGCGTAATTAATGAACCCTCTCCATCTAATAACAAAGTGTCGGTCCGTTTTGTTTGCACAATTCCGTAGCCAAACGCTGATTAAGTCTCCACCGACAATCGATTATAATATCAAACTTGCTGATGCGAGTTTGAGCAGTCGTGTTCGGATTTAATCTGCTGCGAGGGGTATCGACGGTTTTCCATTAGCGAATTATGTAATCGAGAGATTTGGGTTCGATGAACAGCCGGTGTGTATGCTTTATTTGAGCAATCTGATGAGACGAAGAAAGTATATACGTGAAATGATGATAATAAATGGCATTATGTCAATATGTATGTATGCAAAGAATGAAAAAATGTGATATTATTATAAATAGTGTTCGCGTCCTTTTCCGCATAAGTACCCAATTCTCACTGAAACTTAATCTTTCCACAATGGAATGTGAATCCCTATAGCACTTAAGGATAACATAGATCGGTGAAAGAGTTTTCAGAATGCAATCAGTAGTTTCAAATTACCCCTGCACCAAAATTTACGAACTTTACTTATCTGTAATATTAATAAAAATTTGCGTACCTTGAATTCTAATTGTGCTTACTTAATGACAGCTGATTCTTAGGAGACTGAGAAATTTGTAGTGATCATATGGTCAAGTGAGGATAAAATAAAGAACTTGAGTAAAGGCTATCACAAGACAAGAATAAAACAATGCCTACAGTGCGTCCGTCTCCATTTACCAATTGAAGTCACATAAAAGTAAACACACCAACAGATATACAAGCTATACTTTTAAACCACACATAAACTTCAATCTTCCCTCGTGTCCTAGTACCTATTTTCATTCTATTGTTCCTTAGTTTCAACTAGCGACCGCGGGAAGGCAAAGTGCTCCCGATCGTTGAATAATGCAGTATTTACACTCGCTCGTTGTGCTCTTTGAACTCGCAGGCAACATTGATTATGTGTGTCGCCGGTGCTTCACTAGCTAGTGTGGCATTTACATTATTAGAAACTTCTTTTTCATGTAAATTGTCAGTCTTGTTCCTCGTCGGCGTTGGTTTAATGGAGATACTTGAGGAGACTTGCACGTTTTTGGATTGTAAACATGCTCTTTGATGGAATTTCTGGCTACATTTCTATTGAAACAGCAGTCACAATTTTGTCAGGCAGCTACAACATACCATAAAGTAACAGCTGAATCCTTGAAAGGATCAGTAGAAGTACAATTATACTTCTCAATGCTTTCAAGATTCGCGGAGTTTATTACTGTCTCATGATGCTGCATTATACGTAGCACAACTTACGTGTGTCTTCCTATTGATTAATACATATATTGATTGCCTGATTTGAGTATTCAATCCAAAAGGACTTCACCAGTTTAGCAGCCTTAAATCGAGCTATGAAGCCAGAGGACTTCACCGCGCATTGTTTCACCCTTGCCAGTTCATGATAACTAAGCCAATTGTTTGAGTATCATTAATAAAAATTATTAAATTTGTCGCATTCTATAACGAATTATAGACAGGAGAACGATGATAAAATATTCTGGAAAATGCTACTGTTATGTTACGTTGCTATTTTCTTTCTATTTTCGAGTGGAAATTATTAAAACTCTCCTATTGTCAAGACAATCATCATGTTCACATGTGTATGTCATGTTTGTACACTTTAAAAATTAAAGCCTCATAAGTCTCGTGTATTGAGTCTTCCACCATCCTTGTCGACTTAATAACATCAATAAATTTCCCTTGAGGTCAGCTCTGGGCCAATCAACCGTACAACACAAATTTTACGTTACATTAAGTATCATGGTGTGTTAAGTAATTGAATAGGAAGTACTGGATTGTTTGGTTATATCATATTACCAGTATCGGCGGTGATGAATTTTGGTTTGCATCTGCACCGCTGCAGATACGAAACGATGCGGTTTCGCAATCACATTCACATCCGACCATTTTGATATGTTACAAAGGATTAGTGGTCGCTTTCATGTGGATTGGGGTTTGTAGAAACCGTGTATATGTTAATAATCTATTTGTACGTGTCATTGCTAATAGTTATAGTGCCTAAGTGGTCGTTTTGAAAATTCTTGTGAGGTTTCAGTTTGAATATATTATTACGGTCAAAGTAATATAACGCAGTAGCGTTTATTTCGACATTTCTTCTCAGGGTTAGAAAGGCCTTAGGGTTAAATGCCTGTGCCATCTAGCTTAAAAAGTAATTGACGAGAAAAATGACATTAATTGACCCTCTTTGCCCTATTCGAGCATCTTTCGTAGTGAGGCCATTAGTTATAATTTTTTTTATACAGGCTAGTCAATTTTGATAATTAAATAAGATGCCAAAATGCTCGAAAGAAAATAAGTACTTACGTTCGTACAGGCTAATCACAGAAACAGTCCAACCGATTACAATGAAATTTTGTAAATGTGTATGATTGGTTCAAAAATGTATATTCATGTAATTGTTCAACGACATATTTTATAACGCGTTGTACAAAATGTATTATACACCCTGACTTCTAGTTGCTTTCCCGCCATAAACGATCTCAATCCAACGCAAACAATCGTTTAAAAGCACTATAACATGAGAAAATATCAAAAGAAGTTTACAAAATTAGTAATTTAAATAAGGAAATATACAAACAGTAAGCCACTGCACATAAGTCTAAATTAAATAAGGTAGGTAACAGCTATTACATAACGAAGACAAGTGACAACTCTGCGTCGTAGAAGGTAGCTGTAATCAGATGTTTCGAGAATATTCTTACCAGTATTTTTAATAATATTGTATATTTTTATTTAATATAAGACGGTATTGGAGTAAATACATTTCAAGTAAAGCGTCAATTAATAATCACTTGTATTTAGTTCCGTGTCTAGTTTTCCTTTGATTGCATTTCAAGTTTCCTTTTCCATCTGGATTAGTTTTCATACATAATAATCGCGTTAGTTCAATCGATACGCCATTCAGAAGCGTATTCAATTTGTTACGACCTATTTGATTTATTGTATTATGGTTCAGGGATAGCCAGTAATTGGTTTGTAAGTCCGACAGCGTGGTTGTGTTAGTTATTTAAGCGCTCTTCTCATTGGTCAAATACTGGAATATAACAGCAATCATAATTCTTTTTTAGTGCCTTGATAGGCAGACGAGCAGACGGGCCACCTGATGGTAAGTAGTCACCGCCGCCCATAGACTTCTGCAATGCCAGGACACAGCAAAGCCGCTGCCTACCGTTATTCTTTATTGTAATGAGATTAAATATAGATCAAAAGTTGATGGATAAATACTTTTTTGTGGATTAATCTAACCGCCCTTCGTGTTCCCTCCTTCCTATAATCCTGAGTCCTTAAAGCGTAGTATAAAGAACAAACAGGCCGGCATGATTGTGTTGAGGGCTAGGGATGGTTTTCTCCCAATACTTGATACTCTGGACAGCATTGCGCTTACCATTAATCCTAACAATGCTTGTATACTGTTGTGTGACGGCACAAGTAAGTAAACTGGTATCAACCCAGGATTCGTATCCGAGGCCTCTACAGCCTTTACAAATAATAATCTATTGATCAGTGTTATTGGTCCGATCAAATAGAAAATTCCGTTCATTAGACACTAATTTGTGTACCGAATTTTGTCTACCATTTAACTTTGTTGATTCAATCAATAATAAAAGACGGCTGTTATTTGAAACTGTCGTTATTGATTCGTATTACATTAAATTTCTAATTTAATCGTGATTATTCGATGTGACCTTATCAACGGACTTACTAAGGTGGTCTTGAAATGTATTCAACAAACCAGGTTATCCTCAAAGACAATACATTCTAAGAATGATAATACACTTCCAAGCAAAGCGTGTTTCACATCAAACTCGATTATTCCATTAAACGGTTTATTTTTAGCCATTGTAAACGTAATGATATCATCATGATCATTTAACGCGTGACTCCACAAACGACTGTGCTAATATGTACGATTTGCGATGTGCCATATCCATTACTATTTGTTTGTAGATTTGAAGTGCAAAAAGTGTCAACCAATTTTACGTTAAAGACTATTTGACTTCCTTCTTTTAATATGCACAGCTCTTCGACTTTAGCTTTTTCATTCGGAACAGGACTTGAAAGATTGGTTATTATTACTGTATACTCTTTTAGGGTCTTCTTAAGTTTAGGGAAGTGATGCCACGTTTATGAGCGATTAACATCGGCGAACGACTTGCTCGTCTCGCCGTTCATGCAGTAAACATAAATTCAGTTTTGTTAGCAGTAAGGTTAAAAATTCTGTGGCAGGCTGCGTCATTTTTAATTAAATGATCTTTTTCCTACAGTGGGTTCAGATTTATGTACATGTTGTTTATAATTTTTATTTCCTCCATAATCTCTTAATCGTTCTCAACCTTTCTTCAATATCTGATGCCGTTATCTCGTTATCACAGTACACTCGTTTTGTTATCAATGTATTCAAGTGATCGACCGCTTCGGTCATATTTGGGTTCGCTTATCACTTACATAAAGTTTTCTGCTTTGACCTACTGAGTTGATCCACTTTATCAATAATGTGTTTCTACTCTTAATTCTTAAAGAGATTACCTTTTTTGTGTCTTTCTTGAAGTTACAAGATTTTTATTGTCCTATTTAATTCTGTAGACAAAGAATATGTTATAGATATAGTCATAGAAGAATAACATGATATAAATATTTTTTTTTCTAAACAACCAACTTCTTTAATAACATTGACTTTGTTTAAAAACGCGTTCGTATAAAAATTCATAGTTTTATCAACAAAAGGCTATTTATACTTCTTTTAGTGCCCTTTCTTCAGAGATTTATTAAGGCACAATGAATGCACACAATAGTGTGACAAAAACATCTTTGTATCGAGGGAAAGGCAAGGCTGGCGTCAGTGGGTCGAGAGGCTGCGTTTCTGCTTTTAATAAACTCGTTAGCTCACAAAAATATACACCGTCGAGTGAATGAGCCCCAGGGAACTTATTCCGAACAATCCCGAAGTGTTGCGTTGTTTCACGAGCGTTTGTAGGTGGTTCAAGGTTATCTGTTCGATTTTTGAGGTTGTATGATTTATTTTTTACCTTTACTTTTAGACGACTATTAGAAAAGGAGATTTTATATAATTTCTAAATTAGGTATGTGTGGTAACACCAGAGACTATATTTTATCTTGACTATATTCTTAATAATAAATCAAATATTGTTTATCGGTGTTCGAAAAGAGCAACGCTAGAGTTTTTTGTCCGTTCTTCTCTAGCGAAACTGCATTCCAAACTGCCGGTATCATCATCATCATCATCATGTCAGCCGAAGGACGTCCACTGCTGGACATAGGCCTCCCCCAAAGTAACTGCCGGTATGTAGAGTAAAAAATATTGTCTGAATCTAAATAATAGCATTTCATGGATTCAATAAATATTTAATTTTATAGGGATATTTATCCATTTATGTACTTATCTTTTTATTTATCTTCTCATAATAGAATCATGAAAGGCTGTGGGAAAAGGTTTACACACCCCTCACCAATCACTAGATATAGTCAGGATATGTGTCTTATGTTACTCTCTTGAAGTCATAAGTCTAGTCTTATTTAAGTAATATTATTTTTAAGTCTGCTGAAAAACGTAATTATCAATCACAATTTTATTTGGAATGATAGACTGCCGTGGTTGTGAAGGTGTTACTATACGCGGTAAAACCGCTGTGCGGAGGTTTCGGTTTCGACCCTCGGGTCGGGTAAAAGTGGTATTGGGTTTTGTATCACGAAATCTCAGTATCAGCCCGGAGTCTGGAGTTGTGCCCGCTGGCGATAGCTGCTCGCTCCCAATCGAATAATAAAAATCAAAATAATATTTGCAATGCAAACGCTAAACTAGACAGGGCGTGTCTCTTAGGAATAAGTCTATTTTTAACCGACTTCAAAAAAGGAGGAGGTTAACAATTCGTCGGAATCTTTTTTTTTTATGTATGTTACCCGATTACTTGAAGACGCCTGGACCGATTCGAGAAATTCTTTCTTTGTTTAAAAGGGTACACTTCCCAGGTGGTCCCATTGGCACCAAGTCAGGATCTGATGATGGGATCTCCGAAAAATCAAGGGCAACCCTCAAATTTTATAGTGACGCATAATTTGTTTCTTATTGAAGTCGGTGTACTTTTTATGAATAAAAAACTTTTACAATGTTATATTTATTTTCTAAAAGGGTATCTCATTACGTTACTTAGTCTACATTTTGTTTTAATGATTACATTTGGCAATCTATACAAATAAATTAAATTTGAACGAGTGTCTGTCATTTCAAAATATTACTCTTTGTTTATTTGTCAGAGCTAATCTCTTAAATGGCTGAACCGTTTTAGACGGAGGAAGAAGGTAGGCTTTCATTTAATAATCTGAGACACTACATCCTGATTTTATTTTGGCCTCGAGTAAAGTAGAAGCTAAGAACATGATGGCATGATTGTGTTGAGTAGCGGTTGTCTCTTGCTACTTGATACTCTAACTTGTCAGCACTGCGCTTACCATCAGGTGTAGTGTGGTCACTTTGCCGTGCCAGGATAAAAAAACAAAATTCAAGTTATGAGAAATTGCAAATTAATACACCAATTTATACATATACACTGACGCCTGTAATCCCCGAAGGGGTAGGTAGTGGTGTAACCAGTACACCCACTTTTCGCCGAATTTATAACGGTCCCATAATGTAATAGGGGGCGAGCCTACCGCCTGAGTATTTCTAAATAGAAAACCCCAATATCACTTTACCCGTCCTGGGGATCGAACCCGAGACCCCAACACGGAAGTCGCTACGACTTGCGCAGTGAAAATTGCGCCCCCGAGGTAGTCTTCCATGAATTTATCCTCTGTTAATATGGTAATTATGTTATGTTCGCGTATGTGAAAATGATGAATGAATTATTGATGGAAAAGTAGTTAAAGACTATCACAGAGGCGGATCCTGGAGCAACAACTAGTGTTGAATAAAACTTGTTAATATTTTAATAAATTCTCTGTTTTAAGTAAACTTAAATCTACTAGTTAAATCACGTCTGAGATAAAGTATCTTTTTAAAATAGGAAAATGCCCTTTAACGTCCCTTTTAGATCAAAGCACGTAGATGTCACCTTACGGCTTACACCTGTTAGTTCACAAATTTTAGAAAAAGAATTTTGTCTAGTCAGCATTCACTTAACATCGGCTTAGAGTTTAGGCTTTATGGTTTCGATTCCGAAGAAATCAAATATAACTTTTATAAGACCGCTGAGGTCAATAAACGAGCAAGAAGTTCATCTAATATTTATGCATCTCTACTGCTACAATACCAGGATAATGGTGCGTCGCTGAGGTTAAAGGAAAGGCATCAGGATGGTGATCTTATTTTTTTTTAGTGCCTCGATAGGCAGACGAGCAGACGGGCCACCAGATGGTAAGTAGTCACCGCCGCCCATAGAATTCTGCAATGCCAGGGCACAGCAAAGCCGCTGCCTACCGTTAAATGATGTCAAAAGACCATGGGGTCAGGTTTTAGTTTATCACCAATCCATTGTACAGACATGGCACATAGGAGTCGTAGGGCAGAGGAAACTGCCATTTTTAGCGCTTTTGGACCTCGCTACTCACCCGGCTACTCGCCTGCTGATCTTGGATGAAATATCGTCAGCTTCCGTGTCGCATCGGGCGAGTAGCCGGATGTGAACAGAAAAATATTATGTTCTTTATAAATACACTACTAGGTAGATATAGTAAGATGTTAGAGCTTCAGATGCCTCTATAGATTTTATATCTTTTCATCCAGAAATAACTTCGATGCAGGCGAAGCTGCGGGCAATAGCTAATATTTATATAATTGTTGACAAATTTAAAATAGCGTTCGGGAGTACTCTGGCAAAGTTATAGATAATTGTTCATAGACTTATTTACTAATTTTGTCTGGGATCTAGTTGGGGTAAGATGTTTGGCCGTTTCGCGGCCTTCTGAGTACTCCGACACTAGACCCTCGACCGCTTCTTCACCTTCTTGCCCATGGCGTAGTGTGAAGAAGCAGGCCGGCATGATTGTGTTGAGTAGCGGGGGATAGATTGTCTCTCGCTACTCGATACTCTAATTGGGCGGCACTGCGCTTAACATCAGATGCAGTGTGTTCACTTTGCCGTGCCAGGATAAAAAAATACTCTTAAAACGATTTCTATGGATATAGATAAATTATTATCTCCATATGACGAATTCGATTGTGGTGAATTATGACGCGCAATAGAAATAAGAAGTGGCCTCAAGATAATTTATTTTTCGGCCTCGATTTGCGAAGGACTACTCATTTGATATGCTTGTAATAAACTAGTTCGTAGATAATAGTTTCAATCATAGATAACAATACACTATAGGCATTGTGAAGTGGTGTTTGAAATTTCTTGTAAAACGCCGCTACAGTTTTTATAACATTATCTAGGTTTTGTTCAAAATGCTAGTCCTTTAAGCCTAGTGTCAAGAAGCTATTGAGCAGGCCGGCATGACTGTGTCGAGTAGCGAGGAATAATTGCTACTTAATACTCTAACTGGACGGCACTGCAGTTACCATCAGGTGCAGTGATGTGACTGCCGTGCCAGAATAAATATGAAAACAGTTGCCGAAAATTTTCGCGAAACATATTCACGCTGTTCAAGTCATTGTTGGTTTAGTTCCTGGTATATTTATTACCAACTGAGTAATGCGTATTATACACAAGGTAAAAACCCGCTATAGTGGCTCACATTCGTGAGACACATTACAACAACTGCCGGTGTATTAAAACTAGACACCATTTGACCATCTGTCACTTCACCTGCCACGGCAAAATGACCACACTGCGCATGATGGTAAGCGCAGTGCGTCCAGTTAGAATATTGAGTAGCGACAGACAATAATTATATGTCCTCCTTATGCGATAATAGGTAACTTGACACGTTTTTTTTAATTTTCAAGTAATTTTGATTCTGTTTTCGCAAAAGAGTTTCTTTTGCGTATTATATATCGGTTGCATATCGAATAATGTAAAAAAATTAACACAGGAAACTTCCCTATTCCACATGGTTGGCGCAAAAATAAAATTAATACTAACGTCTGCTCTGATAATTAATTCACCGGAGGGTTTCATGCATCCACAGAATGAAAATGATGTCATGCGTCGAAATATCAGTAGAACTACGAACAAAACAACAACACTCCGTTCTCGTTGAGGTCACCGCGCCCTGAAGCCCTTGAGCCGATTTCTCCTTCCCTTTTTTGGTTAAACGGGTCAAAACTGACCCTTAAGCACCAAGGCTGACACTATCGCTAGTATAATTAAGGTAAACTCGACGATTCACATTAAAAACTTTAGGAAGTTTAATTAGATTTAAACTTTGTTCATTAATTCTTTTTTGGAAGTGTTCATTTACTTTATTAATTAGCTAATTAATGTTTTTTTCTTGTTTATGTAAAATCGTTTGGGAATGAAAATAAAAAGCACTGATTAATGTAAATCAGTGATTAAATATGTTTATGTAGGTAAGGCCGCTGTAGTTTTAAAGATTAAATATAATTGGAGTACAATAATTGGCGGCGATAGCCTAGTTGGTTGCGGTACGGACTGTCAAGACGAAAGTCATAGGTTCGAAACCCAAGTGGCATACACCTCTGACTTTTCTAAAGTTATGTGTGTATTAAAATGTTAATTATCGCTTGCTTTAACGGTGAAGGAAAACATCGTGAGGAAACCTACATATCTGAGAGTTTTTCGAAGGTATGAGAAGTCTGCCAACCCGCCTTAGGCCAGCGTGGTGGACTAAGGCCTAACCCCTCTCATTAGTAGAGGAGGCCCGTGCCCAGCAGTGTGACAATGTTTAATACAGGGCTAGTATTATTATTATTATTATAATAATTGGAATAATCTGAGAGGGATCTGTTATATAAATCATACCTATTTCATTAATTCATCGTCTATTAGACAATGTGTTTTTACGCACTAATTTCTACAATGTCTAATAATTTGTATGTGATTATCAGTTGGGACAATCTTTTAAAATTTTGTATCTTTATTTAAATTGGCTGACAAAAATGGCATCACCATTTTGCTAGTATCCTCCTATCGTATTTCCGTATAATGTTTCAATTGTAGTTGTAAATTCTTGTGAAGGCTCATGACGAGTGAGCTTTTTATATTTATCTGTAACGTCATTTTCTATTTTACATTTGACCATGGTCTTCTCCTTCCCATCTGTGCGTTGCACATTTTCATTCTGCTCGATAACATATTAAAAAAATTTGTTCAATAAGAAATTAAGCTCATGCATAATGTTTGGTATAAAAAAGGTGACATTAGAGCGGCTCGATGTTGTGTTACAATTTTTTTTTTATTCTGGCGTGGCACAGTGACCACACTGCACCTGATGGTAAACCCAGTGCCGTCTAATTAGTGTATTCAGTAGCGAGAGACGATCTATCCTCCGCTACTCAACACAATCATGCCGACCTGCTTCCTCACACTACGCCATGGGCAAGAAGGTGAAGTAGTGGTCGAAGGTCTAGTGTCAGAGACGGCCAAACATCGCACCCCAACTCTAGACCCCGACAAAAACCGGATGTACACTGGCTGATCCCGGAACGCGACACACTTGCGTGTGCCACTATGGGGGGTTTTACACCCTGTGTACGGTGGTCGCTATCCGGGCGGATATGAATATCCTACCACCAGCAAAATGAAATGCTCTGTGTACGCAGCTTAGTTCACCGCGTTCCTTAGTTATGTATAATGTAACCCAGTGTTCTACTGTATGGAATCACGCAAGTTTTTATTGTCGCCTTGAACCGCTGCGGTCGTAAACGCACGATGAGTTGTGGGCACCTTCACCTATATTCAATGCTGTTTTATATGATTAGTCGCCAGTGTTATTATTGTAGAGAATTTATAGCACATTAAAATATTGACCTGATAATCACTGCTTTTTTTTCTAAGCCAGGATAGACAATGTCATTTATTTATTTAAATAGCACTGCCATGTTGTACATATTGCTTAAAATACTTAAGAACATAACATTACAAGGAGTCAAGAGTGCTGCAGAGTTGTTCCGCCTTGCAAGGGACAGAGATAAATATTGGGAGTTGATGGCCAACCTTCAGTAATTGGAGAGGCATCTGAAGAAGAAGATAACATTACAAATGGAAACATAACTGATATGCACAAAAATTTTGGCGTAAAAAAGCAAATTAATGTCATGTTTTATAACATATATTAATTGTAATACTTTGTCTGTCTTTGATATGTGTGGTTTTTAGTGGATAAATAAATTTAGTATGTCTATTATAAAAGGTTGTAGTACGGAGTGTCAAAACGAAAGTCGTATGTTCGAAATCCAAATGGCATACATACAACTTTGATTTTTCTAAAGTTACGTGTGTATTCATTGATAATTATCGCTTGCTTTAATGGCGAAGGAAAACATCGTGAGGAAACATGCAGAGTATTCAGAAGACCGCAAAACTGCCAAACACTGTACCCCAAATCTAGACCCCCGACAAAAACCGTATGTACACTGGCTGATCCCGGAACGCAACACATTAGCGTGTCCACTATGGCGGGTTTTACACCCAGTGTACAGTGATCGCTATCTGGGTGGATATTAATCCTGCCACCAGCTAAAGATTGTCTTTGATATGTGTGTTTTTAGAGGATATAAAAATTTATAATAAACAGTAACTGCATGGCATTACGCCGGCAATGTTGCTTTAAGTGTCAACTAAAGTTAGGAAAAGGTCGGTGAAAACGGACAAGTCTTATGGATATGACTACTGCATCGACCACATAACCCATAGACGCCTAATAAAGGGCGAACGCTTTCAGACATCACATTAGGAAAATAGATCTTATATAAAACCACGCCCACTAATGTCTGTTCAGTAGCGTCCAGATCCGTGATCCGTGCACATCTCTGCGCTCGCTTGATAAAATTATTAAAAACTTTGCTGCAAGGGCTCCTTGTAGCTTAAAACGGTGTGGCAAAGTCATCAATAGCTCACATTTTTAAACCAATGCCATTATATTTCACAGTTAAGCTGTTTTTTTTTTTAATTATTTATAATCATAAGTTATTACCCACATTCGTTTTAGTATTACAGGAGTTCAACTTTAATTGGTTTGTCGGTCGACGTCACTTACTGTGCATCCCTTTCTTTCATAACAAAATTAGGCAAGAATTATAGTTGCATTCTTTTCTTCCTTAAAATGGCACGTGGAAGTAGTGATGTGCTGTACCGGAGAGTCGTCGGAATATCGATATCGGTTTATTATACGAATATTCTTCATTAATTCGATGAAAGTTGATGAAAAATAACACATTAACATTTAATAGCATATTAGTATTTCACAAAATGTCAAATAATTGTTAACCTCATAAATTTAGTTTATGAAGAAATTATAAGGACAACTTGACCGTTTAAGATTGCTGGAAGAGATTTTTTTAAAAATGTTTTTAGGTTAGTTAGTAGGTTGTCAGCTAAGAGTTAGTGATGGATGATAAGGTAGGGGAGGATATGTTGTATATTATGAAATAAGCTAAGGTAGTTTAAAAAAAGTGTATTGTTTATTTAGATGATTTGGTAATTATAATTTATTTTACGCAAAAGAGTCAACAGTACATAAACTTCGTTGCTATGTAACTATCTACTTAACATTTCACTATGCTTACAGTTTTATTACGTGTTATGTGGGGAAGCCAAAATTACAAAATATTATAAACTTATTTTATAAATAAGTTTTTAACAAATATAGTATTTTATGAAAATAATAAAAAGAAAGATATGTTGGTTACGTATTCATTAGAATCTATCGATTTTCATAAAAACTATATACCCCATCCCTATCTTTAGTTTAGAATTTGTCGTGGCCTTGTACGGGCCAATAAGCGTTTAGTGTACCGCGCCCGCACACCTCAGGTGGTTGACAGAACAGTTTGCATTGCGAATGATTATGCATTAGGTGTCTATGGGTTATGTGGTCGATGGACTACTGTTTTTTGAAGATATAGTTACTAATGATCCAATGACAATGTAAAATTCGCAAGGTTTACACAAACAAGACATCTGTTAGAAGTGAACTTGTTTTAAACCGTATTATCCGAGTTTGCTTAATTAGCGTTATATAAAAAAACGCGAAGTTGTAGCTCCTCAAGAACCTTAATAACATTACGAAATTTATTCAAAAGATGAATATTAAATTAATTACGTTTGTCTGAGACGAAAAAACGAAGATTCGATGGTAGACTTGTTAACTTTGTTCTGAGAACTGTTAAGTTAATAAGACTGTTTTGTACTGCCACGGCATAGTTAATACTTTGAACCTGATTATAAACGAAGTGCTGTTTAAATATCCAGTGACATCACTGGACGATCGTATATCGTATAGTTGACACACATTTACCCCGACGCCTGTAATCCGCGTAGGGGTAGGCAGAGGTGTAACCTGTACACTCACTTTTCCCCGAATATCTTACGGTGCAATAATTTGATTTGCAAGCCTATCGTCATACCATATATTCCAGACTCGCTACCGAATATTTCTAGATAGAAAAACCCAATATCACTTTAACCTGACCCGGGGATCGAACCCGAGACCTCAGCACAGCAGTCGTAACGCATGCGTAGTTATGTCTGCGAGGCAGTCATTATTTGAATCGATAATTTTCGTCACATAAAAACTATTATACCGGTGTTAGGTGTTGCCTTGTGAGGTTAAAGTATTAATCACGCTCCTAAATGTTTTGTTTACAGCTCAACGGCCTGGTACGGCTGAGAACTTGTAATTTTTACGATTTGCGCGATAACAGTAGGCAGCGGCTCTGCTGCGCCCTGGCATTGCAGTAGTCTATGGGCGGCGGTGACTACTTACCATCAGGTGGCCCGTGAGCTCGTCTGCCTATTCAGGCATTAAAAAAAACCAATATCCAGCTATATTATCGATATCAAGAAAGCACTATAACAACAACTGCCTCGATGGCGCAGTTGTAATTGCGCATGCGTTACGACTGCTGTGCTGAGGTCTCGGACTCGATCCCCGGGTCGGCTGAAGTGATATTGGGTTTTTGTATTTAACGGTGGGCAGCGGCTTTGCTGTGCCCTGGTATTGCAGAAGTCTATGGGCGGCGGTGACTACTTACCATCAGGTGGCCCGTCTGCCTATTGAGGCACTAAAAAAAAAAAAGCCCGGAGTCTGGAACCTGTGGCCGGTATGGCGATAGGCTCGCTACCTATCGCATTATGGGACCGAAATTCGGCGAAAAGTGGGTGTACTGGTTACACTTCTGCCTACTCCTTCGGGGATTACAGGCGTGAGTGTATATGTAAGTATATACTATAACACCAAATTAGTGCATTGTTCACTTACAGTCATATGGGTACATCTTCTATATATCAATGGCGTGCATTCAGGCTTATCTGTCAGACATGGTGTATTGTCTTCGTGACTGTTAAATGCCTTGTACTCAGTAGGTTTGTGTAGCTAGGAATATTATATGAAAGCCTACGTGGCGCAGTGAGTAGCTGGCTGTGACACGAGAAGCAGTGGATTCGATTCCAGCACCGAGACAAATGTTTGTATGATAGACAGATATTTGCTTCGTTTTTGGATGTCGCGGGATCGTAGTCCCCCGTAGATGATACCCACGATACAGGTTTGACCTAGTGTGGGGTCAGAACTATGTATGTGTGACCATTGGGTGTATCTATCTACAATCTTCAATATAAAAGTGTGTTATTTTTGAGGTTATCATAATAATGTATTTCTTTAAGAGTATTTGCTTTTTCATTACAATTGTAGTCGAAGCGGCGTGAAAGTGGTGCAAATTAGTTTGTGACTTTTTAATTAACATTTTCGGGTCGCGTTTCAGTTCTATTGTCTTGGAAAGAATCTTGAAACAAATAAAGCATTCTCGCGTTAATTAAACAGAGTTTTTATAGTTCACTAATTTGAATTCCTGAATATTTACAGGCTAGGCAGGCGGTCAACGGTAGGCAGCGGTTCTGCTATTGCAGAAGTCTATGAGCGGCGGTGACTACTTACCATCAGGTGGCCCGTGTGCTCGAATTAACGTTAACGTTACTGTTTGATCGATCTAAAAATAGCATATGAAACTCTTAAACGCTATTCACACATACTCATTACGTGATATATTTATTTTAAGCGACAACCCTAATCGCTGCAGCGTTACCCGTGGCTTAGTTATTGATAATGAACTGGCTCATCTGCGAAGCGTTCTGAGTATTACGTGAACCTATTTGCGCTTTAGAGGTGGGAGCTAAGCGTACACCTGTGTTATGTTAATTCAGTGAATTTACCACAACCTAATGGTCTAGTAATATTTGGAATTATGCAGAGCTTAGCTGCACCAGAGTGTGACACTTTGACATCCATGCCACTACAATAGTTTCCTATGTTTCAGTCCTGACCTTGTTGTTGTATCCTTGCCTACCAGCCCTTGACGTTCGTTTCTAAGTTCCAATGTTGTTTACTTATTTATTCGTTTTTTTTTATTATTCTGGCGCGGCAAAGTGACCACACTGCGCCTGATGGTAAGCACAGTGCCGTCCAGATAGAGTATCAAGTAGCGAGAGACAGTATCCCCCGCTACTCAACACAATTATGCCGGCCTGCTGTTTAGCTTCTTCACATTACGCCTAAAGGACCCAGGATCATAGGCAGGAGGGAACACGGTAGCTGGCAAACTGTTCCACAACTGTGCGGCAAAAATACGAGTTTGCGAACCTCTTGTATACTGAATTTTCATCTGTGTTTTGAGTGCTTTTTTATATTCCTTTAAAATCAATGACGAATATTATTATAATTTTTATTAAGTTCTTAGATATGCGCCTTTTGAGCTTTGTTTCCATAATAACTTGGTATCCATGGTCCTCATTTTTGGTATCGCCTTATTAATCCACATTTTACAGGCTGACTTGTGAAACCGGTAAGGTCGTAGGTTCCAATACTAGGTCAATTATATGTTCCAATATTTCAATTAAAAGTCACTAATCCCTTACCCGGGGTTTAAAATTGTACGAATAATTAACAGTGATGGAATACGGACAAAAGCTGACTTATATTTAGTTACTGCGGTTCGTGTTGTGCCTTTTTGCAGTTTTTGACACACGAGCTGTGATATTTGAAGCGAAGCAATGCGCTGGTATGAATTATGAGCAATGCCGCAAATACCGTTATATGTGAAACGTGTGCGAATTGTATTTATGTATTTTAAACAGTTTGAATACAAAGGACCTTATTTGCAGGATTTTGACACGCTGTATGGAAGTCTTTCCATCAATGTTCCTAAGTTTTTTAGCGACGCTAAAAAGAAGTATTTTAATTCGACACATATATGTATATTGTCATAGATACAGAAAAATTAGGATATGATCGCTTAAAAACCGGCCATTTACGTTGATGGATTACCACCTTACTAATAGACGTTCATGCAACATAATATATTCCTACGTGTTGCTATGTTGAGTGAAATTACACATCAAGAGGAAGCAAGACAAACGCTGTATAACTATAAGTACTATAGGAGGACTCCGACTCACTCAGAATCTATAATGGACCATTAACTCATCACTTAGTAAAGATTTGAGAATTTCAACACTGAGTTTCAACAGAGAGAGTTAATCTTCCATTAGCATCAGTAAAAACTTGTGAATATTACGGGAAAAATTGCATTTTGGCTTTCTTGGAACACATTACTAGTTACCGATAAAACCTGATGACTTCGACGCATGATGCAATCCCTCAATCTGTTATTGCTAAAGTAAGGATTAAAATTGGTTTCTCAGAGTGACGGTTACTTAAAAGATTTTATGTAGTTTTATAATTTATTGTTGTGCTTATTTAACGAAGCTCTCTGAATATCTCAGTAAGACTTTAAAACTTAGATTATGTAATGATATTGCGGCTTTTACCCGTCATTTGATTTAGAACGACTTATTGTCGTTCATGGCCAAACTTTTAAACAGTCTAAACTTCACCATATATGTCAGCCATAAACAATACGTGACAAACCAAGATTTGTTAAAACAAGCGCCTAAAATACAATAGATCGTTTGCCGCCAAAAACAAGTTTAGCAAACATGGCGGCCGGCGTCGCTTTGCAAATGGCCGCGGTGACACGTGATGACGAATCTTTTCGCGGTACCTCGGCTGGCGTGCCTCACGCAGAATTCTAAGACATGTGCTTATAGAATTAGGTTATAAAAATCATAGACAAATAAATAGTGAGCCTGATAATATAGTTTTCATGGAAGATATTAGTAGAACATAAGAAGTGATGTGTGATGATTCAATCTGGTCCCAATGTTGTGTATTTGTCACAATTATTTATATGTTATTGAACATATCATAAAGAAAGCATGAGTAGTATACGTTTGGCAGAACGATAGTATTCCCAAATAAATCAGAAAAAGACTTACTGGGGTTTCTCAGGTTGTTTCTGCAATGTGTAATGACTATAGTGTTCCAATTTTTTTATTTTATTATGGCACGGCAAAGACCATACTGCACCTGATGGTAAGCGCAGTGCATGCCGTCAAGTTAGAGTATCAAGTAACGAGAGTCAATATATCCCTCGCTAATCAACACAATCATGCCGGCCTACAGCAAGTTTCCAGTAAATCCAGTCTTGATACTAATGATGATATTACATATATTTTTACATCACCTTCACCCCGTTTCTCAGAATATTATTAGAACCCATTATTTTTAAGGCTTACCTTATATTACAAACGTAATGTAATATTTTTATTTGGTTTCAGGTAATGTGGATATTTGCTTCATATGTCATGTTATAGACATCTTCGAAGGTCTGGGGTAAGTATAATTCTGTTTTAAACGTAAAGACATATGTTATGTTTACTGAAAGTATTATATCTAGTATATCACCCTAATATAGCATTGAATACCCCATAGCGGCACACGCATGTGTCGCGTTCCGGGGTCAGCCATTGTACATCCAGTTTTTATCGGAGGTCTAGAGTTAGGCTACGATGTTTGGCCGTTTTGTAGCCTTCTGAGTACTGGTACACTAGACCCTTCTTGACTTTCTTGCATTTAACGTTGATACATTGTCTCTCGCTATTTGATACTCTAAATGGGCGGCACTGCGCTTACAATCAGATACAGTATGGTCACTTTGCCGTACCAAGATAAAAAAAACAATTATAACATATATCAATTATCATAATAATTAATTAAAATTGTGGGTCTTTTATAGCTTGAAATTATATGAAGTTACTTGTGTATTCATTGATAATTATCGCTTGCTTTAAGACGTCACGAAACCATATATTAGAATTTCTCCATAAGGATTTGATTTAACCCCTCTCATTAGTAGTGGAGACCCGTGCTCAGCAACGGGTTAAGGTATAATACAAAGATGATCTATTATACATTTAGTGGTATCCTGTACAACATTAAAGTTGTGTAAGTGTTTTTTTTAGTGCCTTGATAGGCAGACGAGCAGACGGGCCACCTGATGGTAAGTAGTCACCGCCGCCCATAGACTCCTGCAATGCCAGGGCACAGCAAAGCCGCTGCCTACCGTTAACCAAAATACCAGTATAGAAAATGAATACATATTTGGAAACTATAAAAATTCCACTAATCCGTTCGTCAAAATTGATTAATATCATAAACAATTAAAAAACATTATTGCATTTAAAAGCGATTTATTGATGACGGGACGAGCATAGATAACAGAAGTTGGTATTTAGAATGGAGTCGAGGTTTAGCGGTTAGCCCCGGATGCCCGACTGGTAGCCAGACTGATAGCCGCCGCCGAGGTTGCTGTGACCACGGTCGTACCCGTTGTACCCGCCTGCATTGTAACCACCGTTACCGTAGCTCGAATGACCACCGGTGTTGAGGTCTGCGGCGTGATGATGGTGAGTTTCCTACAAACAAAATTTATTATAGCGGATTATATTTCTGTTGTAGGAAAAGCTAAACTTTCATTAACATAGGTTCAGTTTGTGCATTTTCAATGGCGTGTTTGACTTAATATTAATTGATAAACCAGTAAGTGCGAAGTATTCATAATCTGCAAGATTTTGATTATTATATCCATAACCTCATTTAGAAATTGAAAGTTCTAGACTAGCTACTAATGACGTGAAGGAAACTGGATGCCCTTCAACACACAACACCTTTTCATTGCTTAATCCCGTCCACCCTTCTCCAATCGATACTAGATTGATCCATCGAGATCGATCCATGTAGATTGACAACGCACCTACCATTTCCCTTTTATGATTCTCTAGATTACTTTTTAGCAGGTGATTATGCTCTTTATCCTTATACTTTTTTGACCCTGGCACGACAAAGATACTACACTGCGCTTGATCGTACAACACTGTATAATGACGGTCACTGGAACTACACCCAACTGGCACACACAGTTCTGACCCACACTAGGTCAAACCTGTGTCGTGGGTATCGAGAACTAGGAAATACTACAGTCCTCCAACACCCAGACCCGAATCAAATATTATTGGAACAGACAATTATATGTCTGAGTGCAGAGATCAAACTATATTGCTAGCTATTCGCTATTTAGCGCATTCTGCGTCACGGAGGTTCTCATGATGGCGGAATTAATCCAGCCTGAATTCACTAGATATACTGTTTGACCCTGGAACTCGTTTTGCCGAAACGAGCCTCTGTTTAGCTTTCCATCGCTACAAGGATAATAAAGATTAGTCTTACTTGATGCAAATCATCCTCAACATGTCCCTGGGTGTGATGAGCCCCAGATGCACCGCCTTGGTAACCGCTGTTGTATCCACCATTGTAGCCGGAACCGTGGCCAGAGTTGGCGTATCCACTACCCGAACCGTAACCACTCTGACCTAAACCAGGTACTACTAAGCCACCCGAACCGTAACCACTCTGACCTAATCCAGGTACTACTAAGCCACCCGAACCGTAACCACTCTGACCTAATCCAGGCACTGTTAAGTACCCGTGAGCCTGGATGGCAACGACGCACGCAAGGAGGATAATCTGAAACAATAAATACACCAATATAGTACGATGTAAATGTGTGTTTATCAGGAACTACGATAGATTTGCGGTTCTACAATACTTGTCCTTTGTGTTAAGCATGACAGTGTTTTTATTCTGGCACGGTAAAGTGACCACACTGCACCTGATGGTAAGCACAGTGCCGTCCAGTTAGAGTATTTAGTAGCGAGAGACAACTTATCCCTCGCTACTCAACACAATCATGTCGGCTTGCTGTGTAGCTTCTTCACACTACGCCCAAAGGACCCAGGATCATAGGTATGGTGTATTTTTGGATGTTATTATGGAGCGTGTTCTTAATATGGCGTCGCTTGCCATTTAGTGTGGCTTGGTAAAACACAAACCTTGGGACAATTAGCCACTACCGCGTTTCGGCAGTTGAAAAAGTGGCTACACACGTCTCATAATAAGGGTGACTATGTTGAAATACTATATTTCTATTAGGAATCAAAATATAAATAGGCTTCTCTGGAAAGTGTAACTGGTCAATGTGAGACAATTTTGGTTATCAGTATATAGTAGTCTTTTAAAATTATTTGACATTGATAAGAAAAAACCCGTGAAGCATACTTGTCTTTATTTATTTCCAACATATGTGATGTTTGCATGCAAAAGGTCTAACAAATTCTAGAAGAGGTCTGTACACAACACTACTGTGGGACAATACGTAATACAAGGCTTTTAATATTAAATTTAAATATAATAAACAAAACAAAGGAATAAAAACGAATGTTATGAAGAAAAATGATGTGATAATTGAATAAAATATTATTTTTCTCTTACCAAGCACTTCATGTCGAGTTCGTTTGCAGCCGAAAGTCTTAATGAATACAGCTAAAAATAACCAATCTTTTATACCTGTGTGATATCTATGTCCATAACACATCAGGCCTAATGGATTCTTTAATTAAGTAATCACTAAATTAATTCACCATAATGACCGCAGACGTCAAATTTTCCTCGGGGAAGAACGTATAGTATAGATTACATTTTTTATCCTGGCACGGCGAAGTGACCACACTTCACCTGATGGTAAGCGCAATGCCGTCCACTTAGAATATCAAGTAGCGAGAACCTATCCCTCGCTACTCAAACAATCATGCCAGCCTGCTATATAGCTTTTTCACACTACGCCATGGGGCAAGGAGGTGAAGAAGCGGTCGAGGGTCTAGTGTCAGAGTTCTCAGAAGACCGCAAAACGGCCAAACATCGTACCCCAACTCTAGACCCCCGACACAAACCGGATGTACACTGGCCCACCACGGAAAGTGACACACTTATGGTGCCACTATGGCCGGTTTTACACCCTATGTACGGTGGACGCTATCCGTGCGGATATGAATATCCTGCCACCAGCAAATTGGGTTACCAATTGGGTCACTTTTGAAGTTGTGAGGAGCATTCAATAAGCGTCTCGATTTTAACGTCGCATCGCTTCATTTAGATCGGATACGTCAATAAAGTGCAGCAATAGATTAGGTGTGGTTTGGACTGTCAAGACGTAAGTCGGAGGTTCGAAACCAGCCCATACGCCTCTGACTTTTCTAAAGTTACGTGTGAATTTACTATTAATTATCGCTTGCTTTAATAGTGAAGGAAAACCTCGTGAGGAAACCTACATACATGAGAATTCTCATAAGAAATTTCAATGGTATGTGAAGTCTACCAATCCGCATTAGGGCAGCGTGGTGGCTAAGGCCATGCTGAGTTTGAAGTCGTGTTTGTTATGAGAACGTTTAATTTTAATTTATGTTAGTTACCTATCTAAATGGAATAGCTAAACTGTTAACTGCTTATTGCAAATGAAATATATCTTAAATAGAACGAGTATTTTTAAAGCTAAATTGCTAAAATATACTTTACTAGCTGTTGCTCGCGGCTCCGCCCGCGTGGAGGTCATGTTTGCGAGAAAAAGTATACAATACAAAATACCAATTTTCATGCGTTTGACTTCAAAAATGACGGATTTCATACAAACTTTCATCTCCTATTTTACCCCTTTAGGGGTGGAATTTCCGAAAATCCTGAAATATATATTTTTTATTTTCAACTAAAAGGCCAAATACAAATTTTCATGAATTTAACTTCAAAAATGACGGATTTTCATACAAACTTTCATCCCCTATTTTACCCCCTTAGGGGTGGTATTTCCTAAAACCCTTCCTTAGTGGATGCCTATGTGATAAAAGGTACCTACTGTCAAAATATCAAGTCTCTAACCCCAGCCGTTTTGGCTGTGCGTTGATCGATCAGTCAGTCAGTCAGTCAGTCAGTCAGTTTCTTCTTTTATATATACAGATGAATTGTTTTTATTAAAAACTAGCTGTTGCTCGCGGCTCCGCCCGCGTGGAGGTTATTTTCGGGAGCAGAAGTATACAATCCAAGGAGTTGTCCTCTGCACTGAGGCACCTGTAGCGATTGTCCAGCCTCTCAGGTGTTGTGCCTGAATCTGAGATTGCATCTAAAGAATACCTCATAAGTTTAACCTCACTTTGCCCCTTTCAGGGATGATTTTTAAAAACGTTGAAACACGTATTTCTTTATTTCCTACCAAAAGCCTATATATGAATTTTCAGATCCCTAACTTGAGGAATGATAGATTTCCCATACAAATATTGAACTCCTATTTGACCCGTTTGAAAGTTGTGTTTTGAGAAAAAACGATAGCCTATGTCCTTCTCCAGGATATAATCTATCTCCTTGCCAAATTTCATCACAATCCGGTCAGCCGTTTAGTCGTGAAAAGGTAACAAACAAACAAACAGAGTTACTTTCGCATTTATAGTATTGGTATGGATGTTCCACAGAATTTAAGTACTAATAAAAATTCTAATGAAACCATGATTAAAGTATATTTTTATACACAAAAGTGTTGTCTAGAAAATTCTTGGAACACATTAAGTAGGGAAAGGAACGGGGATTTTTAGGGCAATCTCAGATCATACAGCAAGCTATAACGCCCACTTTTTGTGGAAATATTTTTCTACCGTATTAATAATAATAGGAAACACCCACTAAGATATGAATCTTGTGTTGTGGGTATCAGGGACCACGAGAGACTTTCGGTCTAACATCACCCTGGACACAAATATCTGTCTGTCACACGAACATTTGTCCCGGTGTGGGAACCCACGGCCTCGTTTCACAGCTGGCTACTCGCCAACTGCGCCGCGAAGGCTGTCAATTCAATTGTAACAATTCAGTGTATCCAGATGACATATTTGTCTACAGCATGAATTGGCCGGCTCGACCGGGGTAGTACCACTGTCTCACAGAAAACCAACGTAAAGTGACAGTTTACTGTCGCGTTTCGTATGGTAAGTGAGATAACCGGAGGCCCAGATTCCCCCTTCCCTTCCCTAATTCCTATTCCTGTCCTTTAAGGCCGACAACGTATACATGATACTTTCGGTATTGTGGATGTTCATGGATCACTTAACATCAGGTGACCCACTGGCTCGTTTGTGGGACTATACTATAAAAAAAAAACGCTGGATATAAATTTAACATCGTGACTCATAATGGTACTTATTAAGTCATTTAAATGTGGGCTTTCCAAAAAATATCCCAATTAATGCGGTGACGCGTACGAAAGTACTAACTGAGTTGGTAATTAGTTTCGCGGTGGCTTCGGGGTTTTGTGGACGCCACTTTGTAATTTCGTGTCGCGGACGAGTCTAGTGTCCGTTTTGGTCTGAGTTCATTTCGTAACTAACTTTTTACTTAATAATCTGAAGTCGCATTTCAAAACTAGTGAGTTACAGCTAGTTATTTTGTATAGATGTGAGCGTTTGTCGTCTAACAAATGAATGTTTATATTCATTTGGTATTTTCCTGGGTTTATTTACATTGTTTGGTGTGAAACCAAAAATAACAGGACAAAATAACCTTTTTCAAAATTATAATTGAATATTCGACGGTTGGCGTGCTATTTCGTTTAGCAAAACTTTTTGCGATATCGAGTTTGTGGATGACTTATTTCACCACTTATATACATTTAAAATAGAAACAGAACATTGATCAAATATTAAAAAAAAAAATAATAATTCAACACACAGAAAGACAAACACGTACCATCAAACAGAGTACTACACATCACGTCAGGGTCACCATTGTAGAGAAACGGGTGATAGTTCCTCTAGCGGTGGCGCCGAGGCCGGTTGGGTATGACACCCGCCTGACTAGAGATCGTCCCCCTTCCTTAGAGGAACACTATCACCCGTTCCTCTACAAGTTATATATATATTCGGAATAAGCATTTTTTTCTGCGTCTTTTGAGCCTACTTTCAATTGTGTACGCTTCTTGGCGCTCAAATCAACTGGTAAAGCAGGGGTAATTTTTCAGGCCTCATTTATTTTAGAAAATAATGCTCACAAATGTCTGAAAATAAGTCTTAACGATGCAGCACAAGCTTACACAAGTAATGTATGTCGTGCGTCTTGGCTCGCAAAAGATGTGTCCTGTTTTTAAATTGAATTGTCCTGGTTTATCTAACTTCAAAAAATAAAAATCCAGGTATTTGAATTTCAGCGTTGAAACCTAGTCTAAGCAAAGTGTGTACTGGGAACATCTCATCTCAGACTCGCATGACAAAAACGTAATGGCCATTCTGGGTGACAGGTAGCCGTTTTTACACGAGTAATCATAGTGGCAGAAGCGTCTGTTTCTATTATAATATGTATAAATTAGTATGATTTCGTGTTCTTAAAACAGGTTGTTAAAGCTCTGCTGTAATGGTATATTTGCTTAGGTAAAATATATTGGTTGGTGGCACAGGTACACTTCTCAATTCTACTTTTCAAGTTTGCATTCAATTCACAGCCTGAAGATCAAATATAACAGTTATATTTCATGAATAAGAAAAAGTGAAAGTTGTTTAAACAAAAAAAAAGTTGGCACTTTGTACCCATTCATTTTATGAATTGGGGGGGTGACAAAGTTGGGGGTGTGACAAAATGTTCGATCAGAGGGCTCTGGTACCACCGACGGAAATAACCTGGACAAATTATGGGTACACTAAATTCTGCCTACCTTTTCAAGGAACAAGCGTGCACTTAAATATATGTGTTATATCAAAGTCCTCATTGCTCACCAAGTCATTAGGAAAGTGGAATTTTACTGTAGTTCTAAGAATTAAGATTAATTAATTATAGAGAATTGGTCATTTAAATACGGCTTTTGATGCGAGTTAATTAAATACCTTTCGGTTATATGATGCGAGGTGGACAGTAGTTTATTAATTTAAAAGCAGTGATAGCCAAATTGGTAATGGTAAAAACTACCGAGACGAAAGTTTTTTTATCCTGTCACGGCACAGTGACCACACTGCACCTAATGGTAAGTGCAGTGCCGTTCAGTTAGAGTATCAAGTAGCAAGAGACAATCTGTCCCCCGCTACTCAATCATGCGGGCCTGCTTCCCGACACGCCATGGGCAAATAGGTGAAGAAGCGGTTGAGGGTAGAAGTGAAATTGAAGTGTACTCAGAAAGCCGTTCAATCCCCAGGGTTCAATACCCGGGTTTGGTAAAGTGATATTGGGTTTTCTATTTAGAAATACTCAATATCAGCTCGAAGTTTGGAATTGAGCCTGGTATGGCGATAGGCTCGCCCCCTATGACATTATGGGTCAGTAATAATTTCGACGAAAAGTGGGTGTACTGGTTATACCTCTGTCTATCCCTTTGGGGATTACAGGCGTGAGTGTATATGTGTGTTACTGAATCTCTAGAATGTTATATTTTATTTAGACTTCGTTAATCTTTTGACTCTGCCAGTTTGGAATTCGTTCGGAGTTATTGTTTTTGAAAACTGGATAACAATATCACTTGCCTACAGGCGACTGACTTGCCCGTTGGCTGGTTTAAAAAATGCTATCTGAACAATGTCTATAGGTAACACTGCTATTTTCCTAAACTATTGTGATTACGGCTATTTCGTACGCTCGGCAATAACCCGGAATAGGCCCCCAAACAAAATTGTATAGGGAACTGAACGGAACCGAGGTAAATTGCTGCGTTTCATACGTGGACGGAATTTCTGTTAATATTGAGTTTATTTTCATTTTTGCGATACGTTTCGTATAAATAGCAGCGATAGCCCAGTTGATTGCGGTATGGACTGTCAAGACTAAAGTTGTATCGGAACCCAAATGGCATACACCTCTGACTTTTCTAAAATTATGTGTGTGTTAAATGTTAAATTGCTTTAACGGTGAAGGAAAATATCGTAAGGAAACCTGCATACCTGAGGATTCTGATAAGAATTTCGAAGGTATGTGAAGTCAACCAACCCGCATTAGGCCAGCGTGGTGGACTATTATTAACTAGAGAAATAAACACTTTACAAAAAACAATTCCTTTTTCTATGTACTCAACTAAATTCCAGTGTGCAATGTACATAAACATTGTTCCACTGCTGGGCACAGGCTTCTACTTATAAGCGAGGTTAGGCCTTAGCTAATCTGATCTAATACGTTTGGTAGACATCACATACCATTCATATTGTAGCGAATTCTAAGGTATGCAGGTTTTAATCCCAATAAAAATATTTCTAGGCGTTTAATTCCGTCTAAAAATAACTTAACGATAACGTAGGCTAGGGCAGGGTTCCGTGTCTGGTAGATGTTTGTCATCGGCTTGGTTTTTGGACGTTTTTATTGAACGCTGTGTTTACGTACGAACACGTGGTGCATTCCGATGGTAATCGGATGCCCTTGAAATGTTCTAGGAAGTAGGGTGATGTTGTTGATGTTACATTTAGCATCGTCAGCCTCCATGGTGCAGTGGGCGAGTAGCCAACTGTGAAACGAGAGCCCGTGGGTTCGATTCTCACACCGGGACAAATGTTTGTGTGACAGACAGATATTTGTGTCCGGGGTCTGGGTGTTGTGAGACCGAAAGTCCCCCGTAGTCCCTGATACCCACAACACAAGACTCGTATCTTAGTGTGGGGTCGGGGCTATTTGTGAGACTGTTGGGTGTTATTTATTATTTATAAAACGCCCCCATAAAGCATAAAGTTGCTAAGTCAGAGCTTACGTAATGTAAGGTTTCATACATTCTTTTGTGTTTATTTTACATTTAATTATAACATAGGCAATAGTGGATTAGGGACGATAGATGGCGGGTCACTCGGTTGATTGGACTGATTGGCCGGTTACGGATATTGTTTAAAAAAACAGCGAGGTATTTTAAAGATATAGAAAGAAAAGAGGACCAGTGGCTTAGTGTGAAAAATGGAGGGAGATGTTGTATCATTTTTGTTTGAATTGGAAGATATTTCATACTAAGAAATAAATTAAATCCTATCCTAGACTGCCTCGGTGGCGCAGTTGTAATTGCGCATGCATTACGACCGCTGCTGTGCTGAGGTCTCGGGTTCGATCCCCGGGTCGGGTAAAGTGATATTGGGTTTTTCTATCTAGAAATTCTCAGTATTAGCCCGGAGTCTGGAATCTGTGCCCGGTATGGCGATAGGCTCGCCCCCTATCACATTATGGGACTGAAATTCGGCGAAAAGTGGGTGTACTGGTTACACCTCTGCCTACCCCTTCGGGGATTACAGGCGTGAGTGTATGTATATATGTAAATCCTATCCTAAAAGTCATGTTGTCGTCAGCATCTGTGGCAAAGCGAGTTCGATTCCCAAAATAAGACAAATTTTCGTGTGACCACCAATCTAGTTACTCGTAGTTTTTAAAACCAACGATACATGTTTGAGACTGACCGAGTACTGCCTCGGTGGGGCAGTTGTAATTGCGCATGTATTACGACTGCTGGGCTGGGGTCTCGGGTTCAATCCCCGGGTCGGGTAACGGGATATTGGGATTTCTATCTAGAAATTCTCAGTATCAGCCCGGAGTCTGGAATCTGTGCCCGGTATGGCGATAGACTCGCCCCCTATCACATTATGAGACCGAAATTTGCCGAAAAGTGGGTGTGTATTAGTTACACCTCCACCTACCCCTTCAGGGATTACAGGCGTGAGTGTATATGTATGTACAGGTTTAAGCTTGTGTGGGGACAGTTGATCCAGGTTTTACTCACTAAGTAACTCCTTGTTTGTATCCATAGAAAACCATCGTTATATATCTTTAATGTGGTTTTCCGTGATGAATTTATAAAGTTTAGCCTAAGGTTTGCAGCGGGTTCGGTTCCTACCTTGGTAAAAATATTTTTATGAGAAATTTTCAATTCATTTATTTATTAATTGTATAGTTCACAGTAATCAAAAACAAATATTGTTTATAATCATGGAGCATGCTTCCATTTCTTAATTAGTTCTTGGAAATTATTTTATCAAAAATCTCTTAAATATATTACAGTTTCCGAGAAATTAAATCCCATTTTCCTCTACGAAGATCAAGAAGCTTTGGAAATAAAATGGCGAACTTAATTACCAACGTTTTATCCATTTCTCTGAAGCGTGTGCTGGAGTGGGCACTACACTGGGAATGTAATCTAATTACATACTTCAGGTAAATGGGTATACGAGGTACTGTGACAGCCTCCGTGGCGCAACGGGCGGGCTGTGAAACGAGAGGCCGTGGGTTGGATTCCCGCACCGAGACAAATGTTTGAGTGACAGATATTCTGGTTAAAGATGATTTATTTTCTCAAAAAGAAATTTACATTTCACTTAGATGAGAAATCAATTAATACAGTAAAAAAAATATATTAAAAAGATATTTGTTCCGGTCTGGGTGTTGTGGGCCCGTAGTCCCTCGTTCTTGATACCCACGATACAAATTTGACCTAGTGTCAGAACTATGTGTGTGACTGTTGGGTGTATTTATTTATTTACTTTATTTATAGTCCTGTAGTTAGTTTTTTTTTATAATCATCTAACAGTCGTCCTTACCCTAGACTACGTCAAGCCTTTATCGCGGGCATCAAGGATTACCAGGGACTACGATCATACAATGCTTAAACCAGATATATTTATGGTTCACACAAACATTTGGTGCGGGAATCGAACCCACAGATTCATTTCTCTGTCAGGTACTCAGCCACTGTGCAACGGAGGCTATCTCTTTTATTATATTTCTATAGGTATACATTATAAGTTCATTTTTGTTGTTATGAAGGTGTATGAGTGCGGTTTTTAAAGCTGATTCAGCATGTTTCAACTTGGCGTAGTACAGAGAACTAATTACGTAATATAAATTTAATCCTTAAAAACTTCTGCAAAAAGATTTATGCACAACGTACTTAAAGTCGTATAAATACTGTTATTTCATTAAGTAATCATTTATTAACACACTCCAAGCAAATAGTCTCTCTAACATCAAAAATAAAGTTAATTATCGAAAACAGCTAGTATCCAAGAGCTCTCAGGTCGGGTGTGCTACACATTTTATAGTGTTTGGAGTCGAGGGCTCATCGGAGGCTCAACCGGAGCTTAATTAAGCCGGCAGCTTTGAGCCATCGACATCTAGGGCTATGATAAGGTCTCAAGACGTCAACATATCGTGATCTAAAGATAAGTAGAGATGTGGGATGATAAATTCATTTACATTGACCTTACGATAGGTCGCGGGAAAAATATACAAAGAACTTTTCACCTAGAAACTGGCTAAACTTGAATAAGACGAAGCATTTGGTAACTATTATCGTCTGCCCTCAATTTTTTTTTATTATCCTGGCACGGCAAAGTGCCCGCACTGCACCTGATGGTAAGCGCAGTGCGGTCCAATTAGAGTATCGAGTAGCGGGATACATTCTATCCCCCGCTAATCAACACAATCATGCCGGCCTGCTTCTTCACACTACACCATGGGCAAGAAGGTGAAGAAGCTGTCGAGGGTCTATTGTCAGAGTACTCAGAAGGCCGCAAAATGGCCAAACATTGTACCCCAACTCTAGACCCCGAAAAACCGGATGTACACTGGCTGATCCCGGAACGCGACACACTTGCGTGTGCCACTATGGCGGGTTTTACACCCTGTGTACGGTGTTCGCTATTCGGGCGGATATGAATATCTTACCACCAGCGAAATTGCCACTAAATTAAAGCCACTGATTAACTAGTTTGAAAATCTATACAGATTAATTATAAATGTTCGCTATTGTTCGCCTAGTTCAAATACTACATGGATTAATTTGAATTGTAACACATTAATTGCTATTTGCTAGAAAATTTATATTATTATCCACTGTTGTAAAAAAGCTGTGAATATAATAAGTTTTTTTATTCATAAAAAGTACACCGACTTCAATAAAAAACAAATTATGCGTCACAATAAAATTTGAGGGATTCCCTTGATTTTTCTGTGATTCCATCATCAGATCCTGACTTGGTGCCAATGGGACCACATGGGAAGTATACCCTTTTAAACAAAAAAAGAATTTCTCGAATCGGTCCAGGCGTCTTCGAGTAATCGGGTAACATACATAAAAAAAAGATTCCGACGAATTGTTAACCTCCTCTTTTTTTGAAGTCGGTTAAAAAAAGAAAACACACTACTTTTATTTCAGCTGTAAGTTCGGTCGACTTGTAATTTGGGGTTTGGAATTTGCGACCGATATGAGATTAAGCTCCCTTGCCTTTCACATTATGGGTCTAAAAGAAGATCGGTGAACCGTAACTGTTCATCACACTATCCCTTGGGGATACTTAAAGTATACCTGAACATAATGTAGGTACATATATACTCAAAATTTCGTCGCAACGGCAATTTTTATCTTGGCAGCAAAAGAGTAATATGCTTTGTTTTTATCCTGGCACGGCATAGTGATCATACAGTACCTGATGGTAAGCGCAGTGCCGTTCAAGTATCAAGTAGCGAGAGACAACATGCCGGCCTGCTCAGAAGCTTCTTCAGACTACACTTGAAGGACCCAGGATTATAGGAAGAATGGAACACATGTTTTTTTTTAGGGCATCGATAGACAGACGAGCAGACGGGCCACCTGATGGTATGTAGTCACCCACAGCAGAGCCGCTGCCTACCGTTGCATGTGCCGGCAAACTGTTCCACAGGTTAATGGTGTGGCAAAGATACGAATATGCGAACCTCTTAGTTTGGGCCGGGGTAGTAGACACCGCGAAGCTGTGGCTCCATATGACAGTACGCGTGGTTCTGTTTTTACCCAAACCAGAATTTTAAATCTTTCATCGACCCAGTGCCCGCAATTCACTCAGATCCCATTAGGGTTATTTAATATGTATTAGTTATAAAACTCGTTAATGGGAGCGCTTTCGTTTATTCATAGCCGGTTCGACAGGTGCATCTCGCGCGTGAGTCACATTATCTGCTTGTCTTTTGGAGCTGTATTAATTTATTGAAGTGATTTATTTATAAGTATGTATATGATATGCTCGACTGCCTCGGTGGCGCAGTTGTAATTGCGCATGCGTTACGAAGCTGTGCTGAGGTCTTGGGTTCGATCCCCGGGTCGGGTAAAGTGATATTGGGTTTTACTATCTAGAAATTCTCAGTATTAGCCCGGAGTCTGGAATTTTTGCTCGGTGTGGCAATAGGCTCGCCCTCTATCACATTATTATGTATATGATAGCGCCGCAACCGCTCATAATGACATAATTCATTAAAATACTCTAAGATTAAAATAGACGACCGATCGATTGTTCAGTTTATAAAGTATATTATTTATGTTTTAAATTATCTTTAAATGGAAATTGTCTTAACGTAGCTATATGCCAATGAATGGTCATTGTAAATGTGGCTTTAATGCAATGATACACCCCTTATTTTTTATATATTATGTATACATTTATCCATATATTGATACAACATTTTTATAAATTTATTAAAATGAGAGGATAAAAAGTTATAACAATTGATGACGAAAAAAATAAGCTTGGAGTTTCTTTCTGCCTTTCTTCTTCGGGTCGTCATCGCTTAGATAGTTAGTGAAAGGCTGGTAGGTTAGCTAGACTTGGGTTTACTTTCCTTCCAAATCCATCCAGTTTCCTTTCAACTTCTCCCCTCCCGTCCCTGTCCCTTCTCCTGATCATCATCTCCCGTCACTTCCTTTACCTAAGATCATGATTCCTTTAATTTTCCGGTCTACCTCTTTTCTCCTTTTCCAGTCCTATGCTCGTCGTTGTATCCTTGCCTACCAGCCCTTGACGGTGGATTCCAAATTCCTACACCATTAACCATGATTACTCATTCCGTATGGAGAATTCCCATTTGTGTTTTGACCTGTCATAAGTGCTTTTTATATGCCTACATGATGAATAAAGATTTTTATTTTATTTTTTATTTATTAAAAGTAAAATCACTCGGAATTGGGGTTGAATAATTGGACACTTTACTTTATGAGAACAATAAATTACAAGAAAATCTTATTTCATTTAATCATAAGATCCGTTACGAATGGACCTCACTGAATTTGTAAAAAAAAACATTACTTAGCCAACCCGACTTAATTATGAATTACACATATGCTGTAAAGCTGCTTAGCATTGATAATTATTTGTAATTGTTTTCCTAAAACCTTTAAAGTTTGTTTTTAATCATAATAATCAAGTAAAGTAAATAATACTTTATCAGTTACCTTTTCTTTTTGCCTAGTACTATAGTCTTCAACAAAGTCTTCAAACTGCACAACACAGCATAAGTTTTGATTTAAATATTATTATAGTATACAGCCGGTAAACACATAGAATATAAATTCTTACATGGAGGTAGCGCCTGTTCATAAGATCACAGCAAACGCCTGCGGTCCACTCAATGAATATTGCTATAACAATATTGTCAGGCGCTACTGGTAAGTTTTCAAAGTTATCACAAGTGTTATAGTTGTTCTAATATTAGTTGTTATTTAGTTAATGATGTGGTTTTATCTCTGTTTTGTGACTCTACTAATTGTTGTTCATGGCTTAATATGTAATCTGAATAGTTACTAGAACTACAATACGGAATTAAAAGTATGGAGTTTTTACTTTAAAAACTGAAGATGTTAGCAACTTAATGGATAACAGTATTTTATTTAAAGTTATATGTTAGAAGCAAATATATTAAAAACACGCGTCAGTAATCCGGGAATTTGTTTGTCTTTGGCTTCCAGCACAAGATGGAAATAAGCGCGGCGTGAGTGTTTTAGTTGAATTTCTACCTACCCTTTCCGTGATATATGTATTAATTCATGTAGGAAATAGCTTACATAGACAAAATGGTGTATATTATTAGGGTATTTCCTATTATTAGAAATACCGAAGGTATAACGGAGGTATTTAGGAGACTAGTTGGGGGTACATTAATAATGACAACCTAAGAGGGAGTAGTAAATGTTTAATTTAAAATGGAGTGCCTTCCGCGCTCCGGTGTTCAGTTCAGTTGTTTTGTGAAGTAGACTAGGTTGTTTTTGACTAGGCCAGGATGTTCGCGGGGTAGTAAGTGTAAATAGTTCAATGGCCGCGTAGTTGAGCTTAGAGGGTAATGCTGGTAGATTAATTATAAAGATAAGCCTTAAGTGAATCCTGACATGTGTTTATGTCAATATTAAGCACTGAGATGTGTAACAGTGTCGTGTAAATCAATCAATAAATTATAAACATTGTATTTGTGCCTTTTAAATATCCATCTTGCATAGTTTTGTTGATGTTCCTAACAATATACCTAAAAATCCATTATGATCGGTCCTTGGCGAATAAGTGTTAAATGTGTAGGTACGTAAGTACAAAAAAAATATATAAAATATACATTCATAAAAAACATACGCGTCAAATTGAAATCGTCCTCTTTTTCTAGGTTGGTAAAAACTGCATATCTTGTCAAAAAATACGATATTTCATAAATATAACTGAATTATACTTATTATTAAGTCTGAATCATTTGTTTGATTGATATCCTACCCCAAGGGGAGCCCTGCATTAATAAATCAACAAACATAGTAAGTGAGTGCTGATAAGGTTTGATTAGTGAAGACTGAAGCCCCTTATGATATTCATTATGCTGTCATTTGTCATAGACTGCAACTTTTGTTGATATAAGGCCAAAGGAATAAAGTAATAGATAAATACAAACACTGTTTCTGTGTATTTAATGTGCAGAGAAAACTTTGTTGTATGATGTATCCCTTTTGAAGTATACTACTCGCATGGAGTATGAGATAGGCATTAAAGTTAATGGAGAAGTAGGGATCTAAATGATTTACGTATGATACAGATAATAACAATAGATAAATAATAATTCTAGCCCTATTTTAGTCGTTGTCTCACTGCTGGGCACGGGCCTCCTCTACTAAAGAGAGGGGTTATGCCTCAGTCCACCACGCTGGCCTAATGCGGGTTGGTAGACTTCACATACCTTCGAAATTGTTATAAGAATTCTCAGGTATGCACGTTTCCTCAAGTTGTTTGTACCGCAACCAACTGGGCTATCGCTTCTTTTCACACGCTAATTTTGATAATTACACTTAATTTAAAAAATGTTATCACTCTAATTAGGTCAAACTTTCTACGTAAAAATGATAAGTACCTAACGTAATTACACAGCGTGTCACAGGAATAACTCACTCTCTCATACACCCCACTATAAAAATAAAAGTACAACCGTAATACACTGATATGCTGGGATCTACTTAAGTACTGCGTATTTGAAATATTATTTGTATAAACATTTATTTCCCTAGACGTACAGTTCATTTTATTTAACAAGGTATTTCGTTTACTGTTCATTTAAAAAGCATTTGGAGAAGAGAGAGGAGAGTGGAACTCTGTGCCGGAGTCTATATTTCCCGAAAATTATAACTTGGGTATCTTTAAGTCAAGAGTGAATAGGTATCTTCTAGAAAGCGTGCTCCACCGTAGACCACATCATCACTTACCATCAGGTGAGATAGTGGTCAAACGCAAGCCTGTTTATGTAAATAAAACCGTTTGTTTCATTTTATGGATGGTTTGCGTTGGTGCATGTTGTAGACTTCATAGGATTTCTCTCTTTACATCGTGGAAACCCGCAAATTACAGTATATTACATAAATTATACATAAAAATGGGTCAACAAACACCCTGCAACTATGTAACAGAGCTGTTAACAGTCGATATGTAAAAAAAAATTATCTATACTAATATTATAAAGAGGAAAGATTTGTATGTATGTTTGTAACGAATTGGCTGAAAAAGTACTGGACCGATTTTAACAATTCTTTCACCGTTTGAATCCTACATTATCACTGATTAATATAGGCTATTTTAATTGCAAAAAAAATAAGGGTCCCTACTAAAACTACAATAATGTTACCCAAGGTCTTCGATCAACAATACAACTAGATAACGGGTCACATATAAACTCAAAGCTAAAATCTGTCCGCGTGAATACACACACACTATTACACACGCGCTATTACACATCTATATTTTTTTACTAACGAACTGAGATAACAGGAGATATGGAGCCGCATTGAACTCTAAAATAATATAAGTACATACTTAGTACGTCAAAGATTTATTAAGATTTTTTTGTTTATTGCATCTATGTTTGTTAATATACATTTTTTGGCTTGGTTGTTCTGAGGGACTTCAACACACACCATGAGTTGTTGTTGGGCTCCTCCAGAACTGACCATGCTGGCAGAACTGCTCATGCATTCGCTTTGACTCGTGGCTTGACACAACTGGTGAACCAGCCTACCAGGATCCCAGATGTGGCGAGTCATGCGCCCACTCTGCTGGACCATCTGTTGACGAGTCACCCGATCGCGTATAAAGTGGCGGTTGGTGCTCCTCTAGGGACCTCCGATCACAGCCTGGTTGGGAAGTTGGCTTATATAAGTCATCTCTTCTTTCTCTAGCGACAATTGATATCCATTCTACACACATAAACGAATTGCTAGGAAAGCTAAAAAGTAAATATCAGATTAGTTTAAAACTAGGATAACATCACATTCATCAACCTGCCTTGATAATATATTCTCCAAATGTGATTCAACTAGCCACATGATTCTCAGTAATTTAACTTCTGATCATTGTGGGCAATATGCAGCTTTTAAAAATAGTGAAGAAATACAGTATGCGAAAATAACTTGCAGGCCTATTACAGACATGGGAATCAACATTTTTAGGAGCAGTATTGTTAGCAGACTAAATCCAATAAAAATCAGTGTATTTAATATAATTAAAAATGAATTTCATAATTAATTTAAAAAGAAAAAAATAAATGTTATAGGTACTTCCAAGTTTAATGAATGGGCGACTCCAGGAATTTATAAAAGTCGAGCTACTCTGTATGAGTTATATGGAATGAAAAAATATAAATTTAATAGCGAATTCCTACAATACGTTAGAGACTATTCAAAGATATTTAAAAAAGCATGTAATCAAGCAAAAGTGAATTTTATAAGCAGGAAAATTAAAAACTCGTGTAACAAAATTAGGTCGACATGGGATATTATCAATAAAGAAACTGGGAATTTCCGAACACCCGATAACCAGTTTGAGTTAAATATAAATATTAAAATTGTATGTGAAAAAGTGGAAGTTGCTCAGGCATTTAATGATTTTTTACTGAAAAGGGCTTATTACAATATAACAGAATACTTAAATGATAAAAAACCATGGTCGCTCAGCTAAATACACCAACACACTGCTAGTTACTTATTTTATAATAACATAATTTGTTATTTTGTTACAATCTATTTCTGTTTGATGTAAATTGTTTTTACATGATGCCTGAGTCGTATTAGTCTTGGCTTCTTGATTTATTAGCTATTGTCTTGTGAATTTGTTTCTCTATCATTCTTTGACGCGATTAGGGTATGTCATGCTCTCTTAAGGGTCTGTGCTTGCGGCGGCGTTATGTGCCGGGTCGGTCACTTCCCTGTATCATGGTTGAGGAGACCGATGGCTGGCACATGCGTCATACTCGTGAACGGGTGCTGCTTGTGTGGACTGGTCTACCTGGATAGCTCATTGATTGTTACGTTGGAATAATTAAATAACAGGTTGTATAGCCTCGTTTACGACTCTGCCTTGTATTGACATGTATACCGTAATTTTTTTATCTCATGTGAATGTGACTTGTAGAATGTATTATTTTATATGTTAATTATTTTTATAACGTAATGACAAATTACAAAAGACCTACGGCTGAGTTTCTTGGTGCTTCTTCTCAGACCAGTGGGCATTTCCGAAGCACCAGTAGAGTTTTACATTATTATGACATGTAAAAAGTGCCCCTAGTGGCCTCATTTACGAAATAAATGATTTGATTTTTTTTATCCTGGCTTGGCAAGGTGACTACACTGAACTTTATGGTAAGCGCAGTGCCGTCCAATTAGAGTATCGAGTAGCCAGAGACAATCTATCCCGCGGTACTCAACACAATTTTTGTAAAAAAAAAAAAAAAAAATAAACAATGATACCGCCCTGCTCCTTCACACTACGCCATGGGCAAGAAGGTGAGGAAGCTGTCAAGGGTCTAGTGTCAGAGTACTCAGAAGGCCCCAACACGGCCAAACATCGTACCTCAACTCTAGACCCCCGACAAAAACCGGAGGTACAATGGCGGGTTTTATACCCTGAGTACGGTGGTCGCTATCCGGGTGGATATGAATATCCTACCACCAACCAGAGTCCGACAAACAGACACAAAAGTAACTTAATCAATTTTAAATGATAATGCTAACAAGATATGAATAATATTACAATACAAATCTACTCCATGCATCTGCTGTTCTGTTAAACAGAGTTTCCGCGTGTATTGGCCGATGTTGGCCATACATTCTTGGGCAATGGTTTCAAATCGGTAATTTATTCAAAATTTGATATTACTTGTTAGTATAAAGCTTAAAATATAACTTATTCTAGATGTACTTACCGAAAGTAAGACACTCCGGCCGATAAATTGCTTTTTCGGGCATTATTTTCGCAACTTTTGAACACACTGCGGTGTTGTGAAACGTGTTCACATTGGCTCTGTTTGGAACGAACTAAACAACAATAAGAGCTCACTTCGAAAGTGAGCTGTTATTTGCCGAGACGTTTTTGTTGCGCCGACCCGATATCTAGTTGTATTGTTGATCGAAGCCCAAGGTGTAAAAAAACTGTGAAAATAACCTCCACGCGGGTGGAGCCGCGAGCTAGTCATAGATATATTACCTAAAAAATTGATAATTATAATAAGAGTAGGTAATAATAAATGTTATTTAATTCTCATCAAATGAAAGTTTCTCCCTCTCTACTAACTTGCCGAGTCCTTAACTTAACTTATGTTACATCTTATGTAAATAATAGGCCAACCCGCATTAGGCCAGCGTGGTGGACTAAGGCCTAACCCCTCTCATTAGTAGAGGAGGCCCGTGCCCAGCAGTGGGACAATGTTTAATACAGGGCTAGTATTATTATGTAAATAATAGTGGAGTGCAAATAATAAAGATATGTAATGAGTGGTTCGCGTGACTCGCCGCCATGATGTATTCACCTTCAAAACTGCTGAAAGGCGAAGGAACTGTTTAGTTGACTTTCACATGACTTGTATATACATACATATACACTCACGCCTGTAATCCCCGAAGGGGTAGGCAGAGGTGTACACTAGTACACCCACTTTCCGCCGAATTTCGGTCCCATAATGTGATAGGGGGCGGGCCTATCGCCATACCGGGCACAGATTCCAGACTCTAAATAAACTAATAAATTATTGCTTTTTGAATGAAAATAAAACCGTATTTAAAAAAAACACAAACTAAAAAACAAATTTTAAAAAATAAGCATCAGAAAACCCAACACCCAGAAACTAAAAAGCAAAAATAAAATAAAACAATCTTAAATATTTTTTTGAAACGGTCCAGGCGTCTTGAGTAATCGGGGAACATACATAAAAAAATATTCCGTCATATTGAGAACCTACTCCTTTTTTTGAAGACGGTTAAAATACGATATGGTATTTGTATAAATATATGATTTACTCTTGAGACATATTACTTAAGATAGAAAGTAACGAAGCATTAAATAACTTAAAGATTTATGTAAAAAGAATATACTCTTATTAAATTAATCATTTTAACAAATAATTTCTCTAACACATTTCGTCAATAAATTAAGAGCACCGCTTCGAACTGAAATCGAACTATGTACCGTGTACTCGAAAGTCAGAACTCCGAACTGATCTCCATTTGCACAAAGCTTTCAAAGTCTTGAAACTGCTTGGGGAGGTCCCGATCCCGACCTCTGAGGATCTCTGGGGCTTCTGAAGAGGTATAAAGTGAAGTTTGGCGTTAACTAGATCAATATGATGGAGTGCTAGAGAGAATACTTTGTTAGTTCGGAAGATTTCCTACGGTAGGCGGGCTACTTGATTTAAGCTATATTTATTACTATATTAAGTTGTAATATATATTTTTTTATCCTGGCACGGCAAAGTGACCACACTGCACCTTATGGTAAGTGCAGTACCGTCCAGTTAAAGTATCAAGTAGCGTGAGACATCAGTCCCCCGCTACTCAACACAATCAATATTTGGAATAAGCAAAGTTTTCTACATCTTTTGAGCCTAGTTAAATTTTTTTGTGCACTTCATTCAACTGAAAGACTCATTTTTCCAGGGCACATTTATTTTAGAATAGAATGCTCATAAATTTATAAAAATAAGTCGTAAAAATGTAGTATGTACTAACAAAAGTAATATATTAATTGTACTAAAATCCAGGCAATAGTTTTTTTTACGAAAAACTAAAAACCTCTCCTGTAACGTTTTAAAAAAGTGGCATAAATCTAATAACCCGCCAATCGTCGATTATAACTACGAGAGGTCATAATTTTTGGTGTGTAATACATCCTTAGCGTAGCGTCGGGCGAGTAGAATATCCAACTTGAGATTGAGGATTTGATTCCTGTTCCGAGAGACACGTTATAATCTTTACATATATAATTCTACTGTACATGTGTATGTCACTGAACTCCTCCTAAACGGCTCATTAGAATGTTTTTTTTTGTATTCGTTTGGGTGGCGCCCTGGGTGGTTTAGATTCACAAATCTCGGTAGATGGCGCTGCAGTCGGTGTGGCGCTGCTTTTACGGACAGGATGACGTCTGCACGGTCCGCTAGTATTATCTATATTTTGAAGGAGAAATATATTGCTTTGTTGTAACATTTGTATAAATCAGCAACTAAACATCTATTTCGACTGCCTAACGTACTTGTTATGTAGCGTTGTGTCTTTGGCTAGAGGCAGCGACGCCTTGGGCCGCAGGTTCGAGTCCTACGCATGTCAATTCGCACAAACGGTCGACTTTATAATTTGGTCGGACGTTTGCAACAACATGCAAGATTATATGGGGGTTAATTTTCTCAACGTGCCATGAACTGGAGGTTGGGGAGTGTACATTTCCTACATTTTTTTTTATTATTTATTTCTTATTTTTTTTGTAGTAATTGTATTTATGGTATTCATTAAATTTATTGAACATAGCGTGTGTTCAGATTTGGTATTTTATAAACATTTTTTTAAAAGGATTTGTTATTTTACTAACTAGAAAAAAATATAAGACCTAATTTTGTTTTGTGCAGTAGTATTATTTCTAATGTGTTATTTAGTAAATTTTAGGCCAAGCTAAGACCAAGTTTTTAAACTCTATAAAGTTATTATAATAAAATATTACTATTTATGTGCTTGTACTTGTACTATATATGTGTTTTTTTGTGAAAATGGCTTTCGTTGACAAATATTCATAGTTAACAAATTATAAAATTAGCGCTGAAACTTAGAAAATAAACCATATTCACTTTTCTAATGTAACCTTAGCGCGTTTGACATAACTGTCAGTCGTTTGACAGCTCGCAAAATATTGAAACATGTAAAAGCTTAAAATGACTCCATGGATTTTATACCTTTTTTCAAATATAACTACCGCGCGGGCGGAGGCGCGGGTAAAAGCTTGTATAACATAATATTGATTCTGCGTTATACAAACAAGTGGTCAAGTTATTTTATTTATAAACACCGCCCCTCGTTCAATACGTCACACCGTTTACCTGTATTACCTCCATTAAAATTGTACAATTTGGATACAACATTTAGCTAAGCCATTGTGCCGTGAATTATTAACAGGTTCGAATCGTCGTAGTGCTCCCCCCCCCCCCTCCTCCCCCGCACCCGCCCCCGCACCAGGGAGGGATGTTCAAAATTTGACGCCTCACGAACGATCCAAACACGTTATCAAATATTAATGTCGTAATAAAATATAAAATGAGCTTGAATTTTGTATTGTTGCGGGCTGGATTATGCGGAGGCTTCAGACGGTGGTAATGATGTGTTTATTATAATTGACTGCCTCGGTGGCTCAATTGCGCATGCATTACAACTGCTGTGCTGAGGTCTCGGGTTTGATCCCCGAGTCGGGTAAAGTGATATTGGGTTTTGTCTATCTAAAAATTCTCAGTATTTACCTGGAATCTGGTACTTGTGCCCAGTATGGCGATAGGCTCGCCCCCTATCATTATGGGACCGAAATTCGGCGAAAAGTGGGTGTACTGGTGTCACCTCTGCCTACCCATTCGGGGATTACAGGTGTGTATTATAATTAATGAATAATATTTTGTTCGCCTCGTTGGTCTAGTGATGTAGTAGACTGAGAAACTGGAGATCCTTGGTTAAATTCCAAGTTGGACAATTACATTTTTATTGTGCCATTCGAGGAGAGATTCCCGGTATTGGAATTTGTATTCAATATAGGGAAAGACTGTCGAGACGCAGGTCACAGATTCAAACCCAGCTCAAATGGCAAACACCTCTGACTTTAGCCAGCGCGGCGTAGTGGACGGCCGTGCCCAGCATTTTTTCCGACCTTGGATCGAAACCGAGACCTCAGCACAGCAGTCGTACCGCGTAGAGAAGAATTACAACTGCGCCACCGAGGCAACTTTTTTTTAATATGATCAATAATAAATGTAATTTTGTTTACGTGCGCGGTTATAATAATAATAATAATCTTTATTTCCCAAAAAAGTACATATGCCAATTAAAATTAAACAACGGACAATTACCACTAGACCTAGAAAACTTGACATCATTGATAAAGTGTACTAGTGGCCCTCGCACTAGGCACAGCCTGTATCGTGAGAACCCTACAGCACGTTTGACAAAGACAAAATACCACAGTGCATCAACGGTTGGAAAAAACCGTTTTAGATTTCATTTTAATAGAATGAAATAATTAAAATTCAATAAAATTGGTAATAGAAACAATAAAATTATAGATTAAAAATACAAATTACAATTTCTTTGTGTCGTGAGCAGGTGTTTGCATGTATGTGCATATGTGTTTGCATGTGTGGGCGTGAGTTTAAGTGTCAGTGTGTGTGTGTGTAATCGTTATCGTTGTATTATCCGGCACAAATTAGTTCTAGGTACCTTTCCGTCTCCTAGCGACACAAAATGGCAAAAAAAATGGCGCCAAGCGAGAAAAATAATTTGCACGTTCCCTAATTTTCAGTCAGTGTTGTGTTACTAGGTAGACGTCATTATCTGAGAGGCGCAAAAAAGCAGCGGATTTTTGTCCCTCCAACCCTCTGAGCTGCCTTTATGAAACCCGAGACCCCTTTTGTTGGCCCAGATGTTTTAAAATTCCCGTATTATTTTTTTACAAAGTTTAATAGGGACGTGTACAGAGGTCCCGTTTGCGTGTAGATACTTTGTTGGATTTTTTGCTCATCAATTTGAGGGTTTAGGAATTTTGTGGGAATTAGGTCAATGTAATTAGGTTCATATTCAGAAGGCGTTCTATTTGTCTTTTCGGCGAGAAGTCTGATGGTGTTTTATGTGGTGTTTGATATTTTATCATAGGTGGGTTACTAACCTGGAAATGTAGACGGGATTGTATGAAATATAACAGCAACCTGCCACTTCCCACTGCCACTTGTGGTAAGATATTCATATACGCCCCGATAGCGACCTCCGTACACAGGGTGTAAGACCCGACATAGTGGCACACGCAAGTGTGTCGTGTTCCGGGACCAGCCAGTGTACATGCGGTTTTTGTCGGGGGTCTACAGTTGACACAACAGGCAGTTGACAGATACATTGTTTCTCGCAGCTTGATACTCTAACTGGACGGCACTGCGCTTACCGTCAGGTGCAGTGGTCACTTTGCCGTGCCAGGATGAAAAAAAAAACGATTTTTTGTAAGACAGTGTAAACTGACGATTCCGTTCATGCTTTATCAGTACTACCACTTTGGACTTAATAAATACCAGCCCTGTATTAAACTTCTTCCACTGGGCACGGGTCTCCTGTACTAACGAGAGAGGTTATGGCCTTAGTCCACAACGCTAGCCTAATCGACGGGTGGTTCGACTTCACATATCTTTGAAATTCTTATGCATGCAGGTTTCCTCAGGATGTTCCCTTCACGCAAACAAACGACAATTGACAATGAATACACCCGTGACTGTAGAAATATCGAGATGTTTGCCATTTAGACGGCAAGTCCGACCCAACTAGGCTATTGCTGCTTTTTCTTCAGCACGTAAGCGACGCTGCGGGGAAATGCCAGTCCATCATAAGACAAAGGTATTGGGCATCAATATTTGGATTACCACTATATCGTCCTTACCTACAGTATTCCATTCGTAACTCGTGTAATAATCCGCCGGAACACAAGGGTCCAATAAGTACAAGTAGGATTCATTAGCTAAGTGATCCCGAACTCAAGAGCTTAATATTCGTACCTGCATTATATATGAAATGAAATCGTTTATTTATCATGTAGGCAATTACATAGCTCTTATGATATGTCAGTCAAAGGAAAGAAATTTAACAGAAAGCATATCTTAGCTTATGTATACATAGCTTCATAGCCCTAGAAAAACTGAAAAGTAGTTTGTTAAAATGGGTTCCTAAATCAATATCAGTTTTGTTAAATGGGTAAATATTTCCTAAAAATAATTAGAACTATGTAAATAACTGTCACCCGCGTACAGTTAGAAAATAAAATGAACTCCCTGCAGCGGTGTTCCCTGAGCGCTATGACATGTCCTTCTTTAAACGAGGCTTAAGAAGAGTAGTCCTTAAACGGTAGGCAGCGGCTCTGCTGTGCTCTGGCTTTGCAGAAGTCTATGGGCGGCGGTGACTACTTACCATCAGGTGGCCCGTCTGCTCGTCTGCCTATCCATGCACAAAAAAAAGAACTTGATAGAGCAAATAGAGTTTACAAATACGGGAGGGTTACTCTTGACAGTCGATTCCAATTTAAAATTGGGATTGGGTTCGAAAACTGTACAATTGGCACTCTTGAACTCCACACTAGCGCACGATTTAACTGAATACGGCGGAATTTTTAGTCACTAAATGAAATAGAGTATTTACAATCGATAGTTCGTTAATATTCTATTTTATTTAGTTGAGTGAGTTAAAGTTCCAATATCTTCTAGAAACTGTATCGAGTTCGAGATTGGAAGGATTGGAGATAGGTAAGTAATCAACTGATCACAGTGTAATTTCAGTGTATGAATTACGATTGTAAGTTTGTGTCAATCGTGATGTACGAGAGCGTTCGCTATTCCTGTCTCATGCTGTAGGTTTTAAATCCGAGTTCATAGGACCAAAAATCTATGTGAACAAAATTTAATGGTAGGCAGCGGCTTTGCTGTGCCCTGGTATTGCAGAAGTCTATGGGCGGCGGTGACTACTTACCATCAGATGGCCCGTCTGCTCGTCTGCCCATCGAGACACTAAAAAAAACTGAATCTGATTTGTTGAGGTTTGCACAAAAACACTTAAGAAGTTTCCTAATGAGTTTTCTGTTACAGTGGTAGCACCTCGGTCGAACGTTATGTAGTAGACAAAACTGGGTGCAGCCCGTATCTACCATGGACCGGCTCCCACGAACGTGTTTATTCAAAACATATTTAATTTAAATACAATGGCTTTTTAATAAAGTCGGGAATGTCATAATGTAATTTATTAGATTTTATCGGAAGCGAGGAATTATTGCTATTCGTTCATGCTATGTAATTTAACATTATTGGATTTTGATATACTTTGATATTGTACATACATACAAACACGCCTGTAATCCCCGAAGGGGTAGGCAGAGGTGTAACCAATACACCCATTTTGCCGAATTTATTACGGTCCCATAATGTGATAGGGGGTGAACCTATCGGATACAATTTGATATTGTAAATATATTTATTATGTTTGTAACACTACTGAGTATCATGAGACTTACACCCATAGAAATCCATACTTAGTATTATAAATATGAAAGTAACTGTCTGTCTGTTACGTTTTCATGGCTAATTTACTAAACTAATCTTGACAAAATTTTGTTTATAGGTTACCTTTGACCCTCAGAACAGACATACGGTACTATATCTAAGGGATGAAATAGGGGATGAAAGTTACTATAGGCATACAGAATCGGCGCAACTAACTTCGATGAAATTCAGTATGGATATATTTTAAATCCCTTGAATGGATATGATGTACTCCGTATTTTAACTATTTAGGGAATGAAAATAAGCTTTTAAGTCGATTTTATGAAGATATTATGAACTCTGTGGGGATGAACATTGCAAACTTATTTTTTAATCAACCCTTTAAAGGATTAAATAGGGGATGAAATAAGCTATTTTGTTGTAATACCGTTTTACGTTAAAATCAATGATGGGCGAGATACCGTGTTGTTTTAATAGTTTTTATATGTTATTTTAATATTCTGTTAAGACGATTGTAAATATAGCTAGACCAGTTTTTTTAAGATGAACTAACACTTATATTAGCTAGTTTTGTTTGAGGGACGTTTTCGTCTGCCAGAAGCGAAATACGAAACTTTACCAAATTTTTTATTATTATTCTGGCGCGCCAAAGTGACCACACTGCGCCTGATGGTAAGCGCAGTACCGTCCAGATAGAGTATCAAGTAGCGAGAGACAGTCTATCCTCCGCTACTCAACACAATCATGCCGGCCTGCTGTTTAGCTTCTTATTTTTTAACATCTATTAGACATTTTGTCTCCTGATTGAATTGAAATGGTATTTATTAAGTATTCTTCTTTACTAATCTCAAATTGTCTTTGGAAGTTGTCGCTTCTTGAACTCTAAGTCACGATAGCGCAGTGTCTGTAAACATTCCGTGTTTAACTAAGCTACCTTACTGTCATGACATATTTAACTTTACCTAATGTTACGTAATGAAGCCAGCTGTGACCCGAATATGTCACTTTGTACCCTACTAACTATTTATTATAAGCAACTACAACACGGAAAACAAGCGTTACGCGTTATTTCTTTGTCACGGTATTTTGTGGCGCCAGTGTTGCCAACTAGAGAATTTAAAAACAGCAATCATATTAAATAACTAGACAGCCTCCGTGGCGCAGTTGGCTGTGAAACGAGAGGCTGTGGGTTCGATTCCCACACCGGGTCAAATGTTTGTGTGACAGACAGATATTTATGTCCGGGGTCTGGGTGTTGTGAGACCGTGCGTCTCTCTTAGTACCTGATACCCACGACACAAGACTCGTGTCATGGTGTGGGGTCGGGGCTGTGACTATGTGTGTATAAAATTTCTTGTGAAAATATCGACTATTTGTGCCATAAAATTTATTACTTTTAAAGTTGCCCTTTCTCAACAACCTATATTTGTCCAGGCAAGAAAAAAGTAAATAATTGGTCCACTGCTTTTTTTTTTTTTTTTTCGTATGGATTTGTGCTGTTAGCTTACACTTGCTTTTACAGCTTCACCGAACATTAAGGTCCACTGCTAAAACCGTAAAGTTGGTAACACTGCTTTCTTTGCAGAATGACGGATCGCCACCCATATTAACTTTAACGTCAGGAAGCAATTTGCTAAGTGTCATTATTTGACACATGTCACGTGACAATTATGTAGGGATAAAGAAAAAAAAGCGAGGAAGTGACATTTTTTTAATTTAGGAGTTCCTTTTACGCGTCGTTGCTAAAGAACCTCATTTAATATTTAAAATTACAGGAAAATGTTGAGCATTGTCTTTAGTAATTGTCTTTGATGATTATATTTTTCAATTTGGTTTATAATCTTTTTTTGTTTTTTCAGGTAAATCGCTGTTTTATTACACACTGGTGAAGAAAATTTGTATGTATCCGATTTTTATTATTTGCAGAAAGCTTAAAATACGAAAAATTCATTAAATCGATAACTTGAAAAATAACCAATAAAGTGATACTGTCCTTCTGTTATAATTATGCAAAGCAAACATAAAAAAAAACTTTTCAAGAGACTTTATCATCTCTTTACCCGGCTGCTTGAAAGAAGGAATTAACAAAAGAATAAACAAAAGAAAATCTGTTTTCTGCTGAAAAAAGAAATATACATTTGTATACACTTACAAGCTAAGAAACGGTTTTATCCAATAAAAATAATAGCTTAATACACAACATACTTTGAGAGAAATTGAACCTGCAATATAACGTTACTGATTTAACAATAACTGTTGTTGTATTTATCTGCAATATAATTTTTTGCGGCCTTCTGAATACTCTGACAATAGACCCTCGACCGGTTCTTCACCTTCTTGCCCATGGCGTAGTGTGAAGGAGCAGGCCGGCATGATTGTGTTGAGTAGCGGGGGATAGATCGTCTCTCGCTACTCGATACTCTAATTGGACGTACTGCGCTTACCATCAGGTGAAGTGCGGTCACTTTGCCGTGCTAGGATAAAAAAAGACAGTATATCCAGTACTAAAAGAAAATGAAAAAATATTAGATTTAATTAAAGAAAGTACAATACGGAAATATCCAGGCCAACCAGGTATTTATAATGAGTATGTCTGAAGTGTATGTGTGTGTGAATAGAACAGTAGTAATAATCTCGGTATGACATTTGCGTTCCCTTAATTTCCCGGACAACCACGCAATATCCCGCGGAACTAATATTGCGCTAAATTTACTTGGACTCATAGTTTCTACTGGCTTAACCCATCAAAGATAAACCCCCACAATCCCACATGGATTGACTGGAAACTGTAAGATGATACAATAATCAAAGACACAGAAAACCAACGTAAAGTGACAGTTGACTGTCGCGTTTCGTATGGTAAGTGAGATATCCGGAGGCCTAGATTTCCCCTTCCTTTCCCTAATCCCTATTCCTGGTCCTTTAAGGCCGACAGCGCATACATGATACTTTCGGTGTTGTGGATGTTCATGGGCGGTGGAGATCATTTAACATCAGGTGACCCACTGGCTCGTTTGTCGGACTATACTATAAAAAAAAAAGACGAATATCGTCCTTATGTCGTATATACTAAACTGGCTGGTCGTGTTGTATATGTATATATATATATATATATATATATATATATATATATTGTATATGTATACGATAAAATTGTGCACCGTTGCGCATAAACTACCCCCGAGTCTACTTCAATAATGGACAGAAAAAAAAACTAAAACTTAGCCAACACTGGATGCAATCGTTGCAATACATTTATATATATATTTATGTTAGAAACATCAACAAAATTATGCAAGATGGATATTTAAAAGGCACAAATACAAAGTTTATAATTTATTGATGGATTTACACGACACTGTTACACATCTCAGTGCTTAATATTAACACACACGCATGTCAGGATTCACTTAAGGCTTCTCTTTATTTTTTTTTAGTGCCTCGATAGGCAGACGAGCAGACGGGCCACCTGATGGTAAGTAGTCAGCGCCGCCCATAGACTTCTGCAATACCAGGGCACAGCAAAGCCGCTGCCTACCGTTTATAATTAATCTACCAGCATTACCCTTTTAAACTGAACAACGCCATTAAACTGTTTACACATTGATACACTTACTACCCCGCGTACGAACCATGAATATCCTGGCTATCACCTAGTCTACTTCACAAAACAACTGAACTGAACAACCGAGCGCGGAAGGCACTCAGTTTTATAGTAAATGTTGAATACATTTACTACTCCCACTTTGATTGTCATTATTATCTACCCCCAACTAGTCTCCTAAATACCTCCGTTATACCTTCGGTATTTCTAATAATATTAAATATCCTAATATTTAAGAAATGCAAAACCATACTGCTTTCGGTATATTTTTGGGCTGCAAAACGTTGAGGTCTTATGTTTTTGACGACGGCAAAAGAAATTTTGAGAGTTTATTTATTTAAAATAAAAAGCACGTGGCGTGAATAAGATTAAGATTTTGCCCCATATAGTGAGAGACATAGACTCGACCCTATTACTAAAATTAACTCTACGAACTATGGGTACTTTAAATACACCTCTGCCTATCCATATAGGAGTAAAAGCGTGAGCTCATATAAAATAATTCCACATATTTAGTCACGATAAATAATGAACTTTAGTGATTTAATTAATCTCATTTACTACATAAATGTGGGTATTACAAAAACTACGTTACATTCAGTTTAGGGTATCCTGTGTGATTAACCGCGCTCCCGAAGTTTAATGTGAAATTTTAACGAAAATGTTGAGTTATGGCGCTTTAGATATAAAGTTTGTTTGAAGCTTAAAGTTCTCTCTCTGGGTTAAATAAACAAAAACTTCACCTATGCAGATATGTGTCTCTTTGAGGACATTAAAATTAACAATTTTTATGTAGTATGGACAAGACAGCCTCCTTGGCGCAGTGGATGATCAGAGTTTAAAAAGCCGCAAAACGGCGAAACATCATACCCAACTCTAGACCCCCGACAAAAAACGAATGTACACTAGCCGACCCTAGAACGCGAACCACTTGCGTGTGCCACTATGGCGAGATTACACCCTGTGTACGATAGTCGCTATCTAGGCGGATATGAATATCCTACCGCCAGCCTATGTAGAGAGGCCAAAATGCAAATCAAAACATTATAGGAGAAGCTCCCAAAGTTTTAATTCCGGGTAGGCAGAGGTGAAACCAGTACACCCAAATTTCCCCGATATAATTATCGACCTTCAAAATTATAGGGGGCGAGCCTATCCCCATAGAGGATACAATTCCATACTCCGGGTTGATACTGGGTATTTGTAAATAGAAACACCCAATCACTTTAACCCGACTGTGGGATCGAACTCGAGACCTTAGCACAGCAGTCATAATGCATACGCAATTACAACTGCCCCACCGAGGCAATCATTAGTAAGGCATTTATTGTATAATACGAAGGTACCAGAACCACGCGTACTGGCTTGCGGAGTCACTGCTTCGTGGTGTCTACTACCCCGGCCCGAGAGGTTCGCAAATTCGTATTTTTACCGCACCATCAAGCTGTGGAACAGTTTGCCAGCTACCGTGTTCCCTCCCTCCTATGATCCTGGGTCCTTTAAGCGTAATGTGACGAAGCTAAACAGCAGGCCGGCATGATTGTGTTGAGTAGCGGGGTATAGACTGCCTCTCGCTACTTGATACTCTATTTTGACGGCACTGCGCTTACCACCAGGTGCAGTGTGGTCACTTTGCCGCGCCAGAATAAAAAAAAAGGTAATACAAGGTTCATGTTTTATTCTTACTTCCATTGTAGTACGTGAGTAAATACTTCCATGCTTAAGCACGGTGGACAATATACTCGACGCATTTCATCGAACAATGCGGAACACTTAAGATCATATTCCTCTTGATGCATGGATACAAGTGGCTGGATCCACGCATCAAGGGGCCACAGTGGAAAGGGGATGTATCCGGGACACTGGATTTCAACCGCCCAATCATAGATAAAAATATCATATTCAGCAATTTGGTGTGTGTTTTGCGGTTTATTTCAATTTGCTCATTGGCTGGTTATTTTTAAATTGGAGCGTGGCCTGATTTAGCTTATTTATGTGTTTTAGAATATAGACTCATCTAATGCTTGAAATACCTACATTATTGATTCCAATAAGTCATAAACACAAATTAAACCAATTTAATCATTTTATGATAACTTTTTATAAAACTTAATCCAGTTAATAATACTAGCCCTGTATTAAACATTGTCCCACTGCTGGGCACGGAACTCCTCTTCTTATGAGAGGGGTAAGGCCTTAGTCCACCACGCTGGCCCAATGCGGGTTGGTAGACTTCACATACCTTCGAAATTCGTATAAGAATTCTCAGATATGCCGGTTTCCTCACGATGTTTTCCTTCACCGTTAAAGCAAGCGATAATTAATATTTAATACACACATAACTTTAAAAAGTCAGAGGTGTATGCCAATGGGTTTCGAACATACGACTTTCGTCTTGGCAGTCCGTTCCGCAACCAACTAGGCTATCGCTGCAGTTTCTGTTTACTCCAGTTACAGCTAAAACTGGTTAAAACTTTTGTATATTTTAATAATCCTGACATGTAAAAAGTGACCTAATTTACTAAATAAATGATTTGATCTGTAGGAATCTCGGTACGAAGCCACGTAATTTGAAGATTTCTTGCTTTAGAAGCGACGTTCATATTTCAATTGTAATATTAATAATATTTAATGTATTTAGATTTCGAATTGAAATACACCTAAAAATAATATAGTCCTGTAAAAATTAAAATCAATGTAAAAAATAATATAGTATTCACCATTCTATTATTCGAAAACAAAACTAGGAGAAAATTTACTAATCCGGCCCTAAAGTATAAACCACCCAACTAAAACTTAAATTCGTGACATACACATGAAAATAAAACTTAAATTCGTGACATACACATGAAAATAAAACTTAAATTCGTGACATACACATGAAAATAAAACTTAAATTCGTGACATACACATGAAAATAAAACTTAAATTCGTTCATAATATCAATGCTAAATATACATACAACCATCTACAAACTAAAATGAATTAATATGTACACAATTTGGATGTAGATAATCCGTTTGTAATTGAGCACAGAATCTTGTTAGTTTCAAGATATTCGTCTCCCAATGGATATAATTGTCTTTAATGCTACAATACCTACGTAGTACATACAATCCAGGTGACTCCCACTGGTCTTATATACAGACAGGAGTATTGTCAATTGTGATAAATGTCGAAAATATAATTTAGTGGTAGACTATTTTGTATCAACAGTTTTATCAGTTATTAGTGGTCGCTATCCAGACGGATATGAATATCTTACCACCAGCAATAGGGTAATTACCTAAAACCTATTATCGAAAAATAAATATGAATCTGAACAAAAATAAGTAAATTACACGCAATTGAAATCGCTGGATGGGGTGATTGTCAAATTACAGTAAAAGGATGCATATGTCCCGTGACGTCACGGTTCTCAGAATGGCAATTACTGTGCCGTGCCGTGCGAGGGAGATAGTTATATGTTCCCAATACGCAATCATTTTTACTCATACCAATATTGAAAATATTGTGACCTCAATTTTCACAATTTTGTTTCTGTTTTCGCAAGGGTTAATTTTGCGTATTATATTCGATTGCATATCGAATAATGTACAAAATTAAACACAGGGAACTACCCTATTTACATTTACTGGAGAAATTAGTGCGTGTGAAAAAAACAAAATAAATCCAGGTTCAATTAGGGATCTTCTTTTTATCAAATATCAGAAAAAATCCTTTCTGTCGTCACGTTCTATTAAAAATGCACTCGAAACAAATTCCCTCATTCCTCATAGCGCGGCATACGCTGGAACGTTTGCTAATGGCCGGGCGTTCATTACAGCACATAATTCAGCTTCGTGCCATGATCTAGTTCCATACGGATTCCTTGAATAGTTGAACACCCTGTGGTTTTAAATAGTGATGCGCGCTAAACGAGCTTTGAAATGCAACTGGCACAGTTTTGTCGAGTTATTTTTACATGTGCTTACACCTGTCTTCCGAAAGGGATGTGAAACTCGGGGATCACTGAGCTTAGTTCTATTCTGTAAGGTTTTAAGGGCACTATCGGCTACAAATTTGAATCCTTGGTACCTAAATTTTTTTAGATGTAATAATACGCTAATTTTAATCGCTCGGAGCGGGAATCGAAGCTAGGACCTCATCGTTCCATGAAAAAACACGTGAAAGTCTGTTAGTTAGAAATATAATTTAATTATTAAATAGATACGGACTGACAAACTGGGATTTTTGGTTTGAAACCTAAGGTGGTCAAAAATTATGCCAAATGACAAGGCTTTCTACCCTCATTTGTCTCTAATACAGCGATACATTTCCTACTGTGCACTCGTTGCCTCTCTACCTACCCCCTTCGAGATACAAGCAAGAAGAAGAATTTAAGAAGAACTTAAATTGTGTATTGATGTATCTATAATTTAATAAGACTCAAATCCAACCGTATTCAACTATCAATGCTTTTCAGTACATTAAAAAATTGGCCAGAAATAAAAATCTGACTGGCGTCACGGAATCGTTATTTTCATTAACAGTTATTAACGTGCGGATTAATTTGAGCTATTATTTTAATGGTTCGTTGTTCGCGTCCGATGAATATAGCAAGTGGGAGGGGGTGCAGGAAGTGGTGCAGTAATGGAGAGCTATGCTGGTTCATTAATAATCCGCGGAATGAACTTTAACTTGAAATGACAGCTTTCGTTTCATATTGATTAAGACTTCATGGAGCCCGGTCTTAGGCGACACACCCACAAATGTTCTAGTATTTTCGATGTTTATTAGCAGTAGGTACCAGTTACCATCAGGTCATCTATTTGCTCGTTTGGCAACCAATAAACAAAACAAATAGTTTCTAAATTCAAATAGATTCAATTATAATTTTTTATAGTATCCGTTACGGCTTGTACTCATCTGAAACAGTTCTGTGTACACCATAAGAACAAATAATAGTAATTCAGTTGAGATTTAGCTTTTATTAATAGGTATGTATGTACCATGGACTCTTTGATGTGTAAAAGTTGCCTAATTTCGATTCAATGAAATTTGAATTTGAAAATGGAATACTATTTCGTTATATTTTTAAATGTTTTATTATATGGATGAAGCTGTTTCAGCCAGCTTTAACAGTTGCTTGTCAACTTAAGTTGTTTTTGTATATGGATGGCGTGTTCGTTATATCTTGTAAGGGCATTAAATTAATGTGGACTATAATCTAATAAAACAAAAAAATCTACATACCTATGTCCGTTTTGCACTCCGAAACGACTGGAGCGATTTTTATGATTCAAGCAATGTGCGGAGTGGCCCAGAGAATGTGAATGTGAAGTTTGTTAGCGATCCGATAGGTGTTGTCGAGATCAGTTTTTTTATTTTTCAACGAATATTCGGTCCACAGGGAAGGCGGTTTATGGCAGGACAACGTCTACCTGGGTCCTGCGACCTCTAGTAAATACTAAAAATAAAGATGTACGTTACGTTGGCGAATTAATAGGATTTTGTGTACATAAAAACTTGAATTGCAGTTTCAACGAGATTAGTTTGTAAGATCAATTATGGATTTTGTTACTAAAAAAAAACTTTTGCGTATTATTTGTGTCCCTTCCATCTAATTCCATAATTCACAATAGCGTTTCTTGCGTCCTTTTTCCCGTTTGTAAGAATTTTAATTACCGTACGGCGTTTAATTTTTATGTTGGCAATAAATTTAATTTCTCGTAATAAGCTTCCGACGGTACGTTTCCATTCGAATATCGTTAATTAAATTGAGAACTTCAGAACGTAAAGTTGTTAAATCTTGTAAATAGATGGCGTTGTATGACATAAAACTTAAAAGACTTAACACAGATTAAACTCATGTCACTATATTTGAAAAGATATAGTTGAAACGTGCACTTAAGTTCCCCGAGACTAAATTATTATAATACTGGACTATGTACTGACTAATGACTAAGTAGAGAAGGCCCGTGCCCAGCAGTGGGATAATGTTTAAAGAGCTCGTATTATTAATACTGGACTATAGCTCTATCAGGCACAAATTAAAATCATAAGTTCATACATTCTATTTGAAATCTCATACAAAATGTGATGGCCTGTCCGGAGTATCAAGGCGAGAAGTATACTGATTGTTCTGTCTACCCCGCCAAGAATTTATCCGTAAGCTTATACCATCTAATGAAAACTATTACGTATATAATAAAAATTAATTTAGATCAGTTCTTTAATATTTCCATCACAATACTCGCACAAGTATTTAAGTCTGGCATTGTTGGGCTGTTGTACTAGACGGGGGGAGGCGGGAGGGGGGGGGGACCGTCCCTGGACCGGCGGCGATGATTAACGCGTCCCCGGGGAACTCTAATTACTACCCCCGTTATACGGGAGCCGTTGTGCGGGGCCGTAGCTCTAGCGTTTTTATTATAAATTCCAGGATGAATATGATAACAGGATTTTTTTAATTTAAGGAAGTATATAATTATATTCCAGACCTATTATTATGAGTACAGATTATTCGCTTTTAGTTTATCTTTATTTCAGAGGTATACAATAGTAAATCCCCGATCGATTGCCTCGGTGACGCAGTTGTAATTGCGCATGCGTTACGACTACTGTGTTGAGGTCTCGGTTCGATCCGCGGGTCGGGTAACGTGATATTGGGTTTTCTATTTAGAAATACTCAGTATCAGCCCGGAGTCTGGACGGTATGGCTATCCCCCCACTCGTTAGTAGAGAAGACCCGTGCCCAGCAGTGGGACAAGTTTAATACAGAGCTGGTGTTATAGGTAAATAATAAATACACATAGTCTTGACCCCACACTAAATCAAACCTGTGTCGTGGGTATCAAATACTACGAGGAACTACGGTTGCACAACACCCAGACCCGAAACAAACATCTGTGAAACTAACAAATGGGTGCGGGAAGCGAACCCACGGCCTCTCGTTTAATCTATACTTATAATAAATCTGTAGAGAGGTCAATTCTGTACATGAAATATATTTCCAAAATAACTATCAGCGGGTGATTAGTGATCGATACTGACGCCAAAAATGTAATCAGTAAAATTTTTGTCTGTCTGTCTGTCTGTATGTTCGTTATAGAAACAAAAACCACTCGACGGATTTCAACAAAACTTGGTATAACTGTTCTTCATACTCCTGGGCAGGTTATAGTATACTTTTCATCACGCTACGATCAATAGGAGCAGAGCAGTGAAGGGAAATGTTAGGAAAACAGGAGAACTTACTCCATTTTTTAAGCTTCCGTCGCGTGTGCAGCCTTAATAGTTAAAGCTACACAGAAATCATGTATGACGGAAATGTTCTCCTTAAAATTATATAAAAGATATTCCACGACAGCAAATGTCTATATTTTATGGTTGACTCACAATAACACGTGTAACTCCCGATAGCTTAGCAGTTCGGAGATTTCTGATTATATTTGTCTACTCTTACGTTTATAACACTCTCAATCATCCCTAATTAATAAATGTTAACATTATTACCTATTTAATTTAATAAAAAAAAGAATTATAGAAATAGGTACAGAAACACCAGGCTATTTTAATTGCAAGAAAAAATAACTACTTGGATTGTATACTTCTGCTCCCGAAAATAACCTCCACGCGGGCGGAGCCGCGAGCAACAGCTAGTTTATAATATTAGTAATATTACCAAGTCTAAGACACATTATTTGCGGTAATCGCTGTTGTAGCGGCCACGTTTATAAACACATAGTTTACGAGTTGTAAGTCAGTTTGGTTATCATTTATGGTCTGGAACTTCTTGTACTGTTACTTAAACATTATTTATCACCACGCATGTATGTTTAGTTGATATCACACACAATGTCTTTGAAATATCTATGTGTAAGTATATAGGGAGTAATAAAGAGGAGTAAATAGGTATCGGAACCGCGCATGTGTTGCTCCTGGTGTTGCAAGCGTCCATAGACTACGGTAACCGCATACCATCAGGCGGGCCGTAAGCTTGTTTGCCACCATCGTGGTATAAAATATATACATAAAATAATAAATACACCCAACGGCATGATGGTGTTGAGTACTTTGATACTCTATCTGGACGGCACTGCGCTTACCATCAGGTACAGTATGGTAACTTTGCCGTTCCAGACTAAAAAACTAAAACACACAGTTCCGATCCCATAATAGGTAAAATTTGTTTCGTGGGTATCTAGAACTATGAGGCACTACGATCCCACATGTATACTACTACGCCTTTATCTCATAAGGGTAGACATACACTGTTGATTTCTACTTCGCACGATCCTGACTAGCCACTGTAGCTTCATCTACTTTCATTAAGTTTTCTATTCACGTCGATTGTAAGTACCTACTCCTAATCTGTCCTTAATAAAGTCGCCAATCTAGCCGATATACTTTCGGTCTGGACGTCTTCTACCTAGTTTTTCATCCATATTCGCGTTGTGTGTGTGTCCGTAGTCTCCTGTCATTCATCTTCTCAATGTGTCCGAACTCACGGAGTCTTTTAAAAGTCGTGGATAATATTATTACTATACTAAAAAATATAATCGAGCCTGGGATAATACTAGCCCTGTTTTAATCATTGTCCCACTGCTGGGAACGGGCCTGCTCTACTAATGAGAGGGGTTAGGCCTTAGCCCACCACGCTGACCTCATGCGGGTTGGTAGACTTCACATACCTTCGAAATTCTTATAAGAATTCTCAGGTATGCAGGTTTCCTCACGATGTTTTCCTTCACCGTTAAAGCAAGCGGTAATTAACATTTAATACACATGTAACTTTAGAAAAGTCAGAGGTGTACCTATGCTATTTGGGTTTTGAACATATGACTTTCTTCTTGACAGTCCGTACAGTGGCAGTTGCCTGGGAACAAACTCTTAAAAGAAAGGAACTACCTATATTTAAAGTCCTAGAGAAAATTCCGCGGTGGCATTGCCACTGGCATATCACTGGCCAAAAGTAACGAACTATATAAAACAAAGACCTACAAAATTCCAAGTGACATTTTCGGTAACGAATTGCTGTCAATTAAGGAAAAAAGTGATGCGTAACGATCCCCGGCACAGTCCGGCGTCCGATGTCAGCCGGGGCGTGAATTAAAATTTATTAATTCAGAGCGTAGTGGCCAGTTTCATGGGGAGGAAATTACCGGATAAAGATCATTTCATGATGATTACTTTGAAAAAATCTGTCAAAGGAATTAATAGAAATAAATATATTTAATACAAAAAACTAAAACTAAAATAAGAAAAAAGTGGAAATTTTTATATTTTTAACTGAATTCACTTTGCCGCGCCAGAATGAAAAAAGTGTAATCAGTGCACGTTTCCAAACTTTATTTCGTTTTAATTTATAGTTTTAGCCTTACTTTTTGACGCATTGCGCTATATTTTGAGGTGAGTTGCGTCACTGACGCGCCTCGCAACGAGCGCGGAGGGTACCTACTACTGATCACTACCCTTTTAGTAACGTTGTTAAAAATATATTAACACAGAGACATTTCCCTCGGAAATATTTCTGATGTAAGTCACGTAAAAGACTTTTTACTTTTGGTGTTCTTTGTGAAATTTAATAAACTTGTTTCTTTTCTTATAATACAAACCCTGTATTATACATTGCTAATTATTTTATTATATGTAGAATTGTATCACTGTTAGGCATGGGCTTTCTCTACTAATGAGAGGAGTTAGGCCTTAGTCCACCACGCTGAACTAATGCGGATTGGTAGACTTCTCATACCATCGAAATTGTAATGAAGAATTATCAAACAGCTTTTTTTACGATGTTTTTCTTTCCGCAATAGCAAGCGATTTAACGAATACCCATGTAACTTCGAAAGTATATACTATATAGTGTTATACCAATTAGGCTGGTTTCGTGTCCGTCTTCATATCGGCATCGTACCACTCCTAGCTGATGCTATCGCTACTTTTTTTATAAACCATAAATTTTTATTTTTTTATAATAAAAACAACAAACAATATTTTTTATTTGCATTTTCTAGTATTAAGCCAAGACTACGTACAGCTAATAAATAAAACCCATCAAACAGTAATACAATTAGATATAATTATTATAGATCACACAAACATTTGTCTAGGCGCGGAAATCGTACCCACGACCTGTCATTTCACAACCGGCTACTCTTCTGCGCCACTGAGACAGTAGAATTGATTACATTCGCGAAATAAAATAGAGAAAGCGTAAAATTGAGAACATTCCAGAACCGCAGCGGTGCAGCGTCATTCCTCATTTCTGAATATTTAAAATTCACACGATTCCCAGTATTGCCCGCGTTAGGTAAACGGCGAAACGCTCCCACAATACACCCCGAAGCTAGCTAGGGTTGTCAGACCAATCGAAAAACTTTATGTCCGGGTAAGTGTGGATATTTAATTTATTTTCCAATGCCGGCCGTCCGAGTAAGAAGCCGCGTAATGCGACTCGAGCTTAGGATCGTATCTAACTGGATAGTGACTTTTTTACTTTTTAAACAGGCTGGCATAACTCTGTAATTGTATCATCAGATGCAATTAAACTACTTTGTGGCAAGAAAAATCTTATTTTACTGCCATGAAATTAAAAAAGCTTCAGTTCAGTCTTTTTTCCAGATGAGCGTTTTAATTAAATCACGTCCGAGCTGTAATCCGAACGCCTGGCAACCCTAGCCGAGGCGAATACTTGGCCAACTCCGCTCAAATATTTGTCCCAACGCGGTATCATATCTTGAATTGTAATGTGTATTTCAGTTATTAACGTGTATTGTTATGAAGGCTATATATCAACGATAGTATCCTATTTAAGTATGTTATTTTGCACATATGGGTTTAATTTCGTGTGTGAGTCAGATATGATTTTAGGGAATACTCTATTTAATAGTAATTAAAACAGTGAGATATAACTCATATGATATTTTTACTTAGGGTTTCTTTACCCTACGAAAAAGAGGTTGCCTCTCTATTCTACTAATATTATAAATGTTTGGATAGATTGTTTGTTACTCAATCAGGCTACAACGGTTGTCTGTCACACAAACATTTGTCAAGATCGGTTGTGAATTATAAACATATACTGACATCTGTCACTTGAATCATTGGACTTTCGCTAAATGCCTTAAAAATCAACCTCTTTTTTTTTTAAAAGAAATAACACTAGTATATTGTTAGCTTTGCAGTTCAGTACAAATGGACTACGATTAACGATACAATGCTACATTCGTCGCTCTGATTTACAAAGTGAGTAGATTACACTGATTGCTCTTGAATTTAGACTGAGTAGGTAGCATTGTAGCTACTGTATATACAATTCATTGCCCGGCCATTAGCCATACAGGAATTTGTGTATTTTCGATTTCTAAAATGGTACATCAATAACTCGGGATTCGAATGTGTGCACCATAAAATGGATGGTCACATACATGGGCGTATATAAGGGGGGGGTTCAGGGGGTCCGGACACCCCCCTTAGCATACGACATAATAAAAATCGCGGACTACTGATAGCGGATAATGTAGACCGTTAGCAGGCTATTTGATTTAAGTGTCAATTTTTGCAGCATTCAGCTATATGCATATTTGGAATTAACAGATTTTTCTACGACTTTTGAGCATAGTTTAATTTTCGTGTACTTTTTAGCGCTTTAATCAAATGGTAAAACAAGACTGCTTTGTTTTCAGGGCACATCTATTTAAAAAAATACGACCGAGTCTTAAGTAGTGACTACTTAGTAGTGATGAGTGTGATAGTATATGATGTACCATAAGTACCTGGAGGGCAATTCTCCTTTCATTCAAAATAATTTCGTACTCGAATCTACAGTTCGAATCATTTCTCTATTACATAATTTCGAACTACGAAGTTATTTTTTCGAATGTTGCATCCATATCCATTTGAATTCGAGTCTTTACTATGAGATTCTACTAAAAAATTTCGAACTAAAAATCTATAAGTATTTTAATATCCATAGTGTCTCGGGCCTCATCAAATGTGCATCCACTATCCAGTTCTTGGACATGTTCTTGGACTCTTCCAAGTATTTTATCTTTCTAAGAATTTTAGTTAAATCATAATAAAAACACGAGATTGAGTCTTTTTATGGGTAAACACATCAGCATATGGCATCATATACGCAGTAAGTTAGGACCAAAATAAAACAATATCTTTGGGTGTCTAGAGGCCTTCATACGTCCAACATTACCGCACCACCTCCAAGAGCATAGACTCTGTGCCGCTTAGCTATAAACGTCGTAAAATATTAATGTTAAGGAAACAATCTTGCCACTTTATCTGGAGAATTCACCTGATACAGTTCATATGAAATTTGTCAAGACGCCATATGGTTTAGACGCCATTAGGTTTCAGTGGTTTAAGGCAAACTCGGTCAAGAATGGCGTAAGCCTGGCTGTCATTTTCTACCTACTACAATATCATCAAGCGTTACTTAGCATCTTGCGACGTACCCTGCGACTGCTGGGAAGAACTTTCGTGTCACTAGACCGAATGGCGTGGCTCAGTACGAAAATCGTGTGCACATTTTGAGGAAACATGTATGTATCTAATGCCTTGACGCCCAGCGTGAGCTGCAATAAATAAGACCTAAAACTGTGTACACTTAGGGTTGGCCCTAAGTGTACACGACGCGCGTCGCCATGCATTGTAGTTGAAAAATAGGACGTGACGCGACGTTTCGACTCTGCGCCAGTTTGAGTTGACTCTTACAGCTACTCTTCTAGACAACTGTTCTGTACGTCCTGTGATAGGGCTTTTAAAATTAGGGCTAGCTAGTCACATATGCTCACATTGGCGAAAAAAACTTATTCCAAAAGTGCAAGGTTCGCCGTCGAAGGAAACTTCTTGGAGGACATCATCATCATCATCAAATTAGGATACAATTTTGAATGGTTCGAATTCGAAATGTACGTCTCGGGCGGTCTGTACCAGTCGAAGCAGTTCGAGCGATAACCTTCGAGAAATGTTGGAATGGTAATTTTCAGAATAGCTCAAATATTTTTATTACGAATTCTATTTTTAAAATAATTTATTTATGAACATTTGACATTGTACACTGACAATCAAAACCTTCGAGAAACACCGGACTCGACATTTCCAGAATAGCTTAACTTTACATTCACTCGAAAAAAGTTCGAATTTGAATTATTTTTCGTATACGAAGTTGATTCGAGTGCGTGAGAATTTGCCCCTATATTCGTACCATCAAGACCTTCGAGAAACACCGGACTCGACATTTCCAGAATAGCTTAACTTTACATTCACTCGAAAAAAGTTCGAATTTGAATTATTTTTCGTATACGAAGTTGATTCGAGTGCGTGAGAATTTTCTCCCTGAGTTCTAACATCTCAAATAGTTATTTACCAAAATAAATTGACTTCACTTGACATTTGATGTTTTGACAGTTGTTATGTAAACAATAAAACAAAATGAATGAAAATCTGCGGCAGATTTTCATCCATCCAAAGTCCAAATCCAAATAGCAAGTAGCAATTTTTTATTAACCCATTATCCCATTCTATGTTTAAGTAATTACTAAATAACTATGATTTGAGCGGTTAGATTTTTAGCTTTTACCCGCGAACCCCCCCCATGTAAAAGCTATAGCTACGTCACTGGTCACATAATATGATTGAAATATGCGTATAATATTAGATGCACCTCTATTTTATTTTAACCTAGTGGTCCTGGGCAGACGTTGTCCTGCCATAAATCGTCTTCTCTGTGCACCGAGTTTTCGTTGAAGAAATAAGAAATTCAGATCTCTACAACAGAGCCACCTATCGGATCTAAAACTATCCTATATTTTAAGTTGGACCCAACCACACACATACACAAAACTTCATTGAAATCGGTTGAGTGGTTTCAATGTCTATAACGGACATAGGAAGAAAAATTTTGTGTTTTATTTTATTTCAGGATAACAGTGTTTTAAATCTATAAATATGACAATTTGTTGTCTTATTTACGTTTTATAAGTTTTCTAATGTTACATAAAACATTTTTTTTATCCTGGCGCGGCAAAGTGACCACACTGCACCTGATGGTAAGCGCAGTGCCGTCCAGATAGAGTATCAAGTAGCGAGACAGTCTATCCCTCGCTACTCAACACAATCATGCCGGCCTGCTGTTTAGCTTCTTAAATGCTTTTTAACACTTATTATTAAATTACTATCTAAGAGCTAACCCATCTGAATAGTAGAATCCGTGCCCAGCAGCCCTATATACATTGTTCCACTGCTGGGCACGGAACAATTAAAAACTTATTTAGCCGTCCGTAAGTCCGTATTCGCTATGTGTGATAATAAATTCATATTATTTCCTCGATTTTAATCTTACTACTATTATAAATGCGAATGTTTGGATGGATGGATGTTTGTTACTCCATCATGCTACAACGGCTGGACGGATCTGGCTGAAATTTGGCACAGAGATAGATTATAGTCTGGAATAGCACATAGGCTATTTTTTATCCCGAAAAAAGGAAGGTTCCCACAACTAGATAGATGTTTGTTTCTTGCATAGTGGTTATTTAGGGATCAGAGAATCACATAGGCTATTATTTTTATCCCGGAAAAATGTACCCTTCCTATGGGATAGACAAATATAGAAAGGTGTAATAGCTTAAGATGCCTCCATGGATTATATACGTTTTATTCTAAAAATAACCACCACGCAGGCGGAGCCGCGGGCAACAGCTAGTATAATCTAAAAATTTTGCGACACCATCTGGAGTAACAGGTTGATATTGAAGAATATTAATTTCTTTTTGGGGTTTATAAGGTTTTATTACGAGGAAAGTTGTCAATGTCGTTCGGTATTTAGATATATTGTAATAATATAGATCGTATTACGATGGTAAGTAAGAAAATACCTTATCATACAAAATTTGTGAGGTATTTAGGACCTATTAACCGCTATGTAGTGAATGTTATTAAATTTGTATTGAAAATTGCTTTACTAAAGATGTATTCAAAGTATTCGAATGTAAATAGCAAATGTTTTCATGTGTTATTAATTAGCAAGGTTATATATTCGTATATATACCTATATATACTTTGTGAAAAATCTTTGTCAAGTTACATATTCACTCACGCCTGAAAACCCAGAAGAGGTAGGCAGAGATTGTACTACCCACATTTCGTCGAGCTTATTACCGTCCCATGATGTGATAGGAGGCGACCTAATTTACATATACTGGGCCCACAAATTTATTTTTATTGCATAGTCCGACAAACGAGCCTGTGGGTCACCTGATGTTAAGTGATATCCACCGCCCATGAACATCCATAATACCGAAAGTATCATGTATGCGCTATCGGCCTTAAAGGACAGGAATAGGAATTAGGGAAGGGAAGGGGAAATCTGGGCCTCCGAGTATCTCAATTACCAAACGAAACGCGACAGTAAACTGTCACTTTACGTTGGTTTTCTGAGAGACAGTTTTCTGGTACTACCCCGGTCGAGCCGGCCCATTCATGCTGTAGACAAATATGTCTACAGCATGGCTCTACCAAAACTATCTACTAACTACTTTCAAACTATCAATCAAAATCCTCGAATTTAAAACCGTCAGAGTACCTTAAATGTTAATAATATTGTGTGTATGCCGTAGAGCACGCATTGAAGCGAAATAATTATTTTATTCAACGGCCGCGAGCTAGGGTTTACACCTCTTGAAAATTTAAATTATTTTTATAACAAGAAAATAATAAATGTGAGCATAGATGGTATGGGTCAACCGATAATGCCAAAGGTTCTCGATTAGGTTGGAAGGTAGATTTAAGGTATTCGACTTGGATGAGAGGCCGCAATGCGTGATAGTTTCCGTAAAATCTATACTTCTATACTAATAATATATAATAATAATACTAGCCCTGTATTGAACATTGTCCCACTGCTGGGCACGGGCCTCCTCTACTAGTGAGAGGGGTTAGGCCTTAGTCCACCACGATGGCCTAATGCGGATTGGTAGACTTCACATACCTTCGAAATTCGTATAAGAATTTTCAGATATGCAGGTTTCCTCGCATGAGATGGCTAGACAGGCGCCACGGGGCGCCTACGTTCCGACTGACACAGGTATTAACGGACCATGGGTGTTTCGGTTCCTTCCTGTGTCGGATCGGAAAGGAGGTGTCCGCCGTGTGCCACCACTGTGGCAACTGCCGCGAGGACACGGCCCAACATACGTTGGAGGAGTGCCCAGCCTGGCACGAAGAGCGCAGCGCTCTCAGAGCAGTCGTTGGAGGAGACCTCTCGCTGCCGGCCGTGGTGTCGTCCATGGTCGCCAGCCGGAGGTCCTGGCGTGCGGTGGCCCACTTCTGCGAGAACGTCATCTCGCAGAAGGAGAGTGCTGAGAGGGATCGGGAACGATATGATCCCTCCCGCCGCCAGAGAAGACGTAGGAGGCGCCGGGTTGACGACTGACCGGCGTTTCCCGCCCTGTGGAATGGGGGGGTTTGAATTCCACCACGGTAACCCCTGCCTGTCGTACGAGGCGACTAATAGGGGCCATCGGGGGTCGCGGGCGCGCAGCGGAGGGCTGTTAGCCCGTATCGATGCACTCCCAAATTCGGAGCATCGTGCGACCCCGAGATGGACGGCAGCGCATGTGGTAAGGCCTCGTTCGCTGTCGTTGTTCGGTGCGCGGGGGCTCCTTAGCCCTCCATGGAGATGGGCTGCTACGCAGCACCGCGCAGGGGCGATTCCGGCTGCAATTCTAGCACTCCTTAGAATACCCCGGGATCGCTCCGCAAGCGCCGAAGAAGGCCACCGCGGGGTTTTAGCTGGTAGTGTCGGGTGGGTTGTATATAGGGGTTAGGAACTCGGCCCAGCGGCAGCACGGATAGCCATCATCCGTGCGAGGGGGATGCTGGGTCGTAAGACCGGCTAGTCCAGCATACCCGTTTTATTCTTAATCCGCTTCCCTCCGGAGCGGGCGGCAGTAATAAAACGCTTTCCCCGCGACAACAAAAAAAAAAAGGTTTCCTCGCATTCTTCACACTTCTATACTAATCCTACTAATATTATAAATGCGGATGTTTGTTCATCACGTTAGAACGACTGCACGGATCTGGTTAAAATTTAGCACAGTGATAGATTACAGTCTGGAATAGCACATAGGCTACTTATCACGGAAAATTTACGGTTCCTATGGTATAGCAAAATTAAGAAAGATGTAACAGCTTAAAATGTCTCCATGGATTTTATTGAAAAACCTTTGTTTAAAAATTACTACCACGCGTACCATGTCGCGAGCAAAAGCTAGTTTGTATATAAAGCGACTGAATCTAGCGTCGCGGTGTCTAGTTTTAGTGCCTCCGGAAATCTCATTGACCGTACGAAACGGTACAGCGGTTTTTGCCAGTCTTCTATGTCACCACCCGGATCAAAACTAAACTCAGTATTTAATTCATCCAGATCACTTTGAGTGACAACCCTGACGGTATAACAATGGCTTACAAAAGGTTTTGAGATGCTTTTGTGTTTTATCCTTTAACAGAATGCCTATCCCGGCCCAGACCGAGCCTGTCAGTTGTGAAGATTTTCACCGAAGCATTGTTTCCACATAGCTGGCATTGAGCTGGGGAAAATGATGCGTATTGTTGGTCGAACGGTTTTTGTTTTATTATCGTTTTTTCCTTTACATTCCTTAAATAGGTAATGTATCTATCGTAGGGTAGTTGACAGTAAGTTATAATAGATTTTAGTCTAAAAATATCGAAAATTAACGGTAGGCAGCGGCTTTGCTGTGCCCTGGTACTGCAGATGTCTATGGGCGGCGGTGACTACTTACCATCAGGTGGCCCGTGTGCTCGTCTGCCTATCGACGCACAAAAAAATCAATTAATTTATGTGTGATTATTTAATATTTTTATGAAACAAATATGTTAAAATAAAGCATTTTGTCACGTGACATGGAACACAAATCAGTCACGCATGACGTCACCGTATGATACATCTATTAAACGCTGAGCCAAACGTCTATTAGTTTTGCGGATGGTCACGTCACACGAAAGGGCAATACAGTTGGTAGCGTTTTGATGGGAAAAATAAAATCAGTTTCTAAAAATGCTAATCTTGAAAAACTTATGTTATATGTTTATTAATGATAATATTTTAATAATATAGACAATGAAGAATAAAATATTTTCCCAAAAACAGCTAACTAGCCTATTCTGAGATGTAAGGGGGACGGGGAAACATCATGGCATAATAAATAGCATGAGAAACACGAATGAGAAAGCAATACTGTTTTTTTACTTCTTATTATGATTTTGACCTATCAAATTCATTTTAATAAGATCCATCAACCAATAAATTCTGCCCTTACCGAAATAGAATAAGTATAATAACAATAACATTGTTTTAATATTCTGTTGATCTTATTCTGGAACGTAAATAATTGCAAACGTCTAAAAGTTGGAGAATTCAAATAATAAAGCGATGAAGCATACTGAAGCGCTAAACTAGGGCTGCCAACTACCGCTGATGGTGCCGAATATTTTTGTGCCCAATTCGATGGCGGGTACTGTATTATTGCTAAAACCAACTGAATCACGATACACGGTCTGAAGATGTAATTTATTTTACACTAGCTGTTGCTCCCTAGCTTTTAGCCCTTTGCTAGCTTGTACCCCTTTAGGGGTGGTATTTCCAAAAACCCTTCCTTAGTGGATGCCTACGTCATAATAGGTACCTACTGTAAAAAATTCAAGTCTCTAACCCCAGCCGTTTAGGCTGTGCGTTGATCGATCAGTCAGTCAGTCAGCTTCTTCTTTTTTTTTTTAGTGCCTCGATAGGCAGACGAGCAGACGGGCCACCTGATGGTAAGTAGTCACCGCCGCCCATAGACTTCTGCAATACCAGGGCACAGCAAAGCCGCTGCCTACCGTTGAAAACTTCTTTTATATATACAGATTGGTACTATGTTTACAATCAAATGAAGACAGTAATTTTGCTGCGCCTTGATAAAAATACCAATAATTTTATTTTCTCTATTGCACCAGCTACGAAACCCCTTAATAGAGCCAGAACTATTAAGGGCTTGAATAATAGACCAAGTGAAAACGGATGGTTGATTTGGGTTTTTTCACATACATGATCCTGATCCCACATTAAAAAATGAATCTTGTGTCTCGGGTTTAGGAACTACGAGATACTTTCGGTCTCACAACACACATACCCGAAACAAAAGTTGCAGATCACACAAACTTTTAAATGCTTAAATAATATATATAAAAAATTGGCAACCCTCGCTTCAACGCACACCGCATTTGGAAATGTCTAATGGCGCTGCAGCGCTACGAGGCTTTATATTCTAATGAAAACACGTGAAAATAGCACCAAGAGAAAATACGTTGTTATTTGTCAAGCGTAATTTTTTTATTTTTGTGATGAATTGTTGATAAATTGGGGTTTCTGGCGCATAACGATCGTATCACTTAATCAAGGTTGGGTTTGGGATAATAAAGTTAGAAGCAGTCTATTACTACCATAATAATAATACTAGCCCTGTATTAAACATTGTCCCACTGCTGGGCACGGCCCTCCTCTACTAATGAGAGGGGTTAGGCCTTAGTCCACCACGCTGGCCTAATGCGGGTTGGTAGACTTCACATACTTTCGAAATTCTTATAACAATTCTCAGGTATGCAGGTTTCCTCACGATGTTTGCCTTCACCGTTAAAGCAAGCGATAATTATCATTTAATACCCACATAACTTTAGAAAAGTCGGAGGTGTATGCCACTTGGGTTTCGAACATAGGACTTTCGTCTTGGCAGTCCGTACCGCAACCAACTAGGCCATCGCTGCTATTACTACATCGATATAAGACAAAATACTCGTAGGCTTTCGTCGGTGGTCTAGAGTTGGGGTATGTTGTTTGGCAGTTTTGCGGCCTTCTGAGTATTCTGACACTAGACCCTCGACCACTTCTTCACCTTCTTGCCCATGGCGTAGTGTGAGGTAACAGGCCGGCGTGATTGTGTTGAGTAGCGAGGGATACATTTTACTCTCGCTACTTGGTACTCTAACTAATGTGTCATGTTTTTATCCTCGAACGGCAAAGTGACCACACTGCACCTGATGGTAAACCCAGTGTAGTCCAGTTAGAGTATCAAGTAACGAGAGACATATCACGCTACTCGACACAATCATGCTTGCTACGTTTGAATGTACACAATAACCTAATTTCTAAACGAGCTCTCAACCGATCGATTACAAAATAAATCGCTCTATGTCCGGGCTGGACATTTTTCACGAGGACTACTGGCTCAATTACTCAGTGTTAGTCGCCTGTTGTTCAAGATTTAGCTGAAGCGCGCGTGATGTCGTTTACATAACGACGGTTGGCGGGATTTTTGATAAGTTACAGGAAAGTTTTTTTTTTAAACTATTCCGTAGTTTTTACAGTGAACTTAGTAGATTACTTGTGTAAGCACGTACTGTATCTTTATGACTTATTTTCATGCATTATTTTATTAACAGACTTCAAAAATAGGAGGAGGTTCTCAATTCGCCAGAATCTTTTTTTTTATGTATGTTCCCCGATTACTCGAAGACGCCTGGACCGATTCAAGAAATTCTTTTTTCTGCTTAATCTTACTTCCCTGGTGGTCCCATTGGCACCAAGTCAGGATCTGATGATGGGATCTCAGAAAAATTATTTATTTATTTATATTGGTACACCAACAGCATAACATATTATATATTATCGTGTAAGTTTTGTGACATTTATAAATATTTAAATATGTATGCCTATTATAGGCGTACACAGCATTGACCATATTCTGGTAAACAACTGTAATGTATTATGTAACTTAACTTAGTAATTAATATGAAAGTTAAGTGAATTAACAAACATTATATAAAATAAAAAAAATAAAAACAATTAATACAATGAAAAAAAATACAATTAATACAATGAATATAAACAATTACCAAACAATACCTTAAAACGAATTATAATAAAACTAAAAATAAAATTTTTAAAATGTAACAAATAATAATAAATTAATTCTTTAAATAATATAATAACAAAACACAAAAGTATGTTTAGAGAAAGTGTTTCAGCATTCTATTTCTAAATGTAGTTTTGGAGTCATTAAAAATATCTAAATCTGGTATCTTTGCATTAAAGTCGTTGTAAGTGTTGCATACTCTGGCCATCGGATGATGTAATCCAAGATTGGTTCTGTGTCGTGGTAAACTAAAAATTTTGGTTATTGGGCGACGTGGGTAATTGTAGGGAACACTTACGTTGACGCTTCCGAGTAGCAGTGAGCATTTGTATTTCCCATTCAACAGTTTATGCAGAAACATCAGATCAGAAACTGTTCGACGGTTCCGGAGGGTCATCATTTTAAAAAACTTTAATCTTTGGTCATAAGGACGCTTATATGAAATCCCACTCGACTTGTAGATATCTTGACAGATATCTAGTGTATGCGCGTTGAATACTTTCAACACGCTGTGAGAATGTGCTGTAAACAGCATTCCATACAACGCAAGCATACTCCAAGTGGCTACGGATTAGGCTATTATACACAGTCAGGTCATAAGTATTGTCACACAGTAAAAACTTTTATTTAAGAATGCTGGCCACAAAAAAGTTTATTGAATTCGAATTTCAAATTGTTCATGAAAATAAAAATGTACTCTTTTTAGAATTTTACTCATTTTTAAATATGGAGTGGACGCTTAAAGAAGACCGTGTTGCAGTAATTGCGTTGCATCGTTGCGGTTACGCGCCAATTAAAATTTTTGACATACTGAAAAATTTGAATATAACCAAAAGATTCGTTTATCGTACCATCAAACGATACAATGAAGACTCTAGTGTAGATGACAGGTCAAGAAGTGGTCGCCCTCGGTCTGTTAGGACTCCAGCAGTGATAAAAGCTGTGAAGGCGCGAATTCAAAGAAATCCCAAACGTAAGCAGAAACTGTTGGCCCTTCAGATGGGGTTAAGCAGAACCACGGTGAAAAGGGTGTTAAATGAAGACTTAGGGCTTCGGGCATATAGAAGAAAAACAGGACATCGTTTGAATGCTCGTCTAATGGACCTGAGACTGAAGAGATGCCGCGCTTTGTTGAAGCGGTACGCGGGAAAAAAATATCGGGAAATTCTTTTTTCAGATGAAAAAAATTTTACCGTAGAAGAGAGCTACAACAAACAAAATGATAAGGTGTACGCACACAGTAGTGAAGAAGCGAGCAACCGTATTCCGCGTGTCCAACGAGGTCATTTTCCATCCTCGCTCATGGTATGGTTGGGAGTTTCTTATTGGGGCTTAATAGAGGTACATTTTTGTGAGAAAGGTGTAAAAACGAATGCAGTTGTGTATCAAAATACAGTCCTGACGAACCTTGTGGAACCTGTTTCTCATACCATGTTCAATAACAGGCACTGGGTATTCCAACAAGATTTGGCGCCAGCTCATAGAGCGAAGAGCACACAAGACTGGCTGGCGGCGCGTGAATTCGACTTCATCCGGCACGAAGACTGGCCCTCCTCCAGTCCAGATTTGAATCCGTTAGATTACAAGATATGGCAACACTTGGAGGAAAAGGCGTGCTCAAAGCCTCATCCCAATTTGGAGTCACTCAAGACATCCTTGATTAAGGCAGCCGCCGATATTGACATGGACCTCGTTCGTGCTGCGATAGACAACTGGCCGTGCAGATTGAAGGCCTGTATTCAAAATCACGTAGGTCATTTTGAATAAACTTTAGTGTCATAAGAATCTATGTTTTGTTAAGTTCATGTTGGTATATAAATGGTTACATAATGAATAAACTTATTTCAATTATTTTATATTAAACATGTGACAGAATTTATGACCTGACTAGGTATAAAATCATTCGAGTCAATGGTGATTTAAAACCTGTGGAATTCCTCTTCAGGAAACCCAACATTTGAGATGCTTTCTTGACTACCTTGTGAATGTGACTATGGAATTTAAGTTCTCTATCTAGTATAACACCCAGATCACGAATTTCATTTACTTTGGACAATAATGTTTCGTTCAATGAGTAATTTACCTCAATAGCTTTCTTTTTTTTTGTAAAGGAAATTGAAAAGCATTTATTTACATTTAATGACATTTTGTTATTGCGGCACCATGTTTCTATATTGTTTAAATCCGATTGTAATAGCAATGCGTCTGAGGGCTGATTAATAATTCTGTATAATTTAAGGTCGTCGGCAAATAGTAAGAAGTTGCTATGTTGTATTACAGTACTAATGTCATTAACGAATATTAAAAATAGTATTGGACCAAGATGAGAGCCTTGAGGTACTCCTGATTCAGCATAGTAACTCTTAGATTCAAAACCATTCAAAGCCACTTTTTGTGGTCTTTTGGTTAAGTATGAATAGAACCATCTCAATAAAGGACCATGTATTCCCATGTTTTCTAGCTTCCTTAACAATACTACATGATTAACTTTATCGAAGGCGCTGCTGAAATCGGTATATATAGCATCGACTTGCCGACCTCCGTCAACCTCGCGGCTCACATTAGACACAAACGACACTAAAATCGAGAGCAACCCTCAAATTTATAGGGACGCATAATGTGTGCTTTATTGAATTCGGTGTACTTTTTGAGGCTATCATAATGGTTTTTAAAATAAATGTGACCGATAAAAAATGAGCCCTGTTTTACCAGTTGATTTGACACAAAAACAAAATTTGAAACTAGGCTCAAACGATGCAGAAAAATTTGCTAAATCCGAATAAGTATAACTCAATATCGCAAAATTCGCTGAAATTAAATAACCCGGCTACCGACGAGTGTTGCCGTCCATAGCAATACAATAGTCGAGGAAGTTGTTTAAAAATGCTCTTAGTTCCGTGGTTTTGGCATCGAATAAATGCTTACAATGAAATTTTTTATTGAATCCATGAAATGTTGGCATGATTTAGATTCCGTCAATCTTTTGTACTCTACCGTTAGTTCGAATGCAGTTTCGCCAAAAAACAACGGACAAGAAACTTTTCATTTAAAAATTGCTTTATAATATTGGCATTAAACTAAATAAAAGTAACATAAATTGAATTATATTAAAGTGCAATCTTCTCAGATGAAGAAAAATCGTCACGGAACCAACACGTTTCGATGTTAACAGATATTGTTGTATCTTGTCATGCAGGTATCAGTAAACATGAAGGATGTCTTCACCCTTGTGAACAGGGAGCAATAAAGCTATTTAACGACGATATAAAAGTGTCGAATTACATACAACCGTACATATACGTACAAGAAACGTGACGGCTACGCCGAAACTCCAAAACTATACTTTTTAAGTTTACGAATTATCAAGGTTATTTAAAAATTGTTTTTTTTTTATTCTGGTACGGCAAAGTGACCACACTGCCCCTGATGGTAAGCGCAGTGCCGTCCAATTAGAATATCAAGTAGCTAGAGAAAATCTATCCCTCGCTACTGTACATGTATGGGGCAATGGGCCCTGTAGCCTACACAATGTTAGTTGTAGAAATAAAATAAAATATTAACTAAATATATAAAATATTAATAAATCACATGTCGTAATATTGAATACACTTAAAATATAACAAATAATAAACTATGACGACCGATCGCGTATAAAATATAAAACAATAAATTGGCAATTAACATGTTAATGCTGCTTAGTTAATGCTTAGTTAATGAAGACCCTAGTATTAATGATTGTGTTCCGTCAATTTTAAAATTTAGTACGAAAGATGTGTTCCTTAAACTCAAACAGCTGGATGCAAACAAAGGTGCAGGGCCAGATTCTATCCCTCCAATCTTTTTCAAGCGTAATGCATCTGTCTTGGCTGGTCCTGTAACTATGATTTATAATTATTCTCTAGAAAAGGGGACGTTTCCATCAGAATGGAAGAAAGCGCGAATTGTCCCAGTGTTTAAGAAGGGCAACCAAAGCAACATAAAAAATTATAGACCTATTGCAATTTTATCTTGCCTTTCGAAACTGTTTGAATCACTTTTGCATCCAATTCTTTCCCGTCACATCAACAAATATATATCTCCATGTCAACATGGTTTCAGACAAGGTTATTCAATACAGACTAACTTAGTTTGTTTTATCTCTGATTAAGCCCAAGAAATAGATAAAGGTAATCAAGTTGATACTGTTTACACAGACTTCAGCAGTGCATTTGACAAAGTTAGTCATTCGCATTTGCTAAAAAAACTTATTTCGTACGGTATTCATGGATCCTTGTTAGCCTGGTTTCGATCTTATTTAGATATGCGTCCGATGGTAGTAGCGGTGAAGGGTCATGAGTCTCGGGAATACCTTGCTATGTCTGGAGTGCCACAGGGTTCTCATTTAGGCCCCCTTCTTTTTATAGCTTACATCAATGATATCACATCACACATTAGACATTGTAAATATGCCCTTTTTGCTGACGATCTTAAAATTTACACAACAATAAATAATTATAGCGACACTAAATTGATCCAGTCAGACTTAGACAATATTAAGTCATGGTGCGACGCTAATTGCATGGTTTTGAATTCCAGTAAATGCTCTTACATTCGATACACCAGAAAAATCCAACCTGTGCAGTCATCTTATAACATAAACAATGAAAATTTGGTGGAGGTATCAGAAATACGCGATCTAGGTGTTGTTATAGACAGTAAATTAAAATTTAATTCCCATGTATCTGGAGTTGTTAATGTAGCTTCACGCATGTTAGGATTTGTAAAAAGAAATGCAAAAACATTTAGCACTTCAACAAAAATATTATTGTTTAACACTTTGGTCCGTAGTCATTTAGAATTTGCAAGCGTAGTGTGGAACCCAGTTTACACGGTACAGTCGCAACGCATTGAATCGGTACAACGTGCGTTCACTAGGCATCTGTCATTTACCTCCCAAGGAATTTCGCACAGATGTCCTTATGAACAGCGACTTACCTTCTTTAATATGGATTCTTTGCGGAGCCGGCGGAAACAACATGACCTAGTATTTTTGTATAGATGTGTTAACGGGTTTTCACAGTGCGAGCATTTGTTAGAATGTTTCAAAATTTCGGTCCCCTATAAACTCCCAAGACAACCTATAGTTAATTTTTTTCATCAACCACCTTGCAGAACCAATGTTAGAAAACATTCACCAGTTTATAGAATCTCTGCTGAATACAACGAAACTAGTGCCAGGGTGCCAGACATTGATATTTTCTTTGATTCCCTCAAGAGTCTTAAACACAAAATTTCTGTTTCATTTAAGACATCGAACTGACTTATTCAATAGAGTATGGCAGTTCTGAGTATGTGTATATTTTATATTTTATATTCCATTCTATTTTAATATTATTTGTTTTTATATATAAGGTATTTTTAGTGTGTGTTTTGTTATTGTTACCATGTGTTGCTGCGGTGAGCAATGATATTTTATACTCATAATGTTGTGTATATCTGTAATTGGCGTATATATTAAGAATTATTATTTAAGAAAATTTTAATTACAATGTAAAATATATGTGCTGTTGATGTACCTATTAAAATAAATTAAAATAAATAAACATGTGACAGGTCATCTACTAGAAATAATGAACCGGACCAAAAACAAGCCCGTTGAGTTTGATTCGCTGGATTGTCTCAGGACTGGGTCGCGCCGCGTAGTATCCAGCTGTAATATAAGCCCGCTGAGTTTGTTTCGCCGGGTCTTCTCAGGCTGGGTCGCGTTTGGATCCGGTGGTAGCTTTTAAAACGTGCGACGTCTCGGAAATACCCATGGTCCATATCAGACCCATTTAAAAATATGTATATTTGACTGGTATTTCTTTGAATAACATTAAAAATAAAAATTATAAACACCTTATAAATGAATAAAGTGATTGCTAGTGTATTGATGATGCTATGTACACATTAGCTGATATCCCCTTTCTTAAATTTCTTTACTTTTTTTTTAATGTACTGACTTGTCATAAGAGCTATGTAATTGCCTACATGATCAATAAACGATTTCATTTCAATAATGTGGCATGTTTAATGGAGTTCTTATTTATGTATAAAAGTGAAAGTTGTTTTTTAAAAGGATTGTTTCTTGTGTTTTCATTTATTCGATGGTATGGGCTATTTGATTAAGTGGCATTTTTGCGACGTTGGGTTGTTTACAAGCTATTTTTTTGCATCTCTTGAGCGTAGTTTCAATATTGTTTCGCATTTTTTTGGCGCTCGAATCAACTGGTAAAACAGGACTCTTTTTTCAGGGCACATTTATTATAGAAAATAATGCTTATAAATGCATGAAAATAAGTAACAAAGATGCAGTACGTGCTTACACAAGTAATTTATTAATCCTACTAGAATCCACGTAATAGTTTTTTATAGTGCATTTTTTCCGAAAAACAAAAAATCTTAAAACTCTCTCCTATAACTTATGAAAATGTCGCTTACCTTAATCAAATACTACCAAATAATAATATACCGTCAAAAATAATACGAAAAGAAACACTTTTCCGCAAACAGAATGAAAATTGATTCTAAAATGAGGTCCCAATAAATATTTTCAATATTTATATGCATAAAAATAGGTGGTTAGTGGAAACATCTCACTGTCTCCCTCGCATGACTGCAGCATAATGGTCATTCTGGGAGGTGACGTCACGACTCTTCTTGTGCATTCATTTGCGTAATTTTACTACTTTTCCACGGAATTTTAATGACTTCTAACAGTTCTAACCAATAACGAAAGAAACCTATACATTTTTTTCGTCAATGCTTCTAACTTACTTATTTTTGGATACTTCATACTTCTAATGGTACTTCTATGGTAGGTAACTTATTGATTAAAAAAACAAAATTCGTGTCTACTACCCTATTGTACATACTTCATTTCGATTTGTTCTAAACAGGTCATACCGTCCGAGAGATTATCATACAATATGGCTGTGTTACACACGACGACTTCTCTTTTTATCTTATTTCGTTCGTTGTTCCAATTTCGGAATACACACCCCGGTGCAAGTAGATAAATTGGCGCTTTAAAGCGATTTGCGCTGGATGTTTGCAGCGGATAACGTCGCGTCGTTTCGGTTTTAATAGCTTATGGTGATTGTTTCTTTTTTATGATTTGCAGCGCTGTTTGCGCTTTACGGGCCCTCTGATGGAGCGTTTTGGAGACATCACGGAGTTTGATGGACATTGCGTTGACAATGAAACTCTGAGTGTTGGTGTAAAACTTGTAATGTTCTTACAGTTTGTTACTTACTGTTCAGCTATATTATTTTAAGATTTTTTTCTGTAATAAGCTTCTGAGTCTTAAAATATGAGGATTTTATTGACAATATTCAGGGTTTATAAATAAAACCAGCCCTGTAATAAACTTGTTCCACTGCTGGGCACGGGCCGCTCCTTCTAATGAGAGGGGTTAGGCCTTAGTTCACTAACGGTAGGCAGCGGCTCTGCTGTGCCCTGGCATTGCAGAAGTCTATGGGCGGCCGTGGCTACTTACCACCAGGTGGTCCGTCTGCTCATCTGCTTATCGAGACACTAAAAAAATTGCAGATCAAAGCGGGTTGGTAGACTTTTTAAATAGCTTTGAAATTCTTATGAGAATTCTCAGGTATGCAGGACGCAGGTTTCTTCACAATGTTTTCCTTCGAGGTTACAGCAAGCGAATGAATTCACAAATAGCTTTAGAATACCATTTCATAGGTGTAGGAATCAGAGGTGTATACCATTTGGACTGGTTACTAACTTACGACTTTACATGGGAAATCTATTTACGAAGCTTCGAAGGAAGTGTGTCTGATTCGACCGGTGGACCGTCTTACCGAATTAGCCCAGCGGTATTGGGCTCTGTGTCTTATGTCGAAAGCCACGGAATATGTAATTCCTAAACGATATATCATTTATCCATTATACAGTACTGACTCAACATTTATTCTCGTGTGTGTATGTGACTACCTCGGTGGGTAATTGCGCATGCGTTACAACTGCTGTGCTGAGGTCTCGGGTTCGATCCACGGACCGGGTAAAGTGATATTAGGTTTTTCTATTAAGAAATACTCAGTATCAACCTGAAATCTGTGTGCCCAGTATGGCGATAGGGCTCGCCCCCTATCACATTATGAGACCGTAATAAATTTGGCGAAAAGTGGATGTACTGGTTACACCTCTGTCGACCCCTTCGTGGATTACAGGCGTGAGTGTATATGTATGTATTTATTTTTGTTACAGGTAAGAAACCCATCCGGTCAAAGCCCTGATTACCAATCCGGGTCTGGAAGTGAAGTATATGTTAACGAAACCTGCGGGTTGGTCTAAAGCCTTTTATGTAAGATGTTGCCACGCAACCGACGCTTCCGTGCCAGAATTTATTAAGGTATTCTAGGTTATAAAGATTTGGGTCTAGATAGCGTCAGCCAAGTCAGGTAAAGTCAATTTGCTTTGTTCGTTGGAATGCGGTTCGGTGATGTTGCCTCATTTTCATAGTTATTTTTGAAACGCGATTTTGTTAGTTATTTAGTGAAGCAATTGTCCTGTATTTGATAGTGCCTGTATCCTGCATTGCACTACAGGCTTTTTTCTAGATACATTTTTAGGCTTTATTACATTACTAGATGTTGCTCGCGGCTCTGCCCGCGTGGAGGTTATTTGTTGGAAGGAATGGTATACAATCCATGGAGGCATTTTAAGCTATTACGCCTTTCTATATTTTGCTATCCCATAGGATGCGTGCATTTTTCCGGGATAAAAAGTGGCTTATGTCATTTTCTGATCCCTAAACTACCACTATGCAAAAAATCATGTCGATCCCTTGCTCTGTGAAAACTAAACTATCCCACGGGAACTGATCATTTTTCCGGGATAAAAAGTAGCCTATGTGCTATTCCAGACTATAATCTATCTCTGTGCCAAATTTCAACCAGATCCGTCCAGCCGTTGTAACGTGATTGAGTAACAAACATCCATCCATCCATCTAAACTTTCGCATTTATAATATTAGTAGGATTAGTAGGATAAGAAACGATGAGGAGTCATATTTCCAATTAATGTATCATAAATGTTTTTAGAATCGTAATTTCTAAACTACGTCAACTCGTAACTATTAGTTCAGTCAAATAAGGTCTAAAATCAAAATTTTTGCTAAAACATTGCATTTCTGAAATGAAATTGTAGTTTTAATCATACAAAAACAATGTGTAAAGGTTTTCGTGTCTGCGACCCCTGGCAAGTGCCGAAAAGTGGGGTCTAGAGTTAGGGTACAATGTTTGGCCGTTTTGCGGCCTTCTCAGTACTCTGACACTAGACCCACGACCGCTTCTTCACCTCCTTGCCCAAGGCGTAGTGTGAAGAAGCAGGCCGGCATGACTATGTTAAGTAGCGGGGGATAGATTGTCTCTCGCTACTTGATATTCAACTGGAAGGCACTGCGCTTACGATCAGGTGCAGTGTGCTCACTTTGCCAGGATAAAAAATGAGCTAACCTTGTTTAGTAAACTTATATAAACAACAAGCCTTGAACACCCCTGCTAATGTCTCGCACCTGAATACAAAGCGAAACACAAAACCTTACAGCTCTGATTAACGATATCTCAACAAAAAGAAATATCTCACGCCAGACGAAGATCGGTAATGATGGATGACCCCCGACGGCAACGTGTTTTTGTCAGTAACAAGGAAAAACCGGGAACGACCGTCCTGTTATACTCGTTCGTGATCGCGCTGGATTTGTGCGTTCAGTTGTTATGTGTAATTGGTGTTGTGTGTTTTAATTTCGTTCTGTTTTGATAAATGGCGTTGGAATTAATGGTAGCTGTCAAAAGATGGCGCTGTTTTGTAATTTGCTTATTGAAGTTTTGCGTACATATTATTATAATGTAACCTTAAAGCTATAATGTAAATTAGTTTCAAATCCCTATTTATGGTTTTCTGGATAATATTTTGACTCAGCTAGCCGTTTATCTATTCACAAAAGATACATTAATGCTATATTTTTATCATTTTATTTGTACAATTTCATTTTAGTTAAGTTTTGAGATAGAGGCTATTGTTAGTTTAAGTTAACTTTATGAAGCGGCGCCAAATGCTAAGATACAGGTTTTAACCTAGTTCGGCATACGGATGCTAATTATAGTTTTTTGTCATACTTATATAGCCTTTTTTATTTGTCAATTTATTTAACTGTTTGTTTGTGGAAATAAAGTTATATTATTATAATAGACACTTAATGAAACTAGCCATTATACCTGGAAACAAAAACCCACTCACTCAAACTATAGTAACTATGAAAGTTGTAAATAGCATTCAATCAACATAACATGTGTACAAAATGTCACATAGTTTGTAAAACTTTAAATTACATTAAAGTTCGGGTCCAGTAGATATTAAGTAAAAGTATAAAATATTCAAAATGTGTTCAAAAAGCCATTTAGTACGCAAATAAATTTGAGTTAAAAAAATTGCGTAGCGTCTTACTTCGAAAACTAAGTTGGTGTGGCGTGGTACGTTTTCTATAAACTATTTGCTTTCAGTTCTTAAATATTCACATTTGCAAATTTTTAAATGGTAGTTTTTCTCGAAATCTATTTTTTGTTGTTCAAGATTAAACAAAGGTCACGAGGCTTTGAACTGGGGCTATAATTGAACTGCTCTTGAGTTAATATTTGAAACAAATAACATTTATACGATATTTGTAAAGTGGTCTTTGCTCTTTCAACGGCGAACAACGGATAATATTATATTTTTTTTTTATTCTGGCGCGGCAAAGTGACCACAGTGCACCTGATGGTAAGCGCAGTGCCGTCCAGATAGAGTATCAAGTAGCGAGAGACAGTCTATCCCCCGCTACTCAACACAATCATGCCGGCCTGCTGTTTAGCTTCTTCACGTTACGCCTAAAGGACCCAGGATCATAGGAGGGAGGGAACACGGTAGCTGGCAAACTGTTCCACAGCTTAATGGTGCGGCAAAAATACGAATTTGCGAACCTCTTGGTTCGGGCCGGGGTGGCAGACACCACGAAGCTGTGGCTCCGCAAGCCAGTACGCGTGGTTCTGGTATGGAAGGGAGAGGATAGGATAAGATCAAACAATTCTTCAGAGTATAATAATTAGTTCGTGCACGTTTCGTTTTTACTCTTTCACATACAGCCCTCTTCCATTAACTGCACACTGTCTGCCGACCAATCAGATTAATTGTCTAAGTAGCAGAGACCGTAACAATTTTTCTTACAACATTTCTAATGTACTGTGTGTTACTATAGTTGAAGATCCAAAAATACTTCCTTCTGCCACCACATCGGTAGGCAGCGGCTCTGTTGTGCCCTGGCATTGCAGAAGTCTATGAGCGGCGGTGACTACTTACCATCAGGTGGCCCGTCTGCTCGTCTGCCTATCCAAGCACTAAAAAAAACATCCCCATTTGAAGCGAAAGTAAAGAATAAATTAATCTTCTTCAATATTACTCTATCCTTGAACGTAATGACTCCAAGCACACGAGCTCGTAAAGATAACAATCAGCAAACTATGCAATTAACAATAACAACTGGCAATCGAGTGCGTCGCCGAGTTTACGACCGACAGAAATTACAAGGGACGCACTACCATCCAAGCTCGTAATTAATGTAGGCACTAAAAACCTACGTGCCATCTAGATGTCCTAAGTTTTGGCCCTAAACTGTGGTTCACGTTGTTGGGGTGTTATTTATTATACTATTAGGAGCTAGCAATGTGATATACGATGTTTGTTCGTTGATTTTATTTTTCGATTGTATTGATAAGATTTCTATGCAATATTTTATATCAGAAAGACGCAAGCGTGCTAGTGGATTACTCCTCCAGCTCCTTAGTTATGAAATCTTTTCCTAACAGATAAATCATAGGTTTGTGGGTTGAGGGTTTGTTTCGACCTCTGAAAAGGAACAAAAAGCTACGATTTCTGGTTAGTTTTCTCCTTTCCTGCTCCATATCGGTCGAAGCCAGCATTTATGACATATAATGAGCTGATAACAGCGTAGCGTTATTGCATAAAAACATTATGATGCTGTGTATGCTAGCTTTTATGTTACGTTATTTAGATGGTTTTAGTAAAGTAAGGCATGTCGTAAAACCCCAGAATAAGCGCGGTACTTTTGGCAGAAAACCTGAGTGCCAGAGTAGTCTAATAAACCATGTACTGCTGCTTTTCCCACATAATAATGATATATGTATTACATAATGACCCATTGCTGGGCATAACCTTCCTCTGCTTATAAGAGGGAGCGGCTTGGAAGACTTCATGAACTCGCGGAGGTCCTTAACTCAATTCCGTGGTCGGCCAATAAAAATTTGAAAATTGTTTAATAATATTTTGTATTGCGTAAGTTCCTATTATTTTTTAAATTCTCTGTGTTTATGTTAAGTTTTGTTGTTGTTAGTTAAAAAATATTTTTTAAATGCTGTGTATACCTGTAAGTGGCATGCATATCAGCCATTTGTTAACATACTATGTATTTTAAACTTAAACATATGTATGGTGTTGGTGTACCTTATTAAATAAATAAAATGTGGAAAAAATAATAAATATTTGTTCAGTACTGGGATTTGTATCTGATGTCACATAATAATAAATAAAGGGCTCAAAAATACAACATTATTATTAAATCAATCCCCAATAGGCAACATCACTACAAATTAAAAATATATTTCATTCGATTTTTCTTGAGAATTAGCTACCGGACTAACCGTAAGAGAGCCTCTCACGGAAAATACAATAAAATGTGACGTTTCAGAGCTAGACGTCTAAATAACGACCTAGCCACTGGCTTTATCCACAACACCATTATAAGATAGACTCAAGCCACTTTAAGAACCAACGCGAAGTAAATATAAAGCCGAGCCATCGGTCTCTGTCCAACACTGTCCGGAATCATCACTCTCGGACGCTGGACAATTGGACAGATCGGACGGAATTTGCCAAGGTCTTTAATTCTTCCATACAGTATTCCATACAGTAATGATTTAAAAGCTGTTCTAATTTAATTTTGGATTGATTGTGCGATAGACGGTCAGCGTGGAAAATTGAACAGGCAATAATATTATGCTATCAGACGCTATCAGACAGCAGTTAACAAATGTTGCCACTAGCAACATTAATAGTACATGACGAGAGACAATGCTACACGCCATGCTGTTTTGAAATTGCGCGTGTGTGTTACTCTCTCTTTCGCTCACGCTCTTGTAGACCGAAAAAGTTTAATTAAAAGACCGGAAACAGAAATCGAGATACGGCCATTTCTTAAATTCAAACAGAAATAAAGCCACTTTAATTTGATACATACATACATACATATACACTCACGCCTGTTATCCCCGAAGGTGTAGGCAGAGGTGTAACCAGTACACCCACTATTCGCCGAATTTCGGTCCCATAATGTGATAGGGGGCGAGCCTATCGCCACACCGGGCACCATTCCAGACTCCGGGTTAATACTGAGTATTTCTAGGTAGAAAACCCCAATATCACTACCCGACCCGGGGATCGAACCCGAGACCTCAGCACAGCAATCGTAACGCATGCGCAATTACAACTACGCCACCGAGGCAGTTTTTAATTTGATATAATAACAAATACAGAAATCAGCGGCCGGATCTAATGTGATTCTACTAGTTTATTTACCAGGAGAGAGCTCGAAGAATGACCTATGGTAAAAAGTTAAGCATATTTCGACAGCCTCCGTGGTGTGGTTGGCGAGTAGCCGGCTGTGAAACGAGAGGTCGTGGGTTCGATTCCCACACCGGGACAAGTGTTTATGTGAAAGACAGATATTTGCGTCCGGGGTCTGGGTGTTGTGAGACCGAAAGTCTCCCGTAGTCCCTGATACCCAGAACACAAGACTCGTATCTTAGTGTGGGCTCGGGGCTATGTGTGTTACTTTTGGGTGTCATTTATTTATTTAGTTATTTATATTACAACACTTCAACAGTGATACTATCAGTGGCATCGATAAACTGAATATTTAACGTTGTTGTAAGGTGTGTTGGCTAGAATCGGCGCAGTATCGATTCATACAACCTTGTCTATATTTGTGAGCTTTGATTTAGCTCTGTCTGGGTTGTTGTCATGGTTTAGTAAAATATTTTAGGTGTGGTGACGATGTAGACAGACACCCCGTCCCCCTTACGTGAGCTTTGAGCTGTAGTTGTTAAAAGACTAAATTTATTTTTATAAAGTAGAAAAATAATAGTACATTAAAGTGTATTATATATAATGGATCTATCAAAATTTGATAAAAATATTAGTAATACAAAAGATGACGTTAGAGTCTCAAATATGCCAACATAAATAAATATAAACAGGGGGTTTAAGATTTGATCAGCTTTACTGTACCCCTACACCATTTTGAGTCACTTAATTAATAATTCCCATCTAAAGACCTTTGCCCGCAAGATCTAAAGCGTGATTTACATGCGCTATAAAATAAGGATAAAAAAATAAGCTACAAGAAGAATATAAGTTTTTCGTTATAAGGCATTTTCTGCCTCGCACAACCACTCTGTGGAACCAGTTATCGCCGGGGGTCTTTCCGAACCGTTACGACTTGGGAACCTTCAAGAAGAGAGCATATTCTTTCCTGAAAGGCTGGCAACGCATTTGCAAGCCCTCTGGTGTTGCAGATGTTCATGGGCGGCGGTGATCACTTTCCATCAGGTGAGCCTCCTGCCCGTTTGCCTCCTTTTAACATAAAAAAAGAAGCGTTAAATAGCGCTATCTGTTTATTTATCATTACTTTATACAATAGAATATAGATGTAGCATATAAACTACTAGTTTTCTGTACATCAATGCCAATCACAGGTATTACATAATTTAAAAAAAATTATAATGCGTGTTTTTGTAGATTACAACTTATTATGTACTAGTTCAAACTCAAAGTATAACCTAGCCATTCTTGTTTTTATTCCCTTTGAGCGCCAAGGTCTATAGAACTTGGGCTCTTCAAAAATTATAAATTTAGTTCATTTTGATATATATGCAGTAGATGGACGCCAGACCGAGTTACTTAAGCATCATGATAACAAAACCATATCGCGATGCAGCCACGCGGTTGTGTAAGACGCACAAACATTCGCACAACCGTAATTAACCGCTGATTACTACTTAAAATACGTTTATACATAATTCTTGCACCAATATGTGTATTTGGTTTATTTAAATACTACTGTTTTACTTAGATATGAGAAAAACTTAAATATTGCGCGTAAGTAGCGCCATCTCTTGACGAGTTTGTGAAATTGCAACCCTATTTGCAGAATAACTAGTATGCGCTATGTAGTTTTATTTAGTCTATAATCTACATATAAATAAAAATAAAATAATAATAATTAATGTACGTGAAGAGAAAGCGTCCTTTTTTTAAGAAATGTACGCAAGGAGTGTGGGGTTTTGCATAGTTTACTTATTATAGAGAAGAGTTGCAGAAATATAAGAAATAATTTATTTGTTACAAGCAGTTCTATAACATTCAGACCAAAACTTTTCATCCCCTATTTTATCCCCTTAGATTCAGTCATTTACTCTACCGCCAGTCCGCATTCATTTTTACTAGGGAAGAATGGGCAAACTCTAGCGTTGCTCTATAACAGATACCAGTTGCTAATGTCAAGTCACCAGCACTACAATTATTCTATGGAATAATATTAGGTACTATCTCTTAAAACTGTAAGATTAAACCCTGAACGGTAGACATTTTAATGTATATTACAATTTCTCCCATTCCCGCCCTTCAGGGTGTTCCGCTTGTAATTGAAAAGTAAAAGTAAAAGTGAAAAGTAAATCTATTGATTTTTATAATACTGTATTATGTAATAATTATGACTTAATCTGCTTAACAGAAACTTGGCTTGGAGACTTTTTTATCTTCTGAGATATTTGATGACCGATATTGTGTGGTACACAGAGACCGTGATTCTAAATTCTGTAACAAATATGGTAAAGGTCATGGTGGTGGTGTGCTTGTCGCTTACTTAAAACATCTTAATGTTTTCATACAACACGACAGGCAGAGTATCTAGAAGACCTCTGGATACAGAGAAACTTTAATAATACTAATTTATTGAATCTATGTGTCGCATATCTTCCTGATATCTCCCGGTGAATTTAGTTAATGTAGTCAATTTCTACGTTCTTTTGTGAATGGCATTACCTGTATTATAGGTGATTTCAATCTAGGTGATATTAGTTGGTCGACTGACACTGATAGTCCCATTATCTATAATTGTGAAAAATCTAAATGTTTATATGACATGTTTAATGTTAATTTATTGAGTCAACTTAATCCTATACTGAACCACAATGACAGAATACTTGATTTAGTTATCACGAACCGTCCAGAAGTATTTTCTATTGTACCTTGCTTACCCATGTCTCGCCTAGATGCTCACCATCCGCCTTTTGAACTTATATTGCGAACAATTACGCCCACACTCAAACATAACACTACATTAAAAAAGCTTTGTTATCGAAAAACTGACTATGATAGTTGCAATAGAGACATCGAAAGTATAAATTGGGAGCAGCTGGCATTATCTCTGGAACGCAATGACTTTGTGCACTTTTTTTATGAAAAAATTTATATTATAATAGAAAAACACACTCCTAAAACTAAGATTTCTAAAAATAATTTTCTAAATTGGTTCTCAAAAAAACTTATAAAATTGCTTAGTAGTAAGTATAAATACCACCTCTGATATAAAAGATTCGGAAATCCCAGAGATTATGATACCTTCTCAATGCTCAGATCTAGGGCAAAAGTAACAACATCACAGTGTTTTAAAACATACATAGAGCGAATAGAAGATGATCTTAAAAATAATATTAAAGCATTTTGGCGCTACACTAAAAGTAAACGGGTCACTAACAACATACCTAACACTGTCTTTTACCACAACCAAGTTGGCAGTACAGGAATTGAGATAGCCAATTTATTTGCAAACTACTTTTCATCTGTTTATTGCTCTTGTACCACGAAACTATATAAACCCCAGTTTTGCTCATCCAGCTATTCCGTTACTGGCATCTACATATCAAAATCTGAACTTGTGAAAAAATAAAAAAATGACGACATTACCAAGAGTGGTGGTTATGATGGTATTCCGCCTATCTTTATTAGACTCTGTGCAAATACCATGGTAACACCTTTGTCTATCATCTTTAATACATCCCTTCAGGAAGGATTTTTCCTGAATTATGGAAAATTGCCAAGGTTACCCCAATATATAAATCTGGAGATAAGTGTGATGTCACTAATTACCGCCCAATTTGCTTACTGAATTGGTTTGCCAAAATATTTGAGGGGTTCATTTATATGCATGTTTATAACCACCTAAAACATGTACTGAGTCCACGACAACATGGTTTTGTTACTGACAGGTCAACTAATTCCAATCTTCTTTGCTACACAACTTATTTATGTGTATCTTTTAATATGAGAACACAAGTGAACTCAATATACACAGATTTCTCCAAAGCGTTTGATCGTGTTAATCACCATATTTTATTAACCAAGCTTCAACATGTAGGAATTCATGGCAATCTTTATAGATGGTTCTCGTCTTATTTACTAAATCGAACCCAGTTGGTTGCCTTGAGTGGGTATGAATCTGTTCCTTTTTTGGCCTTATCAGGAGTACCCCAAGGATCGAATCATGGTCCATTATTGTTTAGGATATTTGTTAATGACTTGTTGGGAAGGATTGATAGTAAATATTTGGCATATGCCGATGATATAAAGATTTTCAGACGTATGTCTGATCATCGTTGTTGCGAACATCTTCAATCTGATATAGACACCATTAATAACTGGCGCGAAGAGAATTTCATGTCTCTTAATATCAAAAAGTGTCAGGTATATTCACAAAAATTACCTGACACAGGTATTCACAAAAAATAGGAATATTATGAACTATACTTATAACATTAAAGGCATTGTCATAGATAAAGTTAGTGTTGTTCGTGATCTGGGTGTTATGTTCGATTCCAATATGTCTTTCAGGGCACACTTTGATCACATATGCAGCAAAGCTAACCGTATGTTGTCTTTTATTCTTCGAATTGCTAGACCCTTCAAACATGAAGTATCTCTGATTACATTATACTGTTCTTTAGTAAGGAGCATAACAGAATACTGTTCGTCAGTATGGTCGCCAATATACAACACTCATAAAGATCGTATTGAATCTATACAAAGGCGTTTCCTCAGAGCTCTATGTATAAGGTATGGTTTAAGGCGCAAATTGACTGATTATGATGAGCGATTACAGAGGTTTAAAATGTTGAGTTTAGAGAAAGAAGATGGGTGAGCGACCAGTGCTTCTTCTTAATAATTATCTTCTTGTGATTAAAAAATAATCTACAAGAAGAATATAAGTTTTTCGTTATAAGCGTTAAATAGCGCCATCTGTTACTGTATACAGTAACCAAATATATTTGACCTACACAACTGTCAATCAAAAGCACAAATCGTAAGACTAGTTGACATGTTCCTAACAGGGGTGAATAGAGAAGAAAGTTATATTGGGATCGTTACAGCGTGGAAAAATTAAACTTAAAAATTAATGAATTTCTTTGTATTTTTCTACAATCTTTTTTCCTCTGAAAAATTCATGTGAAAAAATTGTCACGTTTCACTAATTTTGTGTTTTTATTATTATTATTTTTTTATTTATTGTGACTCTTCTTGTTATTTTATTTGATTTAAACTGTGTGTCACACCTTGATCACATACAAAGTCCGGACCTCACACTAGGCCAGTCCTGTATCGTGGGTATCAAGAACTACGACGGTTTTTTATCCTGGAAAAGTGACCACACTACCCCTGATGGTAAGTGCAGTGCCGTCCAGTTAGAGAGAGAATCTATCCCTCGCTACTGAACACAATCATGTAGCTTCGTCACACTACGCCTAAAGGACCCAGGATCATAAGAAGGAGGGAACACGGTTGCTGGCAAACTGTTCTAAAGCTTAATGGTGCGGCAAAAATACGAATTTGCTCTACTCTTGGTACGGTAGTAAACACCACGAAACCGTGGCTCCGCTAGCCAGTACGCGTGGTTCTGGTGTGGAAGGGAGAGGATGTGATGAGTGGTGTAGTTTTGTCTACAGAATGCAAGAACCAACTCGACTGGGTTAATCCGAGTGTCTCACAGAAAACTAAAGTGACAGACACTGACGTAATTATCCCATATCCCCTTTTCAATTCTCATTCCTTTCCCGTATACTGCGGATGATTATGGG